>CM075878.1:7894421-8116921 GCA_038021265.1 Cyprinella venusta
TTTCATTTAGTTGCAGTCAGCAGTTCATCGAACATCATAGTACAGCCTGAAAAAATATTGGGCTGAGCTTGTCAGGGCTTACAGTATGTTTGCTGTGTTAGAGCTGCTTGGAAAAACATGTAGCTGTTTGAATGAACAGGGATAATGGGATAATCACTCCTGAACTCTGTGTGACTTTTTTGGATCACTTGATCATGGCTTCAAAAACTCAAGGAAACAGTTTAATCAATTTTAATCTAACCTCATGTTGTTCCAAATTCATACCTCTCTTTTTTTCCATGGAGCACAAAGGGAGATTTTGAAGAATTTTTCCATGCACCCACAATCAAGTCAAGTCACCTTTATCTATATAGCGCTTTTTACAATACAAATTGTTTTAAAGCAGCTTTACAGTGATAATAATGCAATAATTGCAATAAATGCAATAATAAATAAAATTTGTTTCGGCTGTACAGCACATCTATAGAAGAAAATAGCGTCATAGTCCAGCTTAAGTAAGTTTGATGATGGTTAATTTTTGTTGAATACAAGTTTAGGTCAGTTTATCTATACAGCCACTCTGGAGAAAACAGTGATGTCATCATCCAGGGGTGCATTTCCTGAAAGCATCGTTAGCCAACTATGGTCACAAGTTCCGTCATTATCGGCATAGTTCAATGAAACAATCGTTCCAATGAACATTCGCAAACAGCATCGCAAAGTTGCGTAGTTTGAACGACAACTCTCGAGCTGTGGTTAGAAGCATAGTTTCTATATTGCATGACATTTGGACGTAATAAATCCTTATCTTGAGCAAAATAAGCAAGCTGACATTCAGTAGGCCACAACCAGTGCCTTTTATTTAGAATACATACAAATGTACGTCTTTCAGTTTTGCGAAACATTTAAAGTACCGTGTTTGAAGTGTGCGCATGTGCGAACGTGCTCTACTATGTAAGAACGAGCCAAATATTGAGTCTGGTAATAAAGCAAAATAACTGAGAAAAATTAGAAATAGTCCTCAGATGACATGTCTGTAATTTATATATAAAAAATTTAGCGTTAATTGGATCTCAAACAGTTTCATTAAAGGAGTAGTTATTACTCCACCACGTGCGAAACCAACGTGGTTGAACGATACTTTGCGACAATGGGTTTCGGGAAACAGTCGTGACTAGCTAGTTGATTTCTCCAACGATGCATCGTACTATGGTAATGAAGCAGCGAACTACATAGTTGTACGGGAAACGCACCCCAGCTCAGTTCACTTCTCATATAATGGTGTCAATACAGGCAGATCAATAATATTGTTGAATGTTAAGTGTCCCCAACCAAGCAAGCCAAAACCAAAAGCCACAGAACTGAGAACTGTCCGATCTGTGAACGATCTTTCAAGTTGAAAATCAAAGGATTTGATCTCAGCAGTTTACAGATTATTGGAGGGAAGATTATCATTACCTAAATATTTAGATGTTCCTCACAAGAAACTATGACTATTATGACATTTTAAGATGGTCTAACATCCTTTTTGAAGCTTGAAAGCTTTAGTCCACCATATTGTATTTGAATGGAAAAATGCAACCAGCACAGTCTTTGGATTATTCCTTTTTGTGTTCTGTGGTAGAATTTTTGGTTAAACTATTCCTTTAACCCTGTATTTGTTTCCAACAATGCTACTTTAAACATTGCTCTTGAATAAAGTTGGCCGCCTTACTGTTGCAGGGAAACATCTGGTACTACCTTCAACGTTCAACAACAAAAAAAAATGTAATCCTGTACATTTGCATTCAAGCAAAGATGAAAACCATAGTCCTTGGACATGAAAAGCGCCATCACTCTCTCAAGTCTTTCAATATTTTAAAGGTAATCTTATTTTCCGCTTGTCTGTCATGCGGGCCTGTTTGCAGGTGCTGAACCAAACCAGTCGTCTGGAGATCCAGCTGCTGGAGTACTCTCTGAGCACCAACCGGCTGGAGAAGCAGCTCTTAGAGCAGACCCAGGAGGTCTCCCGCCTCAATGACAAAAACAGGTGAGTCGTCTGTAAATGTGCAGCGTCTCAGTCACACCCTTGAGCATGTGAGCTCTGTCTCTAAAGTTATTACAAATGCAAAGGCACATTCATGCATATTTTTAAATGGGATACAAAGGAAAACGGCTTGCAAGATGGTAATGACCTTTGATAGTACAGTTGCTCATCTCATACACACTTTATCATGTTGCCTGCTGTTTTGCCCATTTTTTCTCTTTCAAAAAAGAGCTTTGGACCCCATTTCCAAATGTATTAAACACTGATCTACATACCTACATTGAGCACATCAAAATGGCAAACTGAAATGTCTATGCATGATGTGCAGGAGCCAATGAGATTTGTTATCATGAGTTAAGCAAGTGCGGTTGTGTTTCGCATTACCACATTTTATGTGCGTATATGCTTTCATCAATGTTTATATGTGAATAAAATTCTAACTGAAATGTGTTTATCATCTTTGTAAGGCCCTGTTTACACGAGAACGCTCGCGGGTGAAAACGTAAAAATATTTTATCGGATAACATTTTTTATTTTATCGTAAACATTTTATCGGATGTGCCTTTCGTGTACACGGCGACGGGGCTAAAAAAAACGCAAAAAAAGTGAAACCACCCTCCAGAGTGGAAATTTTAAAAAATGCTCCACCGCCGCGCTCTCGTGTAAATGGTAAAAACGCAAAAGTCTGCTTGAAAGTGAAGGTTGTACGTAGGCGCGTGGACTTGGTGTTGTTGTAGTAAGCACTCCTAGCCGCCTGAAGTGCATACTACATTGAATTTCACACACTTTTGCCTCACCATTTGCACGCAGATTTCCCACATACTGTAAAACGCTCGTCTAAACGCACAATAAAAAGTGATGACGCAACACCACTTTTGCGTTTTCTCTTCAGAATCGTTTCCGTGTAAACTTAGCCTAAGACTTGGATTAAACTACTTTTATGATAACTTGGTGGAATGGGATGTCAATGGAATGAGAGAAATCTCTCAGGTTTCATTAAACGAATAACTTTTGAAGTTGAACGAGGTTAAATAAATGATGAAGGAATTACATTTTTTGGGTGAACTAACACTGCTCACCATTATTTTATTCCAAAGCTGCAGAACAGAGTGAGTAACCAAACCGTTTCGGTTCCCATCATTTTCCATATGGAAGTCAATGGACACTGGTTACATTAATTCTTCAAAATATCTGCTTTTATGTTCCAAAGAACAAAGAAAATCATTTAGTTTAGGATAGGAATGACAAGAGGGTGAGTAAATTACGGAATTAAATTATTAAGTTCATTTTTGGGTGAACTAATCTCATGGTAGATTAAGGCAAACAGGCCCAAAGACATCTCGTCAATGAGAGAGATGTTTCGCATGTTCCCTGTATATTCCAGGTGCTTACTTTCTCATATACTGAAAATAGGTTTTAAAACAAGGATCACCTGTTTCACAGCTCTTTTATGACTTTATAATTGGGTTCAAATAAACAATGATGCTGCATAGCTGCAATCACTTTTTACACAAAAAAACAGCACTCTGGTGCGTACAGTAAATTGTCTGTTGAGCTTCAGTAATAAAGGAAATGCTTTTGTATCTTTCTTTGTTGTTCTTTAGGGAAATTTTGCTCAGTGATTAAGCATCGTTCTGCTAACTCTAATTAAAATATGCAAGCATTTTGTGGAAACTTACTCTCTGTTCAAAAATGGGACAATGAGATAAAATATTGGTACTTTTACAATAAAGCTGCATCTTAAACAACAACAATGTTTCATCACCACAAATTAAGATTTGAAAAAAAAAAATAAAAATACAATTTGACAATACTCAAATGCAGATCCCCTTTGAAAGGATGCATGCTGGATGAATAGAAACAGCAAGCGAAGAAAGATTTAGGGAATGTTTCTTTCAACTAGCTGAAAGTAGCTTGTTCAATCTGTGTGGGTGGATTGTTTCAATAAAAAACTGCTGCAAAGTCATTAGTCGTACTCATAAAGATCAGGCCTCTGGGATTTATTGTCTTTATTTGGAGCTTGGCACGGTGCCAGCTCACACAACCTGTCAGAGAGTTGTTGATTTTGATTTTGATAGAGAAGCCCAGGCAACAACACCATCTGTGAATGGTAGCGGTATCCAGGTGTTTACAGGTCTACCAGCCTCTCAGGTTCACACGTGGAATCTGAGAGGCTTGTTCAAGGGTGTCATCTGTGCTGAGAGCAGCGGGAGCGAACAAACAGCTATTCACCTACAGGGTGAAGTGTTCAACATTAGGATTTGATATGACAATTACTATAATACGACCAACTGTTTGTCTATAGGCACAATATATGCAGGTAAAAATCTGCTCTGAGCATGACAAAATTACACTGCTCCCTATACAAATGCCATAGTCTGTTGCAGGAACACAAAACACTAGTAACTCCATATGGATTCCTTTATAAATGCATTTGTGGTAACAAAACATTATTTCAATAGTCCACTTTAGATATCATACTAAATTAGTAACTTTGCAACTACATGTAAACTACAAGTCATTAGAGTATTAGTAGACTCTCTGCTTAATATCGGCACAATGAAGAGAGGGATGTGATTGATTGTGTTCAACAATGATTCTCAGAAATCACTTACTGCACCTTTAAGACTAAAATTGTATCCCTGTAACCTTCAGACAAAATCTCCACAACTAATGCACAGTCTGACAGTCTGGAATGCAAAAAGTGGAATTATACAATCAGTAAAACATCCCAGTGCTTTTGGACTGTTTGACTGACACCCATCTTTTGCTGTAGTGGATAAAGTAACAGGACATCTTTGTAAATTAAAGTTGTATGGTAAGAGGTTTTGTGGGTAGTTTTTTGGACCAATAAGTAATACCTTCGTTGTATCTTACTATCCGCTAGCTGCCTGTTCCCTACACTGTGAAAAAATGCGGTCATGCAGACAACCCAAGCTCCACAAATTGCAACAAAAACAAACTGCGGCAACCCGTCCACGAAACATAACAAACTGTTCCAGCCAATAACTGACAAGAAGGCCCTGGGGGTGGGGTCTGGGGGGGTCAGTGCGCGGATAAGGAGGAGGGAGGGTCTATCTAGCCACAGTTTTGTTTGAAAATACTTTAAACATCAACAAGAAGTCACGTCACCCGACATCTCTTAGAGCACCTTTAATAGCAGGAAATTACACATTATCCTGCATTTTATATCTTTATATTTTATATAAGACACTCTGTCAATTTAGATAATTTAGTGTTTTCATCTGGTCGTGATGAAATATATAATTGAGTGTCATCAGCATAACAGTGGAAATTAATTCCATGTTTTCTTATAATATTACCCAGTGGCACCATCTATATTGAGAATAGCAGAGGGCCTAATACCGATCCTTGTGGCACTCCATAGTCTACTGACATTATCTTTGATTTTTCCCCATTTAAACAGACAAAATGGTAACGGTCTGATAAGTACGATCCAAACCAGCTTAATGCCTGTCCCTGAACACCAGTGTAGTTTTGTAGTCGATCCAAGAGTATTTTATGATCTATAGTGTCTAACACAGCGCTAAGATCGAGTAGTCGAGTAGATTGATGGTGAACTTGTCTTGGTCAGAAGCTAAAAGTATATCATTTGTAATTTTAACTGTGCGCTGTTTCTGTGCTACAATGTGGTCTGAATCCTGACTGAAAATTTTCATAGATATCATTTTCTTGCAAGAAAGAACACAACTGAGCAACTTTTTGTAGTATTTTAGACATAAGTGGAATATTTTAAATGGGTCTGTAATTTGCTAAGTTATTTGGATCTAATTGTGGTTTCTTAATGAGAGGTTTTTATTACAGCCAGCTTGAATATTATTGGAACTTGACCTAAAAATAAAGACGAGTAAAAAATATTGAGAAGAGGCTCTTCCATTACATGTATCACTTATTTCAGTAGTTTAGTGGGTATTGGATCTAATAAACATGTTGTTGTTTTAGATGCAATGATAACAATGCGTTCAACAATGATTCTCAGAAATCACTTAATGCACCTTTAAGACTTAAATTGCATCGCTGTAACCTTCAGACAAAATCCCCACAACTAATGCAGTCTGACGGTCTGGACTGCACAAAAAAAAAATCCCAATGCTGTTGGACTGTTTTATCAGCAATAGTGTAAAAATAGTTTTCTAAAAAAAATGCAAGACCGTATATGCAGCCCAATCTCATGAAAGTGCATATCTATAGCACAAATAATATTTCTCATACCATTTATAGACCCAAAATAGATTTCACTCCACACCTCTAATCCTACCCAAGAGGTTTACAGTGCATATCATTTGGACGAAAAAAAAAAAAAAATATATATATATATATATATATATATTTTTTTTTTTGGCGTATAAATGGCACGAGAAATACAATTCTTGCTATAGATCCACACTTTCATGAGATTATGTTGGTATATAAACCAGCCAGTGTGCTTCTTCTCAGCTACCTGGAAGAGCGCTTTGGTGCTATGGAGGCCAAGCACAGCAGAGAGCTTCAGGTCATCCAGCAGGAAAAGCAGCAGCTGCTGGAGCTGCTGGACAGACAGAATCACCTGGTCAGCCTGCTGGAGGAAGAACTGGCCAGCTCGACCCGTAACAGCACACTTCTCCAACGCCAGCAGGCCACACTCACTGACACGGTGCAGCAGCTACTGGCTATGGTCTCTCACTGTAACGGTTAGTGCCAACTTCACATTATCAGGCTAAGCTGCATATGACCTGCTCAGTGGGAACAAAAGTGTCTCTCTGAACAGGGCCAATGGTGGTCAATCAGGCATTTTTCCATTCAAGGAAGATTGAGATTTGAATCAGTATTGCTCAAACCAATCAACCTATACTTCCATTTCTTTTTCACAAACGTTTAAATGTCCCATATATTTTCAGATATTTCCACTCCAATTGAAAAGGAGATGTTAAAGTTCAGAGACTGTGCTGAGATATTCAAATCGGGAGTTACAGAAAGTGGGACATACAGCATTCATCTTCTCAACGCCACCCAGAAAATTAAGGTTAGTAGATTTAAACAATTTTTTAAACAACTAATAGGTTTTCGAATCACTATGATGAAATTTAAATACAAAAAAGAAAAAAGATATATTGCATGCAATACAAAATCATTTAGTAAACCATGAATCGTGGCTTGATTGACGAAGAAACTGAGCTCTCCTGACATTTAGTTCTTTGTGTTGTTTTTGAGGACTACATTATAATCTGGAAGGACAACATGCTTTAGTATAATGCAATTTCATTACGTCTTTGAAAAAAAAAAGGCTAAGATGAAAATGTCATGTCGATCAAAAAACCAAATCAAGAAGTCAGTCAAACATTTCCTTCAGGCCATTTCTCGGTGCATCTAACTGTGAATATGCACCCGCATCTATTTCAAAATCTTGGCCTACTGAACCACAAGCAAACCACCCAAGGATTGAGCTTTGATTTTGAGTCAAATCTAATTTCTGGCTGGCTCTTGGGGTGATGAACATTTTAAAAATGTGGCTAAAATTGTTTTTGTTATTCATTATTTTCCTGTGCGCTCATTCATCTTCCCCTCCATTTCCTGTGGGCATAGGCGCCAGGTGTTTGGCAAAGATTCGGGAGCTTCCTGCCAACACAGGGTTTAATGCAGTGAGCGAGAGCGAGCTGGTATATGTAGTATCACCACCCTTTCATACTGTGCCACCCCTCAGAGCAGCACGCTGGGTGGCTCCTTTCATTTGGAGAGTTTTAAATAGCTCTTTTTTTCTCTTTTGTTTCTTTAATGATACAAATTAAGATATTTATATGGGATATTGAGAAGTATAATATAAATTGAGAAGTATAATATACTTTTTTCTTGGCAAAATTAGCCAAAAAGTATACTGCTTTTAATTAAAAAATGTTTTTCTAATTTACCAAAAATATAGCTAGAATATTAGAAGTGTGTTTACTTGGCCTATTTTATATACATTGTATAAATGTATACATTTTTTTGGCATTAGTTTACTAAATTTAAATATATTTTCAATTTAAAAAATATATACATTTAATTAAGCTCTGCTATTTACAATATATTTTTACCAGACATTTAAATATATTTTGCCAGAAAACTTTTTTTTTTCCAAGTATGGAAAACAGTGACTGAACAGCCCTGAGTGAGTTTGAAATTCGCTTTAAATTCAGGCATCGTTATCATATGATACAATTGTGCAAAGTATTCTGATATAAATTACAATTCTATAAATGTGTTACAATTGTATAAATGAGTCTGTGATTTTATAAATACTGCAAGAGATAAAATATCGCTGGGAAATGTGACTGTTATCTTGATGTGGGTAGCTCAGAAGCAGAAAACAAAGAACATCTCGCATCTGTTATACAAATAGAAATACATGTTGTGCTGAATAAGAATTAAATCAATTCCTCAAATGCACCCTCTCTACAGATGTCATTAATGCAAGTGCTTTGTCTTTAAACCTTGATTAGCTGTTTAAAGTTTCATAATGGAAGGTCTTAAGACCAGCATGTATTGCTAAATGAGTTTGTCCCGCCAAGGGATGGAAATGTATATTGTAATCCCACTTTTTGTTTTTGCCAAGAAGAACTTATTGCTTTTCGCCTTCTCCTTAAGCCTATTTCTTCATAGAAACAGCTGGGAAAATTAGAGAAAAATCACATTGAGGATATTTACTTGGAATGCTTTCACTTGACACCCACAGGCTAGAAATATTTAATATTTGTGAAGAAAATCCTTTACGGGATAGGCTTTAATTAGTTTTGATGGATTCGGATGATGGAATTCAACGAGCTGCCCTTTTTATTGGTTTATTTTTGCTGCTCATAGCTCAAACTAAATAGCTATTTCACTCACAAAACAGTAAATTGTTAAGTTGTATTGAGTTCAATACTAAACTATAGTTTTGTCACAAATATTAGCTCAAAAGAAAAGGAACTTTGGTTACTCTTTATTTCGATGGTCCACCTTAAACATTCTAACCAGAAGTAACTATCAATTCAATTCGTGTATTCATTTAGGACATAACATATCGCTTGCGTTGAGTCGTCTCTTCACAGGCGTTCGACACTATAGATCACAAAATACTCTTGGATCAACTACAAAACTATACTGGTGTTCAGGGACAGGTATTAAGCCTAGTTTAGATCATACTTATCAGACCGTTTCCATTTTGTCTGCTGTTTAAATGGAAAAAAATCAAAAGATAATGTCAGTAGACTATGGACTGCCACAAGGATCGGTGTTAGGCCCTCTGCTATTCTCATATGCTGCCACTTGGTAATATTATAAGAAAACATGGAATTAACTACATGTAATTCCTTTTCAACTAACTCTCATTATTTTGCAACTCTACTTGTCAACTAGCTCTCATTAGAGTATTAGTAGACTGTTAGGTTTAGGGTTATGGCAAGGGTTGAAACAACTTCAACCTTTCATAAAAGTGTAAAATTATTATAACAAGGGGAGTGGTCTATTATTTCCTTTTACTCAAAAGTACCACACAAAAACAGCATGATTACAAAAACAGCACAGTCACCAAAGAATAGCGTGTTGAAATCATAAGGGCAATTTATACATTTGTCAGGCATCTGCAAACATGACAAATCTGTTGACTCTTTGTTTAAAACTCAAACAAAGCAAAAAAATTAAAATAAATAAATAAATAAATAAATAAATAAATAAATAAATATATATATATATATATATATATATATATATATATATATATATATATATATATATATATATATATATATATATATATATATATATATAAATAACAAACATACCCAACAGTCCTGACTCAGTCCTTTTCTGCTTTGGGGTAGGTAGGCAATCCAAAATCCGAGGTCCCACACGAAAAAGGTTATCCTTCAGTTGGAATAAGTCCCCAAAAGTATAGTCCACCACATATATAAATGCACATATGAGACGGCTCCAATGTCTAATAGACCATGTTTCTATTCCCAGAGGTCATTTTGGACAATTTTCTCTGAGCTAGGATAGCCAAAAAAAACCATGACACCTCACCAAACAACCACCTCTCAAAATGGCCGCCATTTCCCCTTTTACCCCAGGCTCAACATAATAAGAGTCCTAAGATTCCAACAAAACTCCCCCCCCCCCCCAACCAAAAACAAGCATAAACAAATGCTCAAAATCAAACATACAGGAAGATTAAAAAAAATTAATAAAAAATAATAAACTTTCCAGCATGGTACCTACACAGACGGCATACAATAAAACATAGGCTATATATATATATATATACATATTAACTTAAGTGAGCAACGTGCAGGGCTTTACTATGGCAGTGTCACAGAGTTGGTAGAATCAGTTGACATGATGTACTCGAAAAGTTACTTATCGTCAGTAGAATGTCTTTTGGGGACCATGAAAATAAAGATATTAAGCTGACAGTCTGCTAATACTTTAATGACTGATAGTTTACATGTAGATGTAAAAATATACTTAAAGTTAGTAGAATGTCTAAAGTGGACTATTGAAATATAACTTTTCTTTTAGCTCAAGTAACTAACACACGTGTCGTCTTTCTATCTCTCTTTCTCTCTCTTATTAAAATCTAAAATTATAAATGATAAAAAGCGTATATTTGTATAGTGATAGTATGTGTTTCTGTCAGGTATTCTGTGACATGAAAACTAGAGGAGGAGGCTGGACTGTCTTTCAGCACCGTTATGATGGATCAGTCGATTTCAACCGTGACTGGAATGACTACAAACTGGTAGGATCTGATATCAATTATAGCCTTTCCACATTTGAACCATTATATTGTATAGATAGCTATTTTTGCCGCTATTAAAGATTGCTTAACTAATTTTTCTTAATTTCGTTTAAGACAATGAAGCATGAACACCCATTTAATGAAGACATACAGTATCATTTAAATGTGAGCCTGTCTATATCTTATTGAGATTTCTTGGTGAAACCATGTAATCTGAGGCATCTTACATTTAAAACACATATTTAACCTGCACTGAAGGGGAAAGTCTAACTCAGATGTGGCATCTGATGCGTATAGCCCTATAGAATACTGATGCATTGGTGACCTTGTTGAACTTTCCTCGAGGAAGAGAATTCTGATTGGCCATCTCCGCATTCCCATGTCTCCCTCTGTTGTTACACCTGCATTCCCTCTCCATGTGGGAGAATGAGTATATATTAATTCGGTCACAGGGTCATTTGAAGCCTTGAGACGAAAAAAAAAGATAAGAAGAGACTTTTTGAATTTAAATGGGGCATCATTATTCACACTTTGCATCCATCATTTAAAACAAGTTAAAGAATGTAAAGAGAATCCTTTTCGCTTGGACATTGTTAGTAGCCTAATGCTTGCTTTAAAATCAGGGTCTACTTAAAAACGTAATGTCTCCCAGAAAAGCTGAGTTGTTTGGAAACTACTGTTATTGAATTTTAAATGCGAAAACCGAGGTAATTCATCTCACCTGGGCTACTTCAACAGATAAATTGCTATGGCTGCTCTGGGAGTGCTTTAGAACAGCACAATGTTTTTGTTTTTTTTTTCTTCCTTGTTTTCTAAGAAAAATGTTTTTAAAAACTGAATGATAAATATTTGGCCCCAGATGGAGCGTGGGAGTCGGGAGCCCCTGTAGATTGTTGATAACGTGTGCATTGAAGCATTTGAATGCCCAACTGCACTGCCACATCTCACAGTGATCAAAAGTGCCGTCTCATTTGCTGGTCCAAGCAAATTGAAATGCAACATTTTGCTATGGTTACAGGAGGTCTTTTGAAATGTTTACTTTCCTAGTATGTGATATGGAACTCAAGGATTGTTCTTCTGAAGCAGACTTTCCTCTATCTCCGACATTTGACCTCTTAATGGCAGTCGCACTAAAATTTCAAATGGGTTGTGAAGCAGCCGTCATCTTCTGCTTGTTCACTGTGGTAAAATGAATTCAACGTTTGAATATATCCACGCAAATAAAATGATTGTTGATACCTTTGAAAATCCAACATGACATCATGACTTTTGCGTAAACATACACGCCACTTTCGAGTCAAGTGGCGTGTTATCTCTACGCATTTTGAGCTATCCGCGTGTAACCGCGTGTATGCGTGTATGTTTACGCCATTAACGTTCGCGTCATTCCGCGTGTCCGTACACGCGCGTCAAATGTCCACTCATAAATGCCATTAACCCCAGTGACGGTTAAGTTTAGGGATGGGGTTGAGGTAAGTCATATCTTTTTTTTTACCTAGGATGGTAAGGGAACAGTCATAAATGCCATTAACCCCAGTGACGGTTAGGTTTAGGGACGGGGTTGAGGTAAGTCATATATTTATATAACGTTAAGTCAACGGCGTTCATAAACACGCTGAAAATCGATTATGCGTCTTGATAGCACGCCAAAAATGGAAATACGAATTGGCGTGTCATACACACGCTACTTCATGAGATCAGTCTGGAAAATCAATGTAAATAATTCAGCCCGTTCGCATCCTTTAATGTCATATAGAACGCTATATGCAAAAACGGCGCTATACTACGCACATGGCACCCTTTATCGTTAATATAACACGCAAACCCAAGATGTCATAAATCCTTTAGCGTAATATGAGACTACCCTACCCTACCCTACCCCACACCTAAACCTAACCATCACACGCGTGTTATATTAACTCTAACGGGTGCCATGTGCATAGTATAGCATATAGCGTTCTAAATGACGTTAAAGGATGAGAATGCGTTGAATAATTATAAGTAATAATTACAACATGATAAAAAATATTTTATTTCAAAATTTTGTATATGTAAATAATTGGGAGTTCTGCATTGTGAGTACTTCCATTCTCTAGTTTGTCAGAGATTGTGAAAAGAAGAGTGTTTGTCAAGAAAATAAAGCCTTTTTTGTTTCCTTTTCTTACGCGGCAGGGATTTGGAGATCCGTCAGGAGAACACTGGTTAGGAAATGATGCCATCCACCTGCTTACCACATCAAAAGACAACATTCTCCAGGTCCACCTCAAAGACGCAGAGGGACACCAGGCTTATTCTCAATATGACCATTTCTACATTGACGGAGAGGATAAGAAGTACAGGTACCAGAATGTTTCATGTTCTCTTGACTCTAGATGTTAATGAACTGTTGTGAGGCATTCAACTGACCCTTCGCTAAGC
The DNA here is from genome assembly GCA_038021265.1 of Cyprinella venusta. Lineage (NCBI taxonomy): Eukaryota > Metazoa > Chordata > Actinopteri > Cypriniformes > Leuciscidae > Cyprinella > Cyprinella venusta. Next base: position 7,907,597 of record CM075878.1, read on the forward strand.
GCCGCCCTCCCTAGTTACTGTTGCTACGCCTGTCAAGCTTTCGCGGCTAGCGCATCTGTTACAGTATGTATGCACCAGTGTCAGACATTCCCAATCAGATAATTATTTTTGCCGAACATGAGAAATATCTGCATCATAAATGCTTGTTAAATGCTTAGCTTATGAATATTTATGAGGTTATGTGCAAATAATAATGTGTTTTATTTTACTTGTAGAGATGAATTACTACAGATCTGTAGTAGAGGATTTTCCCATTTCCAAGTCAATTCTGCAGGACCAACAATAACATTGCGATTGAAAATATATTTAAAAAATTGGGTTTCAGTAACACATTGTGTTGCTAATTTTGACTTCACATTGGAGAATGATTTGATGTGCCAATGATTTTTTCCTGTGCATTTCTGTTTAATTCAGATCAACTTGGGGTCAGATGTGGTAAGATATGTTTGGTCTAGCGGCAATGTTTTTGCTTTAAGCACGAACCTTTTATTTGAATAAACCTCAAGCTGTACATCAGTAGATTTAACATTTATCAGCGGCAGGAACACATTTGGTTGCATTTTGTTTTGTGATTTAACTGGAACGGATAACAAGCTGTAGAAAAGTGCAGAGCTGTGTGCGGTAAAGATAAATCCTGCCATCTCTTTCCTCAACTGCGACAATCACTCAACAAAACATTAAAAATGATGAGTTCCAGCACCAGTCTCATTATAATACCCACTCACAAAATGAAAACTCCTGCTTAACATTTGAAGATGGTTCCTACGTATTAACATCGTAGACATCAGCAGCGAGAGCCATGGCCCAAAAAATTGTGTCTTTATCGTAAATGATTCCAACTGAATTTGGAAAAACAAACATAACAGAAGATCAAATCTCCAGTATATTTCCATGTTTTCATCACTAAATTACATTTTATCTGTGGAAGGATGCTTTTCCTCCCTGCTCTCTCATGCATAAAAACGCGCACACATACCTGACAGACACACTCTCTCCCTCCCCCCCTCTCTCTCTCTCTTTCTCTCTCTCTCTCACTCACTAATTAATGCAATAATGCAATGAATGAAGAGAACCTCTAGCTGTGACTGTCTGTCTCACTGCTGCCTTCACGTTTACCACCCTCTCTCCATATCCTAACCGCTTTCATTTCATACACTCTGCATCATCCATTGTCTGTCTCCTGATTGGTCACTTCATTTCATTCATGTGAAAGTAATTAAAAGGTGCGGGTGCATCACAAATCGTCCCAACACACAGACACAGAAACATACACCACCAAAAACTTGTTGTCAATGTTTTCTGTGACCTTACAGATCTTATGCACCAGAGAAACATGGCCGCCGTCATCTTTAGAATATTGTCTTTGAACTTCCGGTTTCGCGGTCGCTCTGTATATTTCTATGGCATCGCTGTCGAGGAGTAATTAGCTGATGAAGTGGATTTACTTATTGTAGAGTTAACAAAAGTTATCGTGAGCATTGTAATGTTTATCATAAGCATTGTAAAGCAGATGTCTAAACAAATGTCAACCGGGAATATTTTTACAAGCAGTTCATTCATACCTATGCAAGATCGCTGTGAAAATACAGACCGGAAGTCAAAAGACAACGAGCGCAGTGCTGAAGGGGCGGGGCTACATAAGGCCTATAAGTAAAATAGTTTTACAACTGAAAAGCTACGACATTTCTCAGTGTGACAGCCCGTTCTCATCCCAAGACGCCATCTAACTGACGCTTTTGATAACACAGTCTCATCCCAAAAAGTCATATAACTGACGTCTTGGGACGTCTTTTGACCATACGTCAATATCCGCCTTTTTAGGGCCCCCTTAAACATCGGTAGATGGCGATCCCGGGCCGTCATACAACTGACGCTTTACCTTTAACGTCAGTTAGGTGACGGGTTAGGTTTAGGAGTAGGTTTAGGTCTGGGGTAGAGTTAGGATCCCATAACCTCATCTACCGATGTTTAAGGGGGCCCTAAAAAGGCGAATATTGACGTATGGTCAAAAGACAACCCAAAACGTCAGTTATATGACGTCTTGGGATGAGACTGCGCTGCTTTTGACCATGCGTCAACATCTGACGCTTTAGCCACCCTTTAGCATCAGTTGACGCTATCCTAGTGGTCTAACTCTAACCCTACCCCAGACCTAAACCTACCCGTGTCATCTAACTGACGCTAAAGGTAAAGCGTCAATTAGATGACGCCCTAGGATAGCGTCATCTAACTGACGCTAAAGGGTGCCATATAACATCGGATGTTGATGCATGGTCAAAAGTGTCAGTTAAATGACGCCTTAGGATGAGAATGCGTTGCAGTGTGAGGTATAAGGTAGAGGTGCTGTTTTTGAAGCAATTAAACTTAAAGCTTCACTATTGACAGAAAAGCTGCCGCCATTGAGAGACAATTCAATTTCTAATTAAATGGCCCATTGTGAATTATTCCTTAGATATTGTGTGTCATTTAAATAGAATATGTTCAATATCTAATTGTTATTTGAATTATTGTCATGTTGTGGTGTTTAAAATTAGTTCAAGACTTGGATTTGCATTTTGATTTACAATGTGAGTTGCATATTTGTCACATTTAAAACCCTTATCGACACGTTTAATTTCTTCTCTTATTTTTTTTGTTGACTTGTCTGCCATTTTCTGATATAAAAACCACTTGTGTGATTATGTCCATAAGTTAAAATGATGATCTAGATTAAGGGTAAACTACAATTTTTCTACTATTGCTTTTAGTCTGGTCTGAACCCAGGCAAACAATTTGAAGCATGAGGCTTTTCCAGAAAATCGCTGAGTTAAACAAATCTCACACCTCTCTAAAGGGATGCAATTAAACATGCAGTATTGCTTGTGGGCATACTTATACAGTGAATGAACCAGAACCAGAAATATTACATTTAACTCAAAATAAATGATTTGGAATACTACTCTAGAATGGGCGTGTTGCAGAATTGATATCAGATAGAAACGCCAATGTGTGTGTTTGTGTGCGTGTAAACAGGTAGGGGAAATACTGAGCAAACATTTGCCAAATCCCACCATGTTTGTCTAGTTTACCTCATATGGTAAGTGTGCATTTTATTAGCATGCTGAGAATGCTGGCATCTTCTCGAGGGTGTTAAGCCCATTTGGGACTTACCAGCCAAGCAACCTATGGTGCAAGGATGTTTTCCTGCCAAAACAATCTCCTGCAGTTCCTCGCTGTGTGGTCCTCTCTCTGGCACCGTGTGTGCTCGCAATCCTTCCTGGTGAGACGGCATCAACAATGGATTGTGGATAATGGAGGCTGAATATCTTTGGAGCGCACATTAATGAGTCTTAGAGCCTTCTGAAATGAGAAAGAGAAAAAGATAAATCACTCAGAAACATCTTATACAGGCTCGCAGCTGGTGCAATTATTGGGGTTAACAGTGGATGTAATAGACTTAGACACTTTCATCTGATTATGTAAAAATAAAATATAAAACAATGTACCTTAAAGTGATACTTTGTGTATAGTATTTAAGTTAATTTATCTAGAACAGGATATGTGTCTGAGCTGATTAAGAAGTTGAATTCCTACAAGAAGTGGCAAAAAAAGCAAGTTGTATCTTATGAAAGTTCAAGGTCTGACAACACTGCAACTTTTTTGTTATTTTGAGTAGTTGTCGTTTTCTACAAACAAATGCTCTAAACGATATTTTTATTTGGAATTTGGGAGAAATGTGAGCAGTTGAATAAATAGAATAAAACAAAAATGTCAATTTTACCCAAACACATCTATAAATAGTAAAACCAAAGAAACAAATCATTTTGCAGTGGTCTCTTAATTTTTTCCAGAGCTGTATGTCCTGCAGGGGGTTTCAAATATATGGGACCACGAAAGTGGGCTAGGGCGCTATACTGTGAAAATATGATTACAATTTAAAATAGCATTTTTATATTTAAATATATTTTAAAATGTAATGTTTTATGAAAAAATGCATATTCTGTATCTATCCATATGTTGAAATATTTAGCATTTGTCTGTTTTTCACCAGTCTCAATGCAAGGGGTTTCAGTGGTACAGCTGGACGCACCAGTAGTCTTACCCACTCAGGAACCCAGTTCAGCACTAAGGATCACGACAATGACCAATGCAGCTGCAAATGCGCTCAGATGGCCACTGGAGGTACCACAGCTTGTCTGCCATTTATATATTATTTCTAACTTTGTGTAATCTGATGGAAAACATATGCATATGCATATGATGGAAAACAATTGTCCAGCAACACCCAAGACAAGAACCGCAATAATGTTACTGTATCAAGTGTTTTCATGGCAACTGAGAATGAAGTTAAAAATAAACAGCACTTCAAGTTCACTTGGATTAAATATTGGCATTGATCTAAACAAAATATGGCCAAAATCTGTTTTCAGAGGGTTTCTGTCAACATTTCAAAGGAGTCATATCATATTTATTTTTTCCCTTTTTATTTTACCCCCTAAAGGTCCACCAGTGCTAGTCTGGAAGGTTTGCTGTCAGGTTCAATACTGTTGGCTGTGACTTGTCTTTTGACAGCAAAATTTTCCAAAGCTTACATTACACTGTGACAGAACCACAAAACAATCTGCACTGAAATGTGCTGCGCAAACTATAAAGGCAAGGGACCTTGTTAAAAATAACACAGTCTCATCCCAAGACGTCACAACTCACGCTTTACGTCAACATCTGCCATTTTAGGTACCCTTTAACGTCAGTTACAGTAGATGACGATCCTGGGGCGTCATCCAACTGACGCTTTAGTTAGATGACGCGGGTAGGTTTAGGTCTGGGGTAGGGTTAGGATTACATAGAGTCATCTAACGACGTTAAAGGGAAACCTAAAACGTCGGATGTTGACGTATGGTCAAAAGCGTCAGTTGTATGACGTCTTGGGATGAGACTGCGCTGTAAAAACAAACTTTAGATGCTCTTTACCAAAGTTTACCACAGAGCCAGTGATCAGAGGTCCTGGAACCAATAAATCGTCCCTGAATCCAGCCCGCATGTGTTAATACAATACATCAAAACCGTAAAAGGTTGTGTGAAACTATTTCATCAAACATGAAGCATCTCTATTTTATCTCAATGCCATGTCGGAATGATACTTTGTCTAATTTACAAATCATATGCAGTGGTGTTATTGTTAACTAAACTAAAACTATTGAAAATCATTTAAAGGAGTAATTCACTTTTTAAAAAAAACCTTTTGCTAATAATTGACTCACCCCCATGTCATCCAAGATATCCATGTCATTCTTTCTTCAGTCAAAAAGAAATTAAGGTTTTTGATGAAAACATTCCAGCATTTTTCTCATATAATGCACTTTACTGGTAACCAAACGGTTCAAGGTCCAAAAGACAGTTTCAGTACAAACTGCAAAGTGTTCAAAGGGCTTTAAAGAATTCCAGACGATGAATAAGGGTCTTATCAAGCGAAACGATCGCTCATTTAAAAAATAAATAACAAAGTTTAAGTTTTATAAGCTCAAATGCTCGCCTTTCTGTGATGTGCATTCGTGACTCTCCGGCTCAAACTCGTTTATCAAAATGAACGAATCTTTTTTCTTGTCATTTGGTTCATTCAATGAATGAAATTAACGAACTGACGTGGGAAAAGATTCGTTTTCCCGAATTGTGAACTACTCCTTTAATGAGTCAGATAATTATTATTAATATCAGATGAAAAACTTAGTGTATGTTGAAAAAACTTTCAAAATATAATCTAATATAATAAATAAAAAAATATTATAAATGCCATAACATAAATAATACTAAAATTGGCCAATGAATATTAATTAGGTTATGCGAATAGCCATTCCAGGACTACCTAGGATAATGTAAATAATTTTAATGAGCTAAACTGTCATCACGTTGTGATGTCACAACCCTTTGACAGCAATCCCCACTTCAAAACATGGTGCTGCTTTTTGCCCCTCAAGGAAAATCTGATTGATGTGGCCTCTTTAATATTAATGAAGGAAAACTGACCCAATAAAGAAATATCTGAAATCGTTTGCTCTCTGTCTCTGCAGGGTGGTGGTTTGAAGCTTGCGGGCCTTCCAATCTCAATGGGATATACTATTCTGGAAACTCCAATGTGATACGCTATAATAGTATAAAGTGGTACTACTGGAAAGGGCCGAGCTGGATGGCGACCATGACCACTATGATGATACGGCCTGTGGACTTCTAAAAGCAGGAAGGAACTGTCACAAATGGGTCATTGACATTACTGACAGACAAATAATCCAAACAAGCTGGTGACATCATTGAAAATTATGGACAACTTGAGACATGGACAGCTTGTGCCCATGTCATTGTAGCCATTCAATCTGTCTCTATTTTGTTTGTTTAGTCTGTCGAAACAGATACAAATTGCACCATAAATGTTTTATCTGTATAGCAAAGCTCTTCCAATGTAAAATGCAATGAACTGGAATGGCTGATCAGTGTTCACATTTGTACTTGATGTTTGGGGCGATGTCTGTGTGGTAAAACACTAACCTATCCTCCTCCTCCCTTCAGTGCAGCCTTGGATATCCTGAGATTTCTTCTCCCATTCTAGTGCTAGTAAAGGTTTAAGAGAGCATACGTCTATAAAAGTGCTCAAGACACTAAAACAGGATAGCTTTCATTTTAAAATATACATTTGTAATAAAACGTCTGACATCAAATCCTACAGAATCCTACTTTCCAACTGAATTCTGTTGTATAGATATATACTGTAGGCTATACAGACACGCAAAGCATATTCCTTCATTTAGTGCAAACTCCGTTGCAAATGTATGCTTAACGATATGTTTAAATGTATAAGTTTAAAATTTGAATGTACAGTATGTTTTACACAAAGAAAAATATTGCTTAAATTCGATACTGACAAACAATAACTGTTGAATAACATAAGTTCATTATGTGAGACAGATGTTGATTCACTTACTCAAAACCATCGTGCCAATGGTTCTACAATCTACCAACCCGATCTCACGAGAATTCGTACGAATTTTACGAAGTGGACTAATTCGTAACAATTCGTACGACCTCACTTGTACGAATTAGTACGTTTTTGCTAAATCGTACATATTTTACGAATTGGCCAATCCGTATAAATTCGTACGAATGACCTACCCCTGACCCCGCCCCTAAACCTACCCATCACGTGGGTTTGGACAAATCGTACAAATTCGTACGAGTGCGGTCGTTTGAATTAGTACGAATTAGCCACTTTTTAATCACTCGTACGAATTCGTACGAATTGGTCGTGAGATAGCGTAGAATCTAACCTTTTAGTAAAGGTTTCGTCGACTGAGTCAAACCGGAAATTTATATTTTCGAACTCTTCATTGAAAGTACCGGCTCATTCATTAAGGACTCAAACAGTTTTTAATTTAACAAAACAGAACCTGCTCATAAGAGTTATTTGTTTGTGAATCACTACAATGGTTGCGGAATGTTTGATTCGTTAAAAGAAACCGTTCAGAAAAATGTTTCCAACAAACCGTTCAGATTGCACTGTTTCAATTGTAGGTTTTTGATTCACTAATAGGAGCTAAAAGGACAGGGTTGGATGAGTCATTACACTGGTCCAGTTGTATGTTTTTGATTCACAAACAAGAACCAGTTCATAAGATTCGTTCGTTCGGAAACCAGACCGGTGTTTGTTTTTGATTCACTAAAAAGAATCTCACTACATTGGTCGCACCATCGACATGTATACGCAAGATACACATTGGACCGTTCCAGACACGTCTGTGCACCCACCATCTTGGAACAGTCAGCGTGAAGAATTAGGATAACCTTTTTTGTACACGTGAGAATGTCTTGGTTTGTATTTTTACATGTATTATTTCAATTTTATGGGTTTTATACTATGGTAACTTTTTAATGTATTCGCTGACACCTCAGTCTTTTTGTATTGTGTTAGTTTAACAAAGTCATCTTGCTCTCGAGTATTCAAGGGCTGGTGTTTTTGTCCGTTCCAATATGGCTGACGGCTTGCATATAGCGGACCATGGAAACAGCCGATAATGTGGAATCTATTCTTATATCTCTATGGGTTGCACTGAACGTTCTCGATTAAAGAACCGCCCTAGACGATTCATTCATGAGGATGCACTTCATGGTTGTTATCACATGCAGCTTGCGACAACAACTCAATTAATAGAAAGATTTTTCTCGTCATTATTTTACTAAGATTTTGAATGCCTTTTTATCGCATTCAAAACCCGACAGACTGCTTAGTATCTCACATTCACAACTCAGGTAAACTATGGTTTATTTTTGCTTTGGCTCTGAATGTTCAGCAGCTGGGGGAGCGGCTCTACTAGAAAACACAGCATCGAATCCACTACGAGGTAAATGACGTGTTGTTTATGCTTACACTCTGCCATTTTCATAATTGCAAAAGCAGCAGGTTTGGTTTAAAGCTGCTGTGGACGACTGACCATCCATGCAGCGTGTTAAGAGTCTATATTAGCCCTGCTTCTATGCCAGTCGCTTGATGAATCATTCAATAAAGGCCTTTCCTGCTGTATAAAAACACTTCTCTCTTGGCCTGCTGACCTGTGTTCACACTCAGCACTTAGCCATGCTACTACTGTCATGATTTAATGCTCTCTTCTACAACCCCATTCATCCGTGGCCAGTGAGCGAGGAGACTTACCTGCTGTTCTCTTCCGTGTGAGATTCCGCATTGATTTGCTCACCATTTTCCTGAAATATACTGCGCGGCATGTATAGATGAAGACATTCCCCGTGCGCCATAACATCTAGCACAACTTTATTACGGGTCCTGCAGAATATGTGATGGATTACTGCTGGTGAGATGAGGGTTAAGCTTGGAGGGGGGTTTCATCATGTTTGGGTTTAAGGAGAGATCTAGACAGCTGGCTCCTCCCATTTCATGAACCTCAGCTTGGAGAGTATATTATTTGTTGACGCCATCGTAACACCAACTTGGTTCAGTGTGCAAATGAGATGCCCTACACTGACGGGGGGTTCTGCGCCAGTAGAGCCTTTGAGCACCTCCAAGAATTTATCATCTCTTTGAGCAAGAGAATGGAGAAGAAAGAAAGCTCAGTAGGGAGGGTGTGCATAGTTTCCACACATAAATCTTTGTCCGGCCTCAGTTCCACATGGAGGACTGGATGTGAAGACGGGTGAACTCAGGGATGTCCCATAATGAATCCAGGGGACGGTGTGATCCTGATGGCTCAGCAGAGCGGAGACGACTGACCTCGGATGAGACCGTTTTTGCATTCTATCTCATTTTATTTGTTTATATGTAGCATGTTTGTTGTCACTCTAATCATGTTGCAGACAAAATGTCCCTTGTTGCCAGCAGGGGGCACTTGAGATACAGCAACAGCTCACCAGGTTTCTAGAACCAAATAGAAGCGGTGTATTTGGATTTCAGAACTGATTTTGAGTTTGTCTTCACTCAGCTCCCCCTTATCATACTGTTTTTGTTGCAACATCTTATGCACTTTAGTCATCACTAATGCAAGGCGACTCTTTTTTGTCGTCGTCTCAAACAGATGGCTGAATGAAGGACTGGGAAAAAAGGCGATTGATGGGGGGAATCGTGTGATCCTTGCTAATAAGGCAGCTCAAATCTGTTAATAATATGTGCACTAACAAGTAAAAAAGGCTGGAGGACCATTAGAATGGGCTTGTTAATGTCTCTGAAACACAGAGAACATGTTGTTGCGAATGCATCCGCAAAATCTGTCAGCTTCGGCTGGGGAATGATCTAACTTATTAGCACTTCAAAGTTTAGGGTTTTTCCTTCTCTGTGTCGGGGGTGTCTTATGCTGCATATGCAAAAATAAGATTCTATTGTATTTATTTATTTGATCGTTTTTAATCCTGACTGTAAGATTCTAATTTGTCGAGCTATTCAGAAAAAAAAAAAAAACACAATGAACCGAATGATGTATTGTGGTAAATCTTCCACTCCATTTGTTCAACCTTGATTTCATTTCGTTTTGCTTGAGCTTATTATTTCTAACAGTATATTTACATATCCCTGAGTCGATACTCTTTTATATGCACACTGATGTTGTCATTCCAAAAGGGGGGGTATTTCTCAAGAGGATGCAAACAGAGCAATAAAGCCTTCACCTAGTTTTCGAATTACAAGGAGGGCTAGAGGGGGCCGAGATCAGCACTATTTGGACTTCTTTGAAGTCTCATTTTGGAACTATGTAATTCCCAATGGATTCTACCATAGATGTTCACAGTGCTTTCTGACGAACAATAATTTAGCGATGAATGCAAAATCACAATCTAAACAATTTAGACATAATTTAAATTACAGAATTAGAGTTCTGTTCAATAGCTTGGGGTTTATGATAATGTCATAATAATATGACGGGTGCATTTATTCAATCAAAAATTCGGTAAAACAGTTGTCACGTTGGGGCAAGGGAGAGAGAATCCATGTGCAGGACTTATTTAAAGAAATACAAACACGTAACTTAAACAGAAACCCATGGCAGGAACACAAAACAGTGAGACAGTAACATCAACGACTGACAAGGAATAACTAAAATACAGGGGTATAAATACAGGGGAAAACAAACTAGACAAGATAACAAGGGGGTGTGGTTAACAAGAAACACCTGGGGAGACTAATCAAATTAAAGCTGCAAGCAGCATTTAGCGGGGTTCAAGCAGTTTAGGCCTTTGAGGCCTTTAAGCACAAAAGCATCAAAAGACATTAAGTTTTAAGTTTCAATGATTTTACATTTTAACAATTATAGCGCCACCTATGGTCCGATCTACATGAAACTTTCCATGCTTTTTGAATAAGTTATGACACATGTACTCATCGATTTTTGTGAAGTTCTGACTTTTCCTTTAGGATTTACAGGCTTTTGGGTGCATTTTGTCATGCCCCCTTTAGTAAATGACCATGTGAAAGCAAAACAAATGACAAAGTTCAACTTTTTTTGATAATTATTGATCTAGAGAGTCCAAAGAATTGTCCTAGACTAGTCTGGTTCCAATCGGGCAAAAACCAGGGACTAGCTCGCAAAAATAGGTTTTTAACATATTCGTGAATATTTAACAAACAATTTGATCGACAGCAATGGTTCTAGAGGCAAAGTTGTTCATCATGAGGAGATCTATGAAATGAAATTGCATTTCGTGGGGATGTGCGCAACACCACGTGATTACAGAGCCACAAAAACTAATGAGCCCGATCTCACTAACCTGACAAATCTTTGTCAAAAATCGGAATAAATCCTACTAAATAACGTCTGCTGCAAATAAATACAAGCTTATTATCCTAGGAGTTGAACGTGCATTGTAAATATGATAAAGAAAATATGATGTCAGTGTAAAAATATAACATTTTTACTTTCTTTACAACGTATTCTCATCCCAAGGCGTCATCTAACTGACGCATTTGACCATCCGTCAACATCCGACGTTTTAGGGCACCCTTTAGTGTCAGTTAGATGACGCTATCCTAGGGTGTCATCTAACTGACGCTTTACCTTTAGCGTCAGTTAGATGACATGGGCAGGTTTAGGTCAAAGGGTGCCCTAAAACGTCGGATGTTGCTACGCTATCTCACGACCAATTCGTATGAATTCGACGAATGATTAAAAAGTGTCTAATTCGTACCACCTCACTCGTACGAATTCGTACGATTTGTCTAAACCCATGTGATGGGTAGGATTAGGGGCGGGGTAAGGGGTAGGTCATTCGTACGAATTCATAAGAATTGGCTAATTTGTAAAATATGTACGATTTAGCAAAATCGTACTAAGTCGTACGAGTGAGGTCGTATGAATTGTTACGAATTAGCCAATTTTTAATCATTCGTCGAATTCGTACGATTTGGTCATGAGATCGGGTTGGATGTTGACGGCTGGACGAAAGCGTCAGTTAGATGACGCTTTGGGATGAGAACGGGCTGTTCTTTAAGCTTAAGTATAATAAGTATAAACCCTGACACCTGAGGTATAAGAGAACTTAAATAAAAGCATAAAAAAATCATTACGGAATCTATTAAAGCAAGGCACATTCTTGACCAAGGGCACAAAATAAATATTTGATTTAGGTGGAAAATGCAGGCCATGAGTTAAAAGCTTTATTTATTAAATTCCTTTTTAAAACTCCCCTCTTCCAATAGCATATGTATTAGGAGTGAACAAGAAGAGCAAATAAAATTGCTGGTATGACCCCTGGCTACTTGTTGACTGGCACCCTCCTGTGTGTGAGGATGAGGCAGGAAGAGAGAGAGAGAGAGAGACACGCAGAGGAAACTGTGTTATGGAAAAAAAGTTTTTCTTCTGTCGGGCTTGGTTGTCTCCATTGCAGTGTGCTGAGACATGAAAACAAGGAATGGAAGTAGCTCTGTTGACTGAATGGGTACATAGAGCCTTGGGCTCGTAAACTTCAAATTCACTGTACACCACCAACCGTCAATCAAAATGCCAGGAAACATTGCATTTAGATACAAGTTTTAGTTGAAAAACAAGACACTTTGCAAGTGTTGTTGACGAGCGAGGAGAATATAAGGGGCTTGTGTGGACCAAACTAATTGAAATGCACAGTACAATAAGTCCCACAGCAGATGTTGTGCTCACAATGCTTCACATCAGAGCTGCCATTTATAATTTCAGTGCAGAAAACCAATGATCACAATTCATTTAGAAATGCATTTTAATAACCTTTATTTCCTTAAGCACTGCGAATAGCCCCGTTTGTATCGGCTCTCCCTGTGACTCACATCATGAATTCATCCAGAAGGCGCAATTAGAGCTAATTGCAGCTTTGACATTTATAAGTTTTAATTTCCCTATGCATTCCAATAGGGAAAAAGTTGGACATCTACAAAATAAGAGATTTTTAGTTTCTGAAAATGATGATGAGATGATGCTCCCTAAAGCATCAACCACACACTTAAACTCACGCTGCTTATACAAATGCACACGTAGGAATTACATAAACCGAAAAGTTCACAATAGTTGGATGCATTCATAGCCTACGATGTTGAAAACTTCAGAAAACTGCTCTGATTCAGAACCCCAGCTTGTTGCTAGAAATAGAAGTGACGGTGGGAAACAAGCTCACAAATTTGAACATTCTCATTGGACAAATCTTTCTGCACCACATACTTTTTTGTTATCTTTATTTTTGTTATGTTATATTTTTTTTGACTGTTTTATATTTGAATCTGTTTAAAAATCTACAAATCTTTAATTGTCACGATTAGCCACGCACTCCCTGGGTGATTACGGACTTCATTTCCCATCATGCATCTCCCTAGAATGAATACACCTAGCGACAGACCCCAGCTAGCATCAACTTAGCACACCTGGTTACGCTCATCATCCCCTGAATACTGAAAATGGCATTGGCGATTCATAAGAATGTGTAATGTCGTAAATATTAGGATGAATTTGAGCATTTAATATTCAAATATTGTTGGGTATTGCCCCACTGAATGCCAATTCTTTATTGTTCTTAACCGCTTCAGTACTCTGATCAAGGAGTAGGAGTCATCAGATATTTTCCACCTTTTTTTTCTGTGCAGGTTTTCACCATTAACATTTGAGCTATATGCTTTGGAGACGTTTCTGCAATAAACAAATAAACAAACATAAATAACTAAATGTTAATCATACATACTCGCATAGAGTTGTGATAAATGGCACATTAACAGTTAAACACTTTTAACAGTTCTCTCTCAGTGAGTTTGGCATAACAGAAATAAGCAAACAGAAGATAAAAGAGCATATACAACTATATTATACAGCGTCCTCGTAGTATTAAAGTATAATGAGTATAATATCTTATAGCTAAAGATGCATAAACATAACTAAACGAGATATATCCAACAATATCCAAATCAGCCATAAAGCTATTGGCACTTCCACACGCGTCTCACGCGACAAACTAATGTAAAGATCGCAAAACACCCGCGGCTTACAGACTTAATGCTAAAGATAATCCCAACAGAATAAACATTCAATATTATAAATATAAAGTCAGGAAATGAACTTACTTCGTCAAGAACTTTCCCAGCACTCAGAAATACTGCACGGTTGGAAAAATGCGTCATACTCTGACCGCTCTGTATACACAACTTAACCCCGTCACTTCCGCTCAAACAGCGTCCAACCAAATTGCGTACTACCTACATCCCACATACTAACTATTCTACATAATACACTCTGTAAGTATAAACTACAGCAGCAGACAATACTTAAACCCAGATTGTAAAGAATTCACAACAAATATTATTCGAATATTACATAAAATATGGAATGGAATTCGAATGGTATTACAGAGGAAGATTGACAGCCCTAGGTTCAACGCAATGATAAAATTTGTATTTATAAGACATAAGCATTCAAAACTTGAAGTCTCTCACTTCCACCAATATCGGTCAATCAAATTCAGCCTAGAATCTAAAGGATTCCGCCCCGAACATCATAAATAGACGTTGAAGCTGTGGCTAAAATCTGAAGTCTGGTTTCACGTTAGTGTCACACGAACCGCTGCAGCACGCACAAAGTCAGTTCCGGTCCTGAGACACGATAGCACAGTGAGGATTTTAAGTGCGAGTCGGTGTAGAACACAAAACCCATTTGAATTCTGAACAGAATGCTATATTTTAAAGCAATATGGAGGCGAATGAAAGGATAAACGGTTAGAGATTAAGAGGAAACTGCGGCTTTACTGAGCTCGACGACTCTGACTGAGCTGTGATATAAACAAAACCCTATTGGCTATTTTAAAATAGGGAGGAGCTGTTCGAAATGCCTTCGCGTTTCAGTGTAAATCACGTCAACACATTGAATAATGCAGTGCGTTTCAAGGCTTTTAAGTTTGTTGTTCACAGCAGGGGCGTAGGAGCAATTTTGAACCTGAGGGGGACATTAAATGCTAGGGGGGGTCCGGGGGTATGCCCCCTCCCCCGTGAATTTTTTTTGAAAAATAAACCATTAAATGACACTTTCTGGAGAGTTTTGTGCAAAGAAATGGAGAAATTGAGGCTTACATGATATGTGAAAAACTGCAAGGTTAAGAGCATACAGTATACTTTGCATTGTTTTAGTATCAACATGTATTAGGGCATTTAGCATTTACATTACTGTTAATCATGTACTGATTAACTCAAATAAATGGTTGATCTGATTTCCATTAACTATAAAATACTAAAATCAATAACGTCAATCTATCCCTTGTGGAAAGGTTGCTTGGTAGCTAAAAGTAGGTCTAGCATATGGTAAACATCATGTACGTTACAAGTCAAGTGCAACGCTGCATGATTCAAGCAAAGAAGTTAGATAATGGCAGAAAATTAGGCAAAGTTATTCATCAATGACAATGAGCAATCAAATTCGGATACCACATTACAACTTACAGTTCTTGACTTTTTTGCGAAAAAAGTGTGAAGTGGTTTTTGCCGTTTTGAATTCATTTCGACCTTCGACGATGGATTCAGTGCGGGTGCGAGCACAGGCGTGTGGTGATGCACGAGCGCGAGTGACTGATTACCATGGCAACGTGAAAGTCACGTGTAGATACAGTAGATAGACGATCTTTTCTCTTTGAATTTTAAATCTGAATCTATAAATACACATTGGCTTGCGAAAACCTCAACATGTCGTGAACACTTCCGCTATGAAAAAGTGCGGGGGACAAATTTACATTTTATAAAATGTGTGTTTGGGGTGGGGGGGGGGGACGTCCCCCGCGTAATCTACGCCCTTGGTTCAAAGTCTAAAAAAATAAGATTACCTTACATTTCTTTTAGCGTTGAGGAAACATACAACATCGCACTTGCTTCACCTCTGCACGGATGCCATTACTGTCGCAACAGTACTGAGGGACTGGGCCACATGGCCAGTGATCCTCAGAGAGCTCCCGCTGCGCTAACATGCACATTGCCTTTGAACGGGGAGAGGTAATGAGGTTTGGTTACACTGGCCATGTTGTCCATCATTACTCATCATTACAGAAAACATCCTATATTTAGAGACACATGGACTGTCATTAACCAGTGGCATGTACAGACGAACTTGTTTGTGTACAATGAATAAACACTTTATTTATGCATTTAACCACTGTCAAGGTTTGTTCAAGGTCTCCATGTTTGTTTGGAGAGTAAAGTGGCTCTTTGGGAGCGCCGTTGAAGGGTAAGGTGAGTTTTAAGCGACACCTCTCTGACTCTTAATGTGGATGGAGGTCACTGCTAGGAGACGGCCCACGGCTGTGAAAGCTGAGGCAAAGATGAACTCGAGCAAGCAGGTTGATGTTTTATTCAAACACCTTCAGGCCTGACATTTAAAAAAGCTGGGCAGATATCAGACGTGTGGACGCATCGATGCAGTGAAAGACTATGATACATCTAGTGCTGCCTCTCCTTTCCCCCCCTTGTAGTTCTTTCACCTGCTGCATGTGTTTCCTGACTTATGCAACCCTTCCAGGCACAGGCAGCGATTTTTCAACGACCTTGTGTGTTTAATGAGGAGAAATGGAGGGAGAGATATCATTCTATTTCAGGCCTCCACTCAAAAAGTTTTGCTGTGGCCTTTTAAAATGCTCTTTAATGGACCGAAACAAATGTACTCGAATGTAAAAAAAGCACACTGTCCTCAGGGTCACGTGCTGTTCTGCTCTATTGACCTTTGTATAACATCATTACTTGTGCTACATTGTATAACAAGTAGGTCGTAATTATTTTAGTAGATCAAAATGGACATTGCATGTCATTTTGGAGTAAAATACTGTTTAAGAAATAAAAAAATACAATTCTAATTTGTTTAGGAAATATTGCAGTATTTATTATAAATGATTTATCCATGCACACACACACACACACACACACACACACACACACACATGCCTGTATATATATATATATATATATTTTTTTTTTAATTCATGCGCTCTCATAATCTTAAATCAGAATTTGGGCTTGAAAGATGTGTTGACATAATCAATTATGTAAAGTCAATTTGCGTCGAATGCTTCTACTGATTATAGATTAATCGATTGAAAAAAAAAAAAAATTAGTCCCAGTCCCAATCAGAATATTTTCCCCTGAAAACATTCCAGGATTTTTCTCCATATAACGCACTTTACTGGTAACCAAACGGTTCAAGGTCCAAAAGACAGTTTCAGTGCAAACTGCAAACTGTTCAAAGGGCTTTAAATGATTCTAAATGATAACAAAGTTTAAGTTTTATAAGCTCAAATGCTCGCCTTGGTCTGAATAAACCAAATGACTCAAAAAAAAAAAACGATTTTTTTTTTTCATTTTGATGAACGAGTTCGAACAGGAGATTCACGAACGTGCGTCACAGAACAGAGCAAGGTGAGCATTTGAGCTTTTTAAAACTTTGAGTTTTATTTTTTTCACTTGATAAGACCCATATTCATCGCCTGGAACTCTCATTTGGACCTTGAACCGTTTGGTTCCCAATGAAGTCCATTATATGGAGTAAAATCCTGGAATGTTTTTTTTATCAAAAACCTTAATTTCTTTTCGACTGAAGAAAGAATGACATGGATATCTTGGATGACATAGGGTAAATTATCAGCAATTATTTTTTTAAGTGAACCCCTCCTTTAATGAAATCTTTTTTTTTTGTAATTTTTTTTTTTTGTGGTAAAGGTCTGTCAACCACAGCTGCATTTTATTAACATACTTTGCACAGATTGTTTTTATTTTTTCCAGTGCAATTATTGTCTCCATAGAAGATTAAAAAAAATACGGAGACAAATACAGGTCAGGTGAAATATGAACATTACATGTGTAGACTTATCCGGACAATGTCCCATATGCTCCCCAAATAAATTTTATATCAGCTCCATCAGGACCCATTCCCATCAAATGCCCTCCTCCTGACACCGCTTTGCCTCAAGCTTGTGAGTCTCAGGCTCGTTTCACAGTTTTACCAGATGATTTAGGACAAGAACATGCCAGCTTTGCTGTTTTATTCATGTTTTGTTGCTTTGGATTTACTACAGAATGAACAGAATGTTGCTTGCGTTTGACTGCCAAACATTTGCAATAGTTTTGTATGTTACCCTTTATTTAAATCGTTCACTTTAGACATTCTACTGACTATAGTAGAATTTACAGAATAGTAGAATAAGATTACACGTACATGCAAAGGTGCTTATAAGAGTATCTGGGGAGCATTAAAATAAAGTGTTAGCAGCTGCAATTCTGGATAATTTGGTGGTGGGGTGGTGATGGCGCAGTGGATAAGACACATGCCTTTGGTGTGAGTGATCCAAGTTTGAATCCACTGCTACCCCTTTTCCACAGAAAAAAGAACTGGTTCGGAACTGGTGCTGGTTCAAAGTTGGTTCGGAGCTGGTTCAACTTGCGAACCCGTTCTGAACCTGTTTGCTTTTCCACTGACTAGAGCGCCCAGGGAACGACGTCGTTATGTCATTGTGTACGTCGCATGCAAGTACATTGCTTTGGGATTGTCTCTAACTCGTGTAAGTTACCAAGAAAACTTTAAAAACAATAGAAATATGTAAGTCGTTTAATCTTTTCGTTTGATATGTAATCTTTTCTGATAAGTTATGTACCCCTGTCTTTTGTCTTTTTTCTTTCCATTTATTTGTTCTATCGTGAATGTTTTCTTCGTTGCTTATGTTTCAAAAAATAAATAAATAAATAAAAACTCTTGCGTGTTTCGGCAGTTTCTCCTGGCTTTACGATGGTCAGAAAAATGTTTAGAAAAACGCATCTAAACCCGCCCCAGCCCCCGACGTAAACATGACGTGCTAAAAGAACGGTTCTAGTCCAGCAAAGAGTTGGTGCCGCTTTGGAACCAGTTTTCGCGGCCGCTAACCGGTTCTTTTGCTGTCGAAACACGAAGAACTGGTTCGCGCGCAGGCATCGGCTCCGCGGCTCTCAAAATGCTTTGGTGGAAAAGGGGCTTGTGAGACACCAATGTGTCCCTGAGCAAGACAACTTAACGCCTAGTTGCTCCAGAGGTCTGCGACCTCTGACATATGTAACAATTGCAAGTCGCTTTGGATAAAAGTGTCGGCTAAATGAATAAATGGATAAATTTTAACGACTAATCACGCTGCTCTAGCAGATATAAAGCAGTCTACTTATACTAACTATCAACAAAGGATTCAGGGTTTAGATTAAGTTAGCTTTAGGCCTTAGAGGCTTAGAAAAAAAAACATTGCTGGTGTGCAACTTGAGACAAAATAGATAAAAGACAAA
The DNA here is from genome assembly GCA_038021265.1 of Cyprinella venusta. NCBI lineage: Eukaryota > Metazoa > Chordata > Actinopteri > Cypriniformes > Leuciscidae > Cyprinella > Cyprinella venusta. The sequence goes on from CM075878.1 coordinate 7,926,837, forward strand.
AGATATGCAGTGCAAGTTGATTTTAGTTAGAACAACTCAAACATTCATACTAGTCTAAGACTAGCTTAAGCCTTGTCTGTGAAGACATGTTAGAAGTTTTTCTGAGTGCTTTTAAAAGAGTGGATCATTTTGTGAATCAATTGATTTAAAGTTTTGAAAAGCCACCCTACTCCTATCACTGCAGTTTTCAACAACATTCTTAAACTTTTACATTTGTTTCCCCCAAATCTTGGCCGTTCGGTTACATCCTTGAGTAGAATTCTGTAAAAATCCATCCTTTCCATCTTAATCTGCAAGTGCGTCTGAAACTGCAGAAATGAGGCTCATGCACGAGTTGTCATGGCATATTTGATGGCTGGAAGAAATTAATTCAGGCCAATTGATTTTTTTCCCTCCCTTCTGATGACATTTTCTGCTCTCGCTACACACTACAGCTCATTGCCATCACTGTTCCTCAGCCACTTTGCGCTCAGTCACTACACTCGACCCTCCAATATATCCGTTCTCAATTCATCCCAATCCTTCAAGTGAAACAAGCATGGTAAGAGGAGAAGGTGCTGATAAACCTGGCAAAAACACCATTACCTCTCTGAGTCCACTTCCTAGAGTGACCTAGAAATGTGTGGAATTGTGAGGTTCAAAGAGTCCATTACACTGATGCATTTTAACATTGTGTGCTGTTGCAATCCTTTTGATTTTGAATGCCTGCATTAAAACCTCATAGCCCATTAATTGTGCCCTCTCAATGGATACTTTGTCAAGATCCTGTGAGATTTTATTTTATTTTATTTTAAACCTCTTTAATACTTCCTTTGTATAATTCTCTATTTCCCACATGTCTGAGCTCATTTTGGTATTCCTCTCTAAAGCACTGGTCTTCCCATAAGCAGCAAATCCCAATGCGTAATATTATCTGTTATTTCAAGCTTTATATGGCCTTTTCAAATCAACAGTCCACAGAAGAATGATTTCCTAACTCTGAACTTGTACCATTTATCTAAAACCAGCAGAGTCTGTTTAACATTTATTGTTTGTAGTCTAGCAACAAACACAAGGACCAATTCCTCTTCATAAAAATGTTTTATTTAAAGATTGCGGAACATGATGAAGAATGTGTTTGTGTTACAACAGCTATAAACGGGACATTTTTCACGAGGGCTTGCAAAAAAGTGCTTCTTTTCTGTCATGTGAAACTCCAGAATTCCTGAGCAGATGGTCGGGAGAAGTCAATTTTGGCAGGCGATATGACACATTATGAACAACTTAGTTTTTGTAAAAAGGAAGCCAGAAACATTCCACTCGGCCAATCAGGTTGTAATTGATGACCCAACTTAAGAGTGTGTTTATAATAAGTACGATAAATCATTGAGTAAAAAGCCGAAGCAGACAATTATAATAAAGTGAGTATTTCAATATTATTAAAACTATTGCTATGCTTTAAAAAATAAAATGAAGTAATTCAGATGGCAGTAGCCTATATTCAACTGCGTGTAGCCATGTAAAAAACAAAACAACAACAACAACAACAAAAAAACGATATTTAAGTTGTAATTTTTACGTTATATTTTTATTAGGGCTGTCAAACGATTAATCGCGATTAATCGCGTCCAAAATAAAAGTTTGTGTTTACATAATATATGTGGGCGTAGTGTGTAGAATTATTTTGTATATATATATAGAGACACATGCATGTATATATTTAAGAAAAATGTGTTCTTAATATATCAAACATTTATATTTATACATAATATTAATTATGTATAAATATATATAAAGTATATACTTTCAGATTTTTATTAAATATATACATGCATGTGTGTGTATTTATATATACAAAATAATTCTACACACTACGCCCACATATATTAAGTAAACACAAACTTTTATTTTGAATGCGATTAATCGCGATTAATCGTTTGACAGCCCTAATTTTTATATATTTTTATTTGATACAATGTTTTATATTGTATATATTTATATAATTTATTTTAATATTATACAATAACACTGTAATAAATGTATATTTACATTGTAATAAATGTATAGTTAAATTGTAATAAATAACACTAACAAATGTATAATTATTTTTTACACTGCTTTTTTCTTTTTTCAAAAAGGAATCGCTACTTTTTTTAAAAGAATAACTACTGTTTCAAAAATTATGACGTAACAAAATATAGTATAATTATGTTGTATTAAAAGTATAATAACCTGTAATAAATGTATAATTACTTTGTAAAACAAGTATAATAACAATGTAATCAATGTTCTTTTTTCCAAAAATGAACCTCTACTTTTTCAAAAAGAATCGCTATTTTTTTCAAAAAGAATCGCTACTTTTTCAAAAAAATAACCTCTACTTTTTCAAAAAGAATCGCTATTTTTTACAAAAAATAAACTACTTTTTCAAAAAGATAACCCCTACTTTTTCAAAAAGAATAGCTATTTTTTCCAAAAAGAATTGACTTTAAAAAAAGAATCCCTACTTTTCTTCAAAAGGAATCACTACTTTTTCAAAAAGAATTGCTACTTTTTTTCAAAAAGAATCGTTACTTTTTTCAAAAAGAGTCGCTACTTTTTTTAAAAAAAAAGAATCAATAATTTTTTTAAAAGGAATCACTATTCTAAAAAATGAGCAAATGTATAATAATAATAATGTAACAAATGTATAATAACACAAATGTATAATAAAAATTCTTTTACAGATATTTAACTATATCTTTTGAATTTCTAATCCAAACAATGTCAAACTCGGCACTGCACTCACAAGACAAGTGTCAAGTTTGAAATCCATCGGACTAACGGTTCGAGAGATATTCAATTAACAGACAGACAGACAGACAGACAGACAGACATTGCTGTGATTATAGATAGATGAATTCAACAATAAATAGAAATAAATTCAAAAAATATACAATGTACTTGGCAAAAATATCATTCTAATAATTCAGCTAAGAGGTCATGTGATGTATCAATCACAATTGACAAATGCCATTAGAAAACTCAGTTCACTTTAAATTAGGAACGCATGCAGCGCAATGCAAAACCTTTCACATTGAGCTTGCGTTTGTGGTCTGAACGGAAGTCAATAGAATGAAAGTGTAGTGAATGCCCCTTCAGCTGTCATCTTGCTAAGACTTTGCTGCCAGTTCCTAACTCAAGGGCCAGATGCCATGATGTTCTCCACATGACTGCCTCACTACGTGTCAGAAGGGGCAAAAGTGTGTGTGTTTAAAGGCCTCTGGCATGCATCACCTGTTCTGAGAGCCCAAAGCTTCCAAGAGAGACTGGAAAGCAGGAGGAAGATGATGAAGGGGAGAAGCAAATGAAACAGTATTAGTGTTTATATAGCAGGTGGGCAGCACATCTGCTCTGCAGGGTCCTTTAGCAACGCTTAAGGTCTCTCGTGGGCTTAAAGGACTTCAGGATGAATGAAGAAGAAAAACTTCACCACGGTCAGAAGAGTCTTAACTCCAGTCAACTCTGAAGAGGAACTGTATTTGACCCCAGCTAATTTTAGGTGAGGAGTAGCATGATAAAATATGCCTATAAGCATTTTTAATTTGCTCCAGCATTTAGCAGCTGTGCAGAGAGAGGGAGTAAATGACACTCTTCTGGAATCCACTGAGCCATTTCAAATTTGCAAAACTTCTCATTCAAGAGTCGCGGTATAAATGAACCTTATGAGTGTGTTCCTCCATGATATTCAAAGTTCATTAGTCAGTTTACAGCCAAGTTACACTTTTCATTGCCACGCAATAGTGTCTATATTCTATTATAGTTTGTTTAGAATTAGCTTTTATTTTTATATTTTCACCTTCATTTTAGTTTTAGTTCATTTGTTGAGATTTTTTAAAATTTATTTAGCCATTTTACTGCTTCAACTTGAACTTATAATCTTCATTTAGTTTAAAACGATAGTTTACTCAAAGATTTTAATTCTTAAGACATAACAGAAGATGTTTTATACATAATAGAAGTCATTGGTAACCAAAATGGTTTGGTTTTACTAACAAATAGTGAAGGCTATAAATTATATGCGCAAATCGAATTCCAAAACCATCAAAAAGGAAAGAGACGAGGTTGAAATTTCATCATCATATATTTAGAAAGTCTCGGAAATTTTCTCAGAAACTGACTGTGACAGATTCACTTGCAGCAAAAGATGTGCTAGATAGAAAATAGCTAACTAATTTAATTATTTTATGGTAATTATTTTATAAAAAAGATGCAAAATAAAGCTTAATGGTCCCATAAGTAAACATTAATGTTGTAGCTACCCTGTCTGCATGTATAAGTGTGTTGAAAAAGAGAGTTGTTTTTATTAAAGTTCCAATATGAGGTATGCCAGACTTAGCCCTAAGGACTTAAAAAATAGCTAAGACTCTCACAATTTATGTTGTGAGAAAGAAAACGGCAACTTAAGTATGTTTGGACTTTAGGGTGTTTAGATACGCCACAGCTAGATACCTCTGGGCCCGTTTCTCATCAAGCCCTTGTCTCTCTTCAAGTCCATGAAAGTCAAATCCAGAGATTGAGAGGCACTCAAATACTTATGAAAATGAATCTGTTCAATTGTTTAGCAAGTGTGTTTTGCTGCATATATAAATATAAATTATATATATATATATATATATATATATATATATATATATATATATATATATATGTAAATGATTCAAATTACCCTTTTTTCAGTCAAAGGAAATACTAATTCATTAGTATTTCCACTTTACCAGTATGTTGACACATTTCAAAAGGAAAATATGATTTCTTTTAAATTTATTAAAAATATGTCTTGTGAACAAGCAAGTGTATTCTGCAAAGATTGTTTCAGTCATTCAGTAGGCTACGTGTTTTTAATAATGTTAAAGGGATAGTTCACCCAAATATTGTCATTAATTACTCACCCTCTACTCGCTGTCGTTCCAAACCCGTGAGTAACCCCATTAATTACTCACCCTCTACTCACTGTCGTTCCAAAGATGAACGAGACTTTCGTTCATCTTTAGAACACAAATAAAAATCTTTTTAATGAAATCCACAAAACATTACAAAATAAATGTTTTCAGAGATGAAGGCATCTTTTGTTTTGGTGTATATTAATCACTTAAAACTAAATTGTGATTACAAGAGGTGAAAACGAAATAAATACTGTTCGTTTTCTCACACAAACCGCTCGTTTCGTGTCTTAAGCCATCAATGTGTACTCGCATTTACGAGTCATTAAATCATGTTTAATTTGGACTTCTCTGTGCATGGTCTTTGAGGTGGACCCCATAAACCTCCATTATATGACTGACAGACAAGAACGGTTTGACCAAAAAATATCAAAATTGAAAATACTGTGGAAACGGAGACACCTACATCTTGGATGCCCTTGAGGTAAGCTAAAACATACCAAAAATTACTTTCAAAGTGAACTATCGCTTTAATAGACCGATTCTAGCGTTTAATGCCGAAGACTGTAGCCTAAGCCACTGAAGGACTGGACTATAGGACGGACAGTATCATTCCGTTTGAGAAGAACCCCTTATCACATCGGGTCTTGTTAGGACACACAGTTAGGCATCTGCAGTAGTGAAATGCCTGCTGGGAGCTGACCTTTCAATTAAAGCTAAATGTACATCACTTCAAGCCAACACGAATCAGTACTTTTCTCCAACTGAGCCCTATTTTTTTTTAAGTCATAGCAATAAGAGGCTTGATGAGTCTGGTCTTGATGTCAGGGGAAAACAGTCACTATAATCATATATCAGAACATGTACCATGGAAAACAGAGTGTCAAAAACATACTGGCAAACAAATCTGTAAGGGTCAAAGGTAATTCTCCCTCCATTTGTGAAACAAAATAATAAGCCTGTTATTATTTTGGAAGCACTTCATACAGTCCTTTTTCACATGAATATACTATGTAATATAAGTAAAGAAACTAACTGGGCAGTAACTAGGTAGTAACCCTGAACCTACCCCTAAACATAACCTTAACCCATGTAGTTATACAAGTAACCTTATACTACCAGAGTACTTTCTTTGGTTATAGACTACAAGCACACATACTGTAAAATTAGGTTGTATTGATTTTATTAATTTATTTTGTTTTATTTTGTTTCTGTTTGATTTCAACATGCATATTCCAGTCATAGGTACATGTCAACATAAAAAAAAAAAAATGCATCTATTTTCAAACACGCACACTGTTATGGTGGTGACGGATAAACCCAAGCGCATACAGTATGCAATCACACAACGTTTAATGTACACAGAAAACAGGGAAAACAAAACCCATGAGGGGGTAAAACAAGGGCAAATCTGACGAGGGAAGACTAAACTAGACTAACACTTGACAAACTAGACTATAAACTAACAACAGAAACAGGATCAGTAATTCACTAGACAAAACTGTCCCAAGGTACTCAGAGTACAGAGGAAAGAATCACAATATCTCTGAATATCTCTGAATATCTCTCAATATCTCTCAATATCTCCCAATATCTCTCAATATCTCCCAATATCTCTCAATGTCTTTCAATATCTCTCAATGTCTTTTAATATCTCTCAATATCTCTCAATATCTCTCAGTATCTCTCAATATCTCCCAATATCTCCCAATATCTCCCAATATCAAACAACGTCAAACAATGAACCGAAACAGGACAGCAAATGCAAGAGGATTATAAAGGGAACACTAATGACGAGGACAGGTGAAACTGACCAGACAATAATGACAAGACGAGGGTAACAAGGGGGCGGAGTTACATAACAAGACAACACAAGCACATGGGCCAAATAACAGAACATGCTTTTGTACACAAAACATGATTCTGTCATGAACCTGCCTCACGACCAGGGAAAATCAAGAACACTAAGGCAGAATCATGACACACACACACACACACGCTAATAACAGCATTAGCTTACATTTGAACAGTCTGTAGCGTTCCATTTCCTGCCATTAAAGACATACTAATTATTTTGGACAATACAAGAAAAATAAATAATAATAATAATTAATATTATTATTGTGTGGGTTAACCCCTTCTGAACAAAGTCAAATTCATTCAAGAAATAGAGAGAACTGATGATTATTATATAATGACAGACATAAGAGTTCACCAGCAGGGTGCAACCCGTTCATTTATTAATTCGTTCACTGTGACGGTAATTGTGATTTCAGCAAAGCTCATTAGCTGGAGATGAGAATAACCAGCCATAGCAGCAATATGTTCAAGGACATTAGTTATGCCCCCTAAAATGCATAGCGCTCTTCTAAACAGCAGGATAGACCCCTTAAGCATTTGCACTTCTGAGTTTATCTCAAGAGACGATCACATCATTTCCCGAAATGGAACGGGACGAGCGTGTGTACATACAGTGTATATATGAATTCCCGATGACGCTGATTATAAACTTACAAATTTCACGGCACTTTTGTGATGTTTAGCTTTTGAACTGAGATTCAACCAGCACAGATGCAGACGATTCCTTCAGCAGACAGCGAGGCCGCTTAGGGAACTCCTGTTGGATGAAAATTGCATATTCTTTCCACATAGACACGCATCTCGTTCTGCCAAACCCACAAAGTAATTGCTTGATGCCTGTAAAAACATGGCATGAGAGAGAAAACCCTGGTTACACCATATTATAGGGCTCAATTTTCACAGATTTCTTTCTAATCAAGAGTTTTCGAGTTATCAGAGACATGTATGTATGTTCACTGTTTCTTTCCATCTCACGCTCACTGCTGCATGTGAATTTAACAGTTACTCTGTAATTAATCAAATAACCAGTGGAGCCATTTAATAGAAAAAACAAACAAACAATATAAACGACTACCTTAACAGAGGCCAATTCAAATTGTGTTCATCACTGTATAGCTTTCTAAACCTAAAAATATCTAATACTTTTATTTTTCTGTCTACCTTTGTCCAATGAAACCTGTTTTATGCCACACTTTTATGAATTATGTCCAACCACGCACACAGGTAATTAACATTAATAAACGTATACCGTCTCACTCCATAAAAACGCATAATAAATGAAAAGATTTCCCAAAAAAAAGGAATAAATGTGTTTTTCATTCAAATGTAAGCTAATGCATTACGGTCCTTAATATAATTAGTGTATGACTCTCTTCACAGACACAATGAAATAAAACAAGCTGCTAATGTATTTGAAACGGAAGGTCATTTAGCTGTTTTCTTGACTGAAATTTCGAGATCTCCTATAATTTTATTTTCCTATGACATTTGCAGCTTGTGACTGCTGTGCATGGCAATCTCAGGATCTGAGAATGTGCCGGATATGAAGTTAATAAAAATGTCAAGAGGGATAAGAATATTGATTTCCTAATCTGCACTCCAAAAAAGGGGACAGATTCCCATTCCCATCGAAGAGGGCTGAATCTGCTTATTGGCTGTTGTGATTGCTGGCACTGTCTCTGAAATGAAGAGAGTGCAAACAGACAAAAATTCTAAACTGTCAGTATTAAAGATTAAATATTGGTCTCTGATCTGCATATTTGTTTTATTTTTTTCCCCAAACTATATAAAGAGGGAGGTTTGAGATGCTCAAACGCAGCTAGAGTAGACTCTTCTGAAACACGAGTTCATGGGAATTAATATCAATAATGGAAATGCTATGTATTACATGGCACAGCAATATTTCCCAAGCAATATACTTAACTCAGGTCCTCTTTAGTAAAGAGTCTTTACACCCTGCATTAACATGCATTCCATTTTCTAGTGATGGGGAAGAGACCGCCTTTGCCGAGTCAGAGTCAAAACCGAGTCTTTGAAGGATCGAGTCCGAGTCGTTTGGTTTTCAAAAACAGTCGAGTCCGAGTCAAGACCAAGTCTTTGAAGGGTCGAGTCCGAGAGCGAGTCTTTGAAGGGTCGAGTCCGAGTTGAGACCGAGTCTTTGAAGGATCGAGTCCGAGTCGAAACCGAGTCTTTGAAGGGTGGAGTCCGAGTCAAGACCAAGTCTTTGAAGGATCAAGTCCGAGTTGAGAACGAGTCTTTGAAGGATCGAGTCCGAGTTGAGACCGAGTCTTTGAAGGAACGAGTCCGAGTCGAGACCGAGTCTTTGAAGGATCAAGTCCCAGTCGAGACCAAGTCTTTGAAGGATCGAGTCCGAGTCGAGACCGAGTCTTTGAAGGGTGGAGTCCGAGTCAAGACCGAGTCTTTGAAGGATCAAGTCCGAGTTGAGACGGAGTCTTTGAAGGATCGAGTCCGAGTCGAGACCGAGTCTTTGAACGGTGGAGTCCGCGTCAAGGCCGAATCTTGACTTTTAAATGTACATGAAATAAAAAAAAAATGTGCTAGAAAATAAAATCTTGAGGACTCGGACTTAAAATTACGAGTCCTTCTCCTCCCACTGTGGTCAGAGACCGAGTCTTTGAAGGAACAAGTACGAGTCAGAGAAAGCAGAAATCGGCTTAGAGACTGGCTTCGCATTCGCTGAAAACCAAAGTGTCCCGAAGCGCACCTGACGCTGGATACAAACATTGATTTTCTGAGGGCTCCGTGGAGGAGCGATTCTCGCATCCCTCCACGGGGAGGACAGCCCTGCTATTTTCGTCTCGTTTTCAATACCCTGAAGCGGAGGACCAAAACGATTCATAATGTTCGCTGCTCACCATTTTAATTCATCAGAATTAAATGCGGCCATAATGGGGCCAACAATATTGTTTTAATTTTATTTACAGTTTCGTAATCTACACGCTGCCTCGGCAAACGTGAGAATTGAGCCATAACAATATATTTGGCTTTCATCCCTCGAGAAGAAAGTCAACAGGTATCAACAGGTATCAAAAGTCAACAGATATATATATATATATATGATGAATAGAAAGTTCAAAAGAACAGTCTTTATTTTAAATAGATTTTGCTGTCACTTTTGATCCATTTATTTAGACTTAGTTGAATTTTTATATTTAATTTATTTAACAAAAAATCTTACTGACCTCAATTTTGTGAACTGTAGTGTGAAGGGGACCACAGGGTAAAAGACACATAAAAGTCACAGCAGAATATTTCAACATTATAATCAGAGGCCGAAGTTCACGGTTGTATCACAACATAACCATTTGATAATTACTGTTACCTTGACGCCCCTTTTCAAGAGTAGATGAGGGGCAGTGTGTAATCCAATCTTTCACATTGGCACTGAAACTATCATCACTCACTTGTATATTTCTGAGAGTGGAGCAGACCTCCAGGGGCTCTTAAAGAAGAATGCGATGCTTTAAGGGTTCAGTCACTCTGCATTGCCTGACACCAGACTGATATATTCCCAGCCGCTTAGGCTCTCCGTCAGCAACAGCTAATGGAATCAACATGGGTGACGGATATACCAAGGAAAATAAGTTGTCAAAGAGACCTGGGCCTTCCATCAATGATTCTGCTATGTTTGATGCTGCCATGACCCTCCTGAAGTTTCACAGAAGGTTTATCATCTGTAGACCGAAATTGCGGTTTGACGTAAGTAATAGGGCAGAGCTGTTTGTGAAGGTCAACGAGATGAATGCAAGAGAACCCCTCCCATGTTCTCAGACCATGACATGGTCACTGGACATTAAAGCGATTAACTCAAAAGCAAAAATTCTGTCATCATTTACTCACCCTCGCATCCTTCCTAACCCGTAAGACATTTGTTCATCTTCGGAACACAACTGAAGATATTTTTGATGACAACTTTGTCAACTGACTCTCATTAGAGTAGTAGTCTGTCTGCTTAATATCAGCTCTTTACTGTGATGGTCTCTCAACAGAGATTATAATGACTATAAGTAACTTACTCTAACCATAACCCAACAAGTCTACTAATACTCTTCTAACACTTCTCTGAGAGTTGGTAGACATGTAGGTGAAACATTCCTTAAACAGAATGTTTTAAAGGGACCATCAGAGTAGTGTAAACCAAATTAATACATTAAAATGGTAAATATATCATTACTGAAATTTAAAGGTTCAAAAATTAGATCTCAGAATGAATTCAGTAATCATATGGCGTGTATTGAGTATGTCAGGAAAGAAAATTACAGACTGGACTCTCTGAGAGGTTACTGAAGTTGATGTGCAGTCTGGGTAACACATCCTCTTAGAGGAGAGCAAGGTCAACAGAGTTTAAAGTCAAAAGAGTGCTGTTGCCAAAAGAAGGGCAAGGGTACGCTCAGAAAGGTTAAACCCTGGACTGAGGTACTGGGTCCTTGAGGAAATTAACAGACTGAGACTTTATAGCGGCTAGAGGGAAGTGTTTGATTGGTTGGTGCCACGGAGCTTTGGTGGAAGATATGGTAGACTTGCTTTGTGGATAAAAAATCATCCCCACAAAACCTAACATTATATGAATGTAGAAAGGGAACCAGAGCTACACACAGTGCCCGTAGGTAGCCTCGTATGGATGAATAAATCCCAGTTACAGTCTGATGTGGTTGAGGAAGCAGAGGCTTTATCTACTGTGGGGCACTGTTAGGGATCAGCTAACTAATCTAAACTACACATTCATTGCAACTTGCTAGTGGTAGATGTTTTCATACGTGTGTAGCTTTTTTTTGATAACAAACTACTTTTTCAACAAGTAGTGGTGTAGCACGAGAAAACTCTACAATGCTGTTAAATGTCTGAGCTGAAGGGACAATCAAATGTGCTCTCCTCTCCTTAACAGTCCTCTCATATAGGCTTACTGTTGAAAAGTCAGAATCATCATCAAGAACCGTCCCTCTAACTCTTATCCCATATAACATACATATCTGGGCCTCATCTTGCCCAGATGTGGCCAATGTGAACTTTGTTGCCGCCAGAACTGATCCAAAAGTGCCATAGTTGGCTCAGATGAGGCCACCTATGAGATATGTCTGCTATTGTCAGCCATACTCAAGTTGAGTCATTACTGTCATTCCATGTGGTATTTGGGCCAGAAGAATATGGTAGATGGGGGCCACAACTAAGCCAGATGTCATTTGCTACCTGGAATCTAGCATAGAATTATTTATATAAGAGTTGTTTAAGTGAATTGGTTCATCCTAGACAGTCGGCTCTCTCATACTCATCATTATTGTCACAAACCCGAAAATTCGAAACGGTCCACTCTCGACAGTTTTGTTTCCTGAAATTATGATTCACTTGCATATTTCGAATCCTCAATACTACATGTGGTTAACAAGTATATATACACTGATTCCACCTTCACTGCACCGTTTGCCTCAGTTTCTCGACCCCACCCACCCACGCACCAACCCCTCCCCTTCCAATTCATCCATCCATCCATCCATCCATCCATCCATCCATCCATCCATCCATCCATCCATCCATCCATCCATCCATCCATCCATCCATCCATCCATCCATCCATCAATCCATCCCACTTCCCCCTGACCCCATCAACAACCGTACGTGTGTTTTTCTAATTTATTGTGGTGCACATACGGGTACTATTAACTGTTCCATCCTTTATCATTACACAAAGTACTAAGAACGACAAACAATCTGCATTTATAGACACAGTTTTAGGTAATAGTGGCTCATGCTTTTATCTTCGGGGTTCCCCCCACACATCAGCATTTCTGATCGCAAATATTCAACATGTTGAATATTTACAATTCACGATCGGAACGGCTCCAACGTTCTTTCATGCAGGTTTGGACACTCTTAACACACCTCACACAAAGGGAGAATCTGATAAGATAATCTGTTGAACCATCAAGATAATCGGGACATAGCTAGGATTGTCGGAAGGGGGGAAATTGGCTGAAAATCAGCCAGATTATCTTTTGGTGTGTACCCAGAATTAGCAGATTTCAGTATTTCAGTGATAGTAGTAACGTGAGTTAGCCAGTTAGCTAGTATTTCAGTGATAGTAGTAACGTGAGTTAGCCAGTTAGCTAGAGACCTGCTGTACACAAAACTATTTTGAGCTCCTGGTAGAAAATATATACATCAATAATTAATCATTCTCACAGGTTGTGATTCTGAGCAGCAAGCTGGGCCAAATCTGATTATTGACCCATCTTTCACGAAAAAAAAAAAAACGTTTTTCACTTCCCGCGTTGTGGCAGTGTCAAGTTGTTCGCAGACGGACAATATATAGTCGGGCATTATGCGAATGTCTTTTAGTGACGTAGAATGTAGGATTCTAAACAAAAATGACCCGTAAAGGCGGTTCAGATTCAATTCTTTCTTTTGAGAGACAATAACTTTATTTATTGTGCACTTTCGACTTTACAGAATGTTTACATCCACAGCTATATTACAAACTGAATGAAACTGCTAGCTATATACACAAGGGAATAATCGAAAAGCCATAATAGGGGCACTTTAACTTGCTTTGACAGAGAACAAATTTTAAAAGTTCACAGTAAACTAATAAAGTAGCACATTGTTAAAAATAATGATCCCTTGTTTCTGGCATCCCACTCATGGTGGTATATCCCACTCATTGTTTTCTCTTGATATGTGGGTTTAGAGTTTGTCTGAACTCCCTCACTCTTTAAAAATCTTCTTTATAACAAATCCACAAGCTTTGACCTGCATACTGTCAGATGCTGGTTTTGTTGCCTGTGACCTAAAATAGCAATTCAACCACATTTAATTGTCAGAGTGACACTCAAAGCACTTTGCATACATTTAGGTCTGAGTAAATGGCCTGTGTAAACAAGCGCTGGCTTTCATTATTACTGACTCCTGCAAAGATCAGAGGCCAAAGAGATTAAGTCATTCTCTTCATGATCTAGTGGGTGCAGAATCAGAGATGCACACACATCAGAATTTTGTATAACACAGGAGAGCACACATCTGTGGGGTAAAATCCTAATGGAAAGGAAAGACTGCACTCTTTAATATTGGATCAAAATGTGAATTTTACAATTAAGTTAAACCTTAATTACTTTCAGTCTTAAGATTTGCATCACACAGATGTCTCCGCTTAATTTATTTATTAGTTAACAAGTTATTTATAATATATATGGCATGTGATTCTTCTTGAATGTTTTTTTTTTTTAATTGCAATCGTGCATTGTGAAATTTTGCTTTACACTGGGCAGATCTATTTGCATTAGTTCTGCACACAATTCTCTGAGATTAGAACGAAACTCAGAAAGAAACTAAGTAGGTCAAGGATTGCATTCACGGTACTTCCTTTTTCAAGGCTCAAGACTGCTTCACCCGACCATCAGGGGTCACTGTAGATCCATAGACATGCAGGAGCAATCCCCACTATTGTTCAACGTACATTAAATACTGCTGTAAACCCAGCAGATGTTCAATATAACCTTCTTAACAAGATTAAAACTCCACACAAATAAACAATCTACATTTTATCTGTGGCTGGTCGGCCATGTGTATCATTCTGGTGTTTGAGGCAGTGGAGAAAGAGGAAAGGTGGTCAGAAAGAGCATCTCATTTGCTCATCTTCTGGTAAAAAAGGAGAAGCCAACTTTTGTTTTCAGATCTGCTGAAAGAAATTTCACCACGAATTGGAAAGTTGGCAATAGTGAGCACATGCTGTGCAAGGAATTGCTGATACACTTGCCTGTAGGGCTGCTCTTCAGGCAAGAGAACAACAGACAACACGAATTTTAGTATTAGTTTCCTTCTTGTGTATGCAGTAAACAGGAAAACCAATGCCGAAAAGTGCAGGGTTCTTAATAATGTAACAATTTACATTCATGAAAAAAGTCAGAAGCACATTATTATAACTCGAGAGCACATGTAATGCACAACCGTGAATTCTCTTCGCTTTCTCTCTCTCTCATCTCGCTCAGATTGTGCTTGTGCCTGTTCAAAGTGTCCTGTGCACTCGCAAATCTCTCTTTTGCACTAGAAAGCGTCCAGATTTAACTTTGTCAAAAGTGGTCAACCAATCAGAATAATTCGACTGACCGATAAAAATGCTACCTGAAGGTGGCCTACGCTATCTCACGACCAATTCGTAATGTACGAATTCGACGAAGATTAAAAAGTGTACCTCACTTGTACGAATTCGTACGATTTGTCCAAACCCACTTGATGGGTAGGTTTAGGGGCGGGGTAGGTCATTCGTACGAATTCATACGAATTGGCCAATTCGTAAAATATGTACGATTTAGCAAAATCGTACTAATTCGTACGAGTGAGGTCGTATGAATTGTTACGAATTAGCCACTTTTTAATCATTCGTCGAATTCGTACGATTTGGTCGTGGGATCGGGTTGAGGTGGCTGAAAGATGAAACTGCAAAAGGAATTATTTTTATAGTTAGAGATTGATCTTTCTTTACCATTGAATATTTAACTGTAGGGTATAGGCAGTTTTCAGGGGCAGCTAGCAATACAGAAGTTAGCTTTGAAAGCATCGTACCGAATGCAATGATTGCACAAACATTTTATGGTCATATGCCTTCCACAGATAATATGTTTAAATACATTTAGACCTCTTATCTTAGTCATTGCCATCAGGATGTGCAGAGACTTTCAACTAGCATATAAAAAGAAAAACGTTTCTGGAAGAAATCGACTCCCCTGCCTTTAACAATAATAATTAAATGTATTTTAGAAATGGCTCGGAATGGGGCGATTGGATGACGATAGCTCAGTTATTACTGGTGAAACCCCTCTGAATGATAAAAAAAAAACTTATATGTAGAAACACTGCATATAAAAGTAATGTCATATGTCAAAAACATAAAGTTGATTGAATCAAACCGTCCGAATGGAGTTTGCGCACACAACATTGGATTGGAGTGAACACGACTTCAGTTCAATCAATGGAATGAATTGAGAAGACTTTGGACAACGCACATGTATCAGCATGGACTACGTTTATGCTAGATTAATGTGTTGGAGCTTGACAATGACAATCACCATCCTCTCATCTTGTCTTTCACGGATAAAACATCATACAGAATTCGAATAAGGTGATGGTGAGTAAATAACATCTATTCATTTATTTCTGTACATTGTAAGAGTGATTTTTTTTTGCCTACAGTATGGGTGCTTCATTTCTTACTTGTGCATCTTCGTTTCCTTTCCTCGCTTCCTTCCCTCGCGTCTCAGCTCCACCCCCTGTAGGACGCAGGAAGATGAGGAATCAAGTAAAAGTTTTTTACATACATTGCAATACTTTATCACTTGAGCGTCACTCCAGTGTCATCAGCAGCGCTAAAAGTATCTGTCCTTATGTTTTTGAAGTTTGGTCATTTAATAAATTCATAATAAATAATAATAAAGATAGGCGACACTGTTGAAATATGTGAGATGAGTGTTTTATATGAACTGCAAAGGTAAAGTATAAGGGGGAGTAGAATTGATTTGTGTGTACGTTTAGTCAATAAAACAGTTCCGCATAGGATACACCCGTTTATCAACGCATCCTAGGGCGTCATCTAACTGACACTTTTGACCATGCGTCTAAATCCGACGCATATGGCAACCTTTCGCGTCAGTTAGATGACGCGAGTAGGTTTAGGTCTGGGGTAGGGGTAGGGTTAGGTCCACTAGGAGGCGCATCTCATATTGACGCTAATGCCTGGTTCAGATTACACGATTTCAGCTGATTTTGGCACGATCCCTTTGACGTGAGGGTGTCGTGGGGATTTGTAAACGACAACGGGCGTCGGTACGCAAGATTCGATCGTATCATCTCGTATAGTGTGTCATAGTGGGCGACAACCTACGTCGCATCTGCAATGCTTCACAACATCACAACAAAAAGACTAGCATGTTTACTTTTTTTTAACGGTCGTCCACGACGGTTCCGTCACATGTATGAGGTTGACCAATAGGAGCACAAGTTTTTCTATATACAACTTTCAAAAAAGACAAAACGAAAGAGAGACGATGGTGCTAACGTTAAAACTAGAAGTAAAAATATATAAGACAACAATATTTTACCTCAAGTTCTCTTTGGAGGATTGACAGCCCATACTGTCCTCTTCGAGCAGGAAGTCTTCTCACTTCTCGATCCTTGACTCCTCATGGTGCAATTAGATAATTGAGATGTCCTTCAAGATGGCTGAGCTCGATCGGTTTCCGGGTCATAGGAAGACGAGGAGGGATATTGAGAAGCACCCTCAAACTAAAATGCAGTAAGACAAACTTGATATTATTGCAATTTTATGTGCATGTGCACCTGTCCCAGCAGAAATTTTGCATAAGAACCATTTGTTGTCAACCAACTGGCAATAAAGAAGACACTTTGAGCAGATTGTTTTCTTTTTTCCTTTGGATGTGCCGCTAGTTCATGCCCTCGTATCCTGGCCCTCTTCTGCAATCCACTTCAGGAAACCTTCTGTCTTGATGTGCTGGTGACAGGTGGCATGTTCCAGAGGTTGCCTTGACGTCTGTCCAGCCTTAGGCGGCCTTTAGCTTTGGCTCAGTGACTGGGGACAGCAGAGAGAAGGTATTCTGACTGACTGCTGACCTTCAAGCACTGTCAGCTGAAACTTTAAGCATCCACATATCAGAAAACAAGCTCATCAGCTGTCCTGTTTACATGTCAGAAACAAACAAATAGACAAGAACACAATCTAACCAAACACAATATGGCTCCAAAGAGCTATGTTGGCCGAGCCAGTGAAATGCAATAGAAACATTTTGTTAACACTTTACTTGAAGGGGTGTGCATAAGACTGACATGACAGCTTCATAACCATGACATGACATATGTCTTGAGTATGAAGTAGGGTTTATGCATGTTTATGACAACTGTCATTGAGTGTCTTTCACTCAATACTGACATTTTGAATGCAAAAATGACAGTTTAAGATGTCTTTGTTATGACATCTTGACATAAACCATTACATCATAACCTGTCAGTGTATTTGTCATAACAACTTGACATTAAAGTAAGTTAAACTGTCATGTGGTTGGCTTTGACATTGGCTGTCATGAGGCATTATAACTGTGTCATGAATTATTTTGTGACCTCAACTACAGTGGTACTAATTGAAAACCAACCAACTGACAGATTAATGTAATATTAACCATTAAAGCTAGTTTCTTAAGTTTGATAATTAATCTGCTATGTCATGTTTATGACATTTTGTGTTGTCTTAATGTCAAGTTGTCATGACAAAGACACTGACAGGTTCTGATATATTGGTTTATGTCAAGGTGTCATAACAAAGACATCTCAAACAATGTCATATTTGCATTAAAAATGTCATAATTGAGTGAATAACACTGAATGACAGTTGTCACAAACATGCATACAACTTCCTTCATATTCACAATTATGATTATGAAGGTGTCATGTTATATATATCATGTGTCATATATATATATATATATAAAATGTAAACACAACCTTTTAAGATGTGATTAATCGATTTGACAGCACTACTGTTTTTATTTTTGTGATTATTATTTTTCCTAAAGTAAATGTCGCCTTGTTGAGGAGAAAGTCATTACCAACTCCCAAACATTTCATTTAGCTTTAATTTGTAGCATATAAATGTCGGAAAACCATGTCAGCATCTGCAATAAATAGAGAGAAAAAACAAACAATAACCCACAGAGTTACAGACATTAAAGCAGAAAGTGTGTTTCAATCATCCCCCATCTCCCATATTTCAGCATGAAAACATTTCAGCACAATTGGGTTTCGCCTCTGTAGGACGACCCTAATCAGCCATCAGAACTTGGCTCTGGCAGCCAACCAAATTTAGCGCTGTCAGCCACCTAAACCTAATCCTGTCAACCATCCAAACTTAGTCTTCTTACAAGTAGCTTTCTTAACAATATATGACATGCCAGAAACCTCTGAGCCGCTGTGACTCTCAGAGTATTGGGTGAATGAATCATCATCCAGTTTGGTCTATTGTAGAAACTACTGGAGCACCACTATGTCCATTTATAGCATCACTGCAAATCCTCTTAAGAGAGACCATTTCAAATGTGCATTTCAGACCTTTACTTTAGTTTACCATTTAAAACGCTAAAATATTTAAAGTGGTCTTCACATTAACAAAGAGCACATCACCTGCCAAAAGGATTTAGCAATCTAGATGTCTCACTGATACACCTTTATAGGGTGGTGGTGGACTGAAAGTGAGAGGGAATCTGAGTGAGTTGATACTTTTGTCTCTTGATGATTTTTAATTATCAGCCTTTCATTTATTTGGCCGGCATCCGTTTAATACTTTGAGGAATTGCGTGCCCTCAATCAACCTCCCCCTCTTCAGGGACCTATGTTAAGCATCCTCAGTCACATGTAATTGACTTTTCATGTTTGAGAGGCAATAAAGTTTATGACTATTAAACAAAACATCAAGTGAGCTGTCTTTTACCAATTATTAACGAGGGAAGCCACATTGTAAAATGATAATTAATTGCTTACTCTGGGATGCCTAATTACCAATTGTTGGTGGTATTAGTTTATTAGCAGCACAGTTTGACAGCTTTGAATGCATGTCATTCGCAATGGAGAACGGTATTGGATTAGATGGCATAATTAAGTTTAATTTAGCTGTCAGACTCCTCTCTTCACTACTAATGATGTCTTTGATGCCTGCCATGTGACGTTAAGGAAACCTAGCTGGCTGTGTATCCAGTTTATTTATAGAAGATATGCTGATGCCAACTGGGCAGTTGCATACACTCATCAATGCACACATCAGTTGTGGTAAACAGAAGCTCAAGCATGCTTGGCGTGCAAGAATCAATGAGGTTCATTCTTGTGCGATACGCAGCACGTTAGAGCTTCCGCAGAAGCCAATGAAGGTTGTTCTCAGGTGTCAAGCAAGTTCAGTTGAGCTTCTGTTTATGTTTGCTGATCAATATTTATGTGAATAAAAGCCTAAAATCAATCTGTTCATCATATAAAGTGATCGTGTTTCGTCAGAAAATTTGGACTAAAATTAGTTTTAAGATTTCTTTAAGATTTAAGACGTTTTGAAGTGGTAGTTCCATGGAGGGACTGTAAAAAAATATCTTAATTTGTATTCCGAAAGATTTACGGGTTTGGAACTGCATACTCTGATATTTTTTTTATATGCACACTTTTGGTACAAAGGTGTATCCTTTGAAAGGGAATGGTCTCAGTGACAGCTTGATTTACATTTTTTAGTGACCTAACCCTTTAACTATACCCACTTTGGTTCTATTGGCCTAGGAGCTGGATGTTCTGGGTTTTCATAGCAAAAGTTTTGGAAATGAATTGATATACCCTAATAATTTCTCTGAACCATCCTTGTAATCCTTGATTGAGGACACTGGCTTCAGCAGAGAGTCATGTAAAGGGGGTAAGATATGCTAATTAGCCGGGAGATGTAAACAGTATGAAACCGAATTGATATGTTTTATTACTTTGAAGGGTCCTACATTTCTTGGACTGAGTTTACGGCTTGAGACTTTCAGAGCAAGCTCTCTAGTATAGAGCCAAACCATCTGTCAAGGTTGGAAAGTGGGTACTGGTCTGCATCTGCCATCTGCTTGGATCTTCTGGTGTCAAACAGCACATTGTAACCTGACATGATTTGCCTCCTAGTTCCTCTCGCTACAGCAAACCCTGTCATCCACTTCTGGAACTTGAAAAGTTCCCCCAGATCATGGAAAGTGAACGTCTAGGACACAGTAAGGGTGCCAAGCCTGTTTGTGAGGTAAGCAGTTCTGCACGCATTTGGGCCAGTGAAGAAACCTCCATTCTCACCGACAGTTTGTAACCTGACTTTAGGAATCTCCTTATTTAGATGTTCCAGTAGATTAGTTAATAATACTTATATTAAGTTTCTGCGTGTCAAATACACTTGCTGAACCAGAATCTATTCCTTCAGAAATTAACAGTTCTCTGGAGTTCTCTGAGTGCCATTTACAAAGCTGTTTATTGGCACTCACAAAGGCAGCTGTGACATATGGTGACAGTTGACATTTATCCTTTATGTTGATATTACGTCCTTTGTACGATGTTGTACCAATTAAAAATGAGCCTGCATATACAGAATTGCCTTATTCATGAACAGTATAATTAAAGGTTTAAACAATGGAGGCTATAATCTCTATTAAAAGTTACCATTAATATTCACATTAATCTCAAAAGCAGTTGTTTGGCTGGTGCATGACAATAAGCATTTATATGATATGAATTCTAATATCTTTACAGCTTTTGAGACACAATGAGTAAAGAGCACAAAGAAAAGTCTAGGTGAATATTACTGAACTGTGGAAACAGGTGTAGTTTCAGAAAATAAATGACTATTATTTTTGTAATGTTGGCTACGTATATCGATTACTGGACATTATTGGTAGACAAATAAAATAAATAAAAACTTGTGAGAGAAAATTGAGTTTAAAGAAATTTTATTTTCTAAAACTCCACAGGATTAAATGTGCCCATAATTTAAAAATTAAATTAACATCCTTTTAAGAAACCTTAAAGGGTGTTCAGTTTTACCTAAAAGCCATTTCGTTCCCTTTTGTTTTCACTCCGAGTTCCGTCAGATTACGACGAATGGGGGTTCACTTAGAAAGCCTCATTCGTCGCCATCCGACGGAACATCTCAGTTCCCTACTCAGGGAACGAGGGTTACATCTGTAACCAAGACGTTTTCCAGGTTTCCCTAGTACAAACTTAAAAAAAAATCTTTATTTAAATTTTTTTATGTAACAATTAATTCTCCGGATAATAGTGATGCATGTTTTTAAGATTTTGTTTTTACTTTTTTTTTTTTTTTTTACCAAACTACCATTACCTACAGCATGATTCACAGTATGGTTGGCGACATTAAAAAAATTAGACACATCAAAATTCAGTGGTTTAAATTAGATCAAATTAATCAGACATGAGACACATTTTGTCTCCAAGAGGATGGAGTAATACAATTACAACCAAGAAAATCATAATTTAAATGGTATGTTTACGGCATACAAATATGCATATATCAGAGATGTTAACAGAGTCAGACAGATCTTACACAGGCCCCTTTTACATGTACTAAAGCTCTACTAATGTGACTTACATTTGTAGATTTGATGTACTTCAGGGTTTTTTGGGGTTGTGTGGTGGAGCGGTTGCCCTCCTGTTCACTTCTCTCTTCCTTCTGTCCTTCCTCCTTTACTCGCAAGACATTCCCTGAATGCTAATCCAACGCTTCTCTCTCTCATCTGTGAACTGTGAGATAAAAATCATTCATAATTCAATATCTTTCCACCTCTCATTTCCTCATAAAGTCTGACAGAGAGAGACAGAGCACCAAAGCCCTCCCCAGCCCTCCAGGAGTGCATCTTCAACTTCACACCCCCTCAGGATGGGGCGGGGGCAGGGGACCATCTCTATTCCAGGTTGTACCTACTGAATCATTCATGAAAAGTTAAGGGAACATACCGTCTGTCTTTCCCCAAGAACTGTCTCAGGGTTTTTAAACAAAAACAGATTTGAGCCATCTTGGTTTCAAGTGCAGGCTGAAAGTGTGTCAGAAAAACCATTCTGGCAGGGAGACGTGGAGAACGTCTTGGGCAGTAAAGATGCTTCTCTCAAACCCCCTCCTCAACTCGCTCAAATGTTTCATCCTTTAGCTGTGAATAATCCCAGCTTGTTACCTTGTACAGTGTTTCTGTAAAGATATGCCCAGCCTGCGAGCTGTGGTTGCTGCTGTTCATTTTGTGCGATTACCATAATATCCTACTGGGAAATATCCCACCAAAATCACTATGGTGCTGCTATAAATGGGTTTTTGGTGTATTCTTTGCCGATTTATAGATTTATATTATCATAACTGTAAATTTATGACACACATCAATCAAATGTTCATAAATTAATATAATGTAATAAGAAAAAAATTCTGAAAAGTCTGTTCTCTCTGTGTTTACACCCAGACAGAGGCAAACAAGAGAACAGATGACATCTAAAAATAATGGAAATTATTTTTTTTTCCTATATTGCCTCTTTTCACTTGGGTTAAATTGGGCTTTGCTGCATTTCCCCTGACTCCAGTGACGGCAGTCCTGCCTGTAGACACTAGCAATCCAGAGAAGGACTTCCATTCAAGTGTGTATATCCTTGATAAATACAGTGCCTGTTATCAATACGGGCCTTTAGTGGGATTGATGCTCTGTCACTAACAGAGAGGAGTGTGTACCGATGAGGAAAATCAGCTCCAATAAGAGCAGATTTAAATGGCAGCCGTGGCCTGCGATGGGTTCGGCAGATGACTCCTCAGTACGGCAAATCAGCCGGCGACCTTGGCTATGATTGTTCATCACTCTTTCACTCCACACCTACATCATTCTCTCGAAACATCCCTATCCTGAAATAGACCACAGAGCTCAGTCTAGTGTTTATTTCTGTATGTGCCTATGTTCTATCTTGTGTTCTTGGGTTTTGATTTTGATATGGATATGCGAGAGATTCGTCTTTTTATTTTAGAACGGAATGAACCTGCCAATATGAACTGGCAAAGACATTTACAAAAAACTTTTGCAAAAGATTTTCTCAGTGCAAGCTTGAGATAAGTATTCTTTTTTTCTGTCAGTAACATTTGGCTCGTTTTTTCTTTGACAAATATAGCTACTGTAACCTCTCATTGTTCAATTGGTCACAAATGGTTCATTAATGCTCTTCGATGAGCAAATGAATAGTTAGCATAAGCTCCAATCTTTGGATAAGATAATTTTGGCATAACTTCAAAATGATATAGGCTTACAACTAAATGATCCAAAAAGCTCATTGTGCTTGGATGCCAATACCTGGATACTGGAAGACCATATCTGGATCAGTTAGTTTGATCTTTTAAGTGGTTAGATCACTTGCAGCACCTTGAAGGATCTTGGCTAATATAATTGCTGGCTAGGCTTGAATGTCTGCAATGCAGACTTGTTCATACTGAAAAAAAAATGTACAGGATCTTTAAATTGCATTTCTTGAATGCCTAGCTGCTGGTATTTCGTAACAGCCATGGCATGACACTTTTAAAGCTAGTCTAACCACATCAAACTGCAATCAAATCACAGCTTTTAAGGTCGGAAGGCTTAGAAACGTGCCCAGTACTCAAATGAACCCTGGCACAAGAGCTGTCCCCATCGCTTCTGTGCCAGTTTGTGCCGTAACTGCAACAGTGAGCTGGCTCCTCTTAATTACAACACTTTGAATTCAGTACTCATCGAAATAACAAAAAGAGCCTTTGGGGAGGAGTGCTGACTCTCCTTTTCATAGAAGAATGAGGAGGTTGAGTGGGAGGTTGTTCGAGATGTTTGGCTGGTGTTCTTTTTGACAAACGTTTATTAAAGTTTAAACAGTGAGGCATATATCATTAATCTCCAAGTGTTCCCAAAAGGAAACAATTTTTGCTGGTTTTGAAAGAAGTATCTTACGCTGCACCAAGGCTGCACCAAGGCTGGGTGTGTTTACACTTTGTATGTTTGGTTCGATTAAAATTAACTCTGGTGCGATTGTTCCCGATTGTTTCCCGAAAACATCGTTCCAACGAACATTCACAAGCAGCATTGCAAAGTTGTGTGGTTTGAACGACAGCTCTTGACCTTTGGTTAGAGGCATCGTTTCTATATTGCATCACATTTGGATGTAATAAATCCTTATCTTGATCATAATGAGCCAGCTGACATTCAGTGCAACCGGTGCCTTTTATTTAGAATACATAAAAATGGAATTTACGTCTTTTAGTTTTTCAAATGATTTGAAGTAACGTGTTTGAAGAGCGAACTCGCTCTACTATGTAAGAATGAGACAAACATTGAGTCTGGCAATAAAGCAAATTAACTGAGAACAACTAGAAATAGTCCCCAGATGATATGTCTGTAATTTAGATTTAAAAAATCTAGCGTTAATTGGATCTCAAATAGTTTCATTAAAAGAAGTTAATACTCCACCACGTGCAAAACCAACGTGGTTGAACGATACTTTGCGACAATGGGTTTCGGGAAACAGTCGAGACTGGCTAGTTGATTTCTCCAACAATGCATCGTACTATGGTAGTGAAGCAGAGAACTACGCCGTTGTACGGGAAACACACCCCAGAGCTTCATCCAACATACCCTTTAAGACCAGGTGCGCACGTTGAATGACGGATTGTTATTAGAACTGCACCAAGAGTGTTTACAGTTCTTGTCAGGGCAATGAAAGATAGAGAAGTGATGTTGTATGGGAATGGGAGAAACCCACCCAAATCAGCGTCGGTTAAACATTATATACACATGTTTCTTGCAACTATTGGGCAAACAGGCCTGATCCTTCAGTTCTACAATTAGTCTTAAAAAAAATTGGGTAATTAGGTTTTTTCATCTTCATGTAGGCTAAACCACAATATTTTCCCTAATATGTTAATATTTTTCCTTGTTATAATGTAGGGTAACACTTTATTTTGATCGTCCACTTTAAGACATTCAACTAACTATATGTAACTTTGCCACTACATGTCAACTAACTACCATTAGAGTATCAATAGTCTGTCTGCTTAATATCTGATAACACTTTATTTTGTTGGTCGCCCAATAGATATTCTACTGACTATAAGTAACTTAGCAGTCAACTTGTTCTCCTAACCTGAACCCTAACACCTAACCCTAACCTAACAGTCTACTGGCAGTCTACAACAGCCAATACTCTAATGACAGTTAGTTGACATGTAGTTGAAAAGTTACTTATAGTTATTAGAATGTCTAAAGTGACTATCGAAATAAAGTGTAACCTAATGTAGTTTACCGACGTGCGTCTCTGGAGGAAAAAAAGCCCACTTTACGCGGGTGCAAAATAGGAATGATACATGCGTAAGTTTTGCGCCAGGTGCAAGATCGGGCCCCATATATCCATTTTTACTGTCAGAATCATATTCAGAAACAAATTCCCGCTGTGGAAAATAATGTGACAATTTTTTATATGAATTGATGGAGGCCAAATCTGCAAATGCACTCACAAGAGACAAGCACCTGTTACTAGGGGGTGGAAATTGCCCGCTCAGTGACTGCTAGGACAGTTGACAATATCTAAACAATTTCCATCATTAATATGGTAGGACTATGCAAATGGAATACAAAGAGGCATTTTGTAGCTGCTCCGTGTATTAAGCCATTCTGGTCATGACAAAGGGTCAATGTAACACCCAATTGCACATTTACAATGTTGTAAATTGCACATGTAACAATTTGATTCCAAACTGTAAAATATTTGAAGGAACAATTCACCCATAAACAAAATACTGTCATCATTTACTCACTCTCATGCTGTTCTAAATCCGTATGACTTTTCTTCTGAGGAAAACAAAAGAAGATGTTTTTTTGAAGAATGTCAATATATTTTCATTGAAAGTCAGTGGGGTTTACAGCATCAAAAAGTCATCAGATTTAGAACGACACGAGTGACCGTATGACTGACTAGCAATTAGACAGAAATACCACTGACATGAGAAAACTTAATAGAAACCAGTGCCATCAAACACATACTATTTCAAAGGATAACATTGAGCTGAGGGGGCAGAAAGTGTGACGCGTCCAGGAGGACAATCTTGCAGAATATGAATGAAGGAAATCTGTGCGTTTCACTGACAGAATGTCACTTCCTGACATGGTGAAGTGAGCAAATCTATATTATTAATGCATGCAGCTGTAAACAGGTCCACCCTTAACCCCATATGTCTGAGTGATGGTTAAAACTGATATGGATGGGCACATTCCTAAATTACAAACCAGACTGACTCATACTGACTTAATTAATCATGACTGAAACTCAGGAGTCTGGTGCTTCTTCAAAATCAGGTTCATTCGGAGTGCAGGATGCATGATGAGAAGAAAGAAGATGGAAGTGATAGGAAGGGGAAAAAATATCTAATAAATGCACTGCACATTTTAAAGGACAGATTTATCCAAAAGTGTAAAATCCTGTCATCATTTACTCATCTTCATGTTGTTCCAAACCTGTATGACTTTCTTTCTTCTGTGAAACATCAAATTGCTGGGAATGTGGAGCTTTAAAGTTTTAATAAATACACAATGAAAGTTTCATAAATGATCATAAATAAGATCAATATGACTTCCAAAGTCATGTGACCGCTTTTTGTCATGAAATGTAAGTCGTTATTCTATGATAATCTTTTACTATAGAGAGTTCTTTTGTTCTTAAGGTGCTTCTTACAGTTCTAATATGGCATGGAGACTTATGAACTGTGTTCCTTCTGCTTAACTCTGTCATATGCGTCTGGTTCGGAATAATTAAGGGCATATCTTTCTCTCAAACTGCTTTGAAATGCTAAAACAGGTCTGATCTTTTAGATCTGGAGAAAGAGCACACTGGTCCCCAAGGCTCATCAAATAAACCCTTGGAGAGGGAGTGAAAGAGACCTTGATAATATTATTTGTTGTTGTTGTTGATGTTGTTAATGTCATTATTTTTCTAAAAAAAAAAATAAGGCCAGGCAATAATAAACACAGATACAGTATAGGTGTTATGTAAAATAACTATCTGTTACCAGATGTTTTCTGTCTTTATATTTATTTCTCTATGCCTATTTCTTTGTGTGATTTCAATTTCAAAAATGTGTCATCTCTTGTCTGTGAAATTGCAAATGACAGAAAAAGGCAAGATATTATTGCAGTGTCCAATATGATCTAAACTATCATAACTTCCACAAATGGAGCAAAGGGTCAGAATGAAATAAATGTCACAAGCTTATTTCTGTTTATGATTGTTCCTAGTCTTGATTCCAATGCTAACCCAAGCAAGTCTGTAATACTGTAATCTGTTTGCATTCCTAATCATCTCAATGGCAGTTGCTTGGCAGATGATGCTTTTGCCCACCAGACATTGGATATGTATTAGATTTTATAACTATATATAAAAGTGGGCCTTTTGTGTACCTGGAAAAAGATCTTTGCATTTGTAATTTTGTTCGGCATCTCTATACATTCAGTTGTAAAACATCTCTATCTTGAATCTTTACACATGTATAAAATATTGTTTCTATATTTCTTTACTTATTAATTTAAGCATAATTACTTACATTTTATTTTAATCTGTTGTCAATGGCGTTGAACTGAAGACTTGATTTCATAATTTAGGAATTGATTGGATCGTAGGAAGCTGGGCTTTGCTAACTAAATGCAGGCAGATCTGAATGCCAGTTTGCGGTCAAGAATATTTAGTTCCACCTTCCACCGAGACGTTCGTCATGAAGAGAGCAGATGTCGCTTGGAATGGGAGGGGAGGTTAACGGTTTGGATTTAACATTTCAATGGCATATGCATTAATAAAATAAATAAATAAATAAATAAATAATGTCCACAGACAAACATTGCAACATTCTGTAAAAAACAATGGTCAACGTTGTGTCATGGGATGGGATAGATGTGACATCCATCCATGGCAAGCTTATATATGGGACATAATATCATACATCAATCAGTTTGAGGCCAAGGCCTGGAAAACACATGGAACCCTGAGGTAAAGGTGGAAAAACAGAGTAGGCCATAACTGCAATCACTCAATTACCCATGGTGTTGTTGTTTTACCACAAATAACATGAGTGCATTCTTCAATATCCCGCCAGCCCCCATGTCCAAGCCGCCTCTGTTATAATGGCACCCAGTGAAGAGGGCCATTTTGGTTGAACAGGTTTTAGGATTAATTATTTGAAAAAAAAAAAATAAATAAAATAAAAATGTTTTCGGACCATATTATTAGGTTCTCCTGTGAGAAATCATTGAATATTCCCTCCATTGAAAAGGGATTTCCTTCCCTCAGCCAGCAAACCTCCAAATTCCCATATTAAAGTACAGATAGTATTGTTCTTTTCTCCTACATCCAAAATCTCGTTGCGTAACCATTAAATTCCGTGCTGATCCGGCCCAACCGGTACGGACATGGTTTCATTTTACACTGTGGGGTGACAGGGCTCTTTGAAATGGACTACAAATGCATCAATCATTGTCTTGGTAATACAAGAGTTACAGAAGGTATGAGATGTAAATAGCGACTTCATTATGGAGGATGATGAGATATTTGTTTTAATTATATTATTAACTTGTTTAGTCTGCTCATATGGCAGCCAGGCAACAGACTGGTAGCCAGGCAACAGACAAGTGACCAATCCCGAATGAGGACGTCATTCTACCGGCACTGTTCAGCAAGGTTGTCTAACTGTTCCAGGTTAGAATTCCAGGCCGAGAACATAATCGTACCGTGCCGAACCAAACTCAAATAGAAATATAACTGGAACTGTCCCTTACCATTCTTAAAACGGATTGGCCCGACTGGAAAAGCAGCTTATGACATCCCCTTATTCCTCCTGGATGTTTTTTTTACAGCATTTTAATAAGCATTTTATGAATATTTATATATAAAACATACGTTCATGACAGAACAGAACAAGAAGCCATGTTTTATTTGTAAATCTGTGGGTCATGTACATTTTTTTAGCAAATTAAAACCTCAAATTTCAGAACGAGAGACTGTTAACTATTCTGAATTAGCATGACTGAGTATGCTAAGCAGCTTTTCAGGTAAACCTACAGGAATGGCAAATTAGTTGCACTGTCAGAGACGCTCTTGGAGTCTGGGAAGCCAAATGAATGTAAATGGCATGTATATTTCAGTGGGCTCAAGAGGCATTGCAACATCTCACAGAAAAACATGCGCACAAGTAAAGTAGCTCAGACTCCATTATTTTTTTTCTCTCTGCTGCTATTGCATAACCGGTTAGACATTAAAAATGTATTTAGTAAAAGGAGTTATATCTAAAATATACAGATCTGTCAGATCAAGTGCATATAGTCTGAATTGTCCAAAAAATGCTGCTTAGAAGTGTTGTCACAATACCGGAATTTCTAACTTTAATATCGATATTCAATACCATGGGGAAAACTGCCACATATACTGCCATTTAGATATCTTTTTATCGTTATCTCACTTTTTAATATAATTTAATAATTTGGGAAAGGTTGATTTAAGGAATTATGGCAGTGAAACGTAAGTCACACTATATACTATATAGAGGGAATTTTGAATTACTTGTTCAAAATAAGTATGCACTCAAGAGAGTATGTGATTTCAAACACAGCCACCGAGTTTACCTGAATATTTACCTGGATATGGCTGTCTTCATAAGCTTTCATCAAAACATAACATAAATGTACAATGTGAATATTCTCCATCTCTAAAAGAAATTGTTCATCTGTCACAAAGCCCTATTATTTTTCAGCCCCTTCCCATCAACTACCATGTAACCAATCAGTTCCCCATGAATAAAATCAAGTCTCACTATATTTTTCTATTCTCTAGATCTTCTTTCTAGAATTATGGGAGTAAAAGGAGTTGGGAGTGTTGTTTCATGTTGATTTTAAAGGCCTCCCGATCCACCGTTGATTTGTAAAACACTTTGAATGTGCATATAACAAGTAATCCTGAGCTAGCCTCAGGATTTATGTGCGGCTGAAAACGTTTGACTAGCATCACCTGATCTATTCATCTAATTCTCTTCATCTAAGTTCATTGCCAATGTCATACTGTAGTATCTAATAACACAATGCAATATACTGTATGCAGCCTTTCATTATCTTGTATGCGCTATAGTTGTGCTTCCAGAAAGCACATCATTAAAATCCTTTTTTTTTCATTAGTTTATCAGGCATTACTGGCAATATAAAGAAAAAGATCTTTTGAACGTTCAAACATACTTTAGTCAGTAATTGTATTGTTTTCTGTGACTTTACCTTGAACAAAATTTTGCTGGCAATGGCATCGGGATCCTTAAAAAAAGAAAAAAATGAAAAAAGAAAAAAAAAAGAATTGAGGTATTATTTGACTGTTTTGTCATGATGTTCAATACTTTTTTTTTTTTTTTTTTTGTGAAGTCTGGAGATCCCTGCATGGAGGCCAAAAAACAACTGGCAGGAGTTTGGTTTTAGATGAGTTTTGGCACTTTTCAGCTTAAACCAATTATGACCCTTGTTAGTTTTTTTTTTTTTTTACAAAAGTGTTAAAAGAGAATATATTTTCTTGCTGCAGATATGGGAAGTTTTCCAGTTCAGACAAAGAGTGCCTGCCATGATTGTTGAAAATGGCCCTGTCCATCACTGATACCGATCTCCCTGTTATCAGGGATATCTGAAATGAGAAGTGTATAAAGCAGGACCTCTGCCCCATCCAATGTTCTCTTCACACCCCTACCATCTGTAAAATGGCTAAGAAGCCTTCAGGACACAATATCTAGATTAAGGAACAGTTTCTTACCACAAGCCACCAGACCACTGAACAATCTTGCTAGAGAGCATTTAATTTAGTCTGAATTAACTGCTCTGCAGAACCTTGCAAACTTTTTTCTCATTCCACTTAAAGTTGGCAGGAAGAGAGAATATATATATATATATATATATATATATATATATATATATATATATATATATATATATATATATATGAGAACAAATTCAGGTACAGTGCAGAAATGTAGTAATAAGCCTAAATGTAAAATAACACAATAATAGTATTCATTAAATTTAGTCTTTGTTAAAGCTATTTATAGTTTTGGTATTTTACAAGTTTGGTAGTTTCTGATAAAAAAGAATGGTTAAGATTGTGTTTTAGACAGATGCCAATGTCCCAAGAAAAAAAAATAGAGGAATCAATGTTCACAAACAGTGAACTTACACTTTAAGAGATCTTATTTCTAGTTATTCTTTGGTTTGGGAGTATGAAAGTTTTTTAATGGCACATGTAATCTTATCAACTGACCCACCCACAGCTTATTTAAGCATAAATCATCATGCTTGAAGTTTCCATCAATGGTGTTAGCACATTAGACGCCGAAATATTGTCAATTGCCTCAATTTTAAACATTTGAATCTGTGAGCCTAAATAAAATAATTAAACATGGAGAGAACGGCATCATTCTGATGAGCTCTAATTGTATATAATGCTTTTAATTAGTACTAATCCTGCAGTAATATTATACATTCAGTAAAAGATTTATCTCCTGAGTGCTGATGATTCATGTCTTTGGTTGTTCTGTAGTGAAATGTTAATAATGTTCAATAGCCATCCTTCCCACGGCTAGACAAACATATTTGTCTAATGCTGCGGGTGAAAGCTCCCGCGTGTGTGTATGTACACAAACATTCCCACATTCACACCATAGCTGAAAGCGTTCCAGGATGTACAGGAAAATAAACCAACCTGTTATCAAAGTTGACTAAGGAAACAATGACGGAATCGCATACTAGCATATATGTTAGCCTACTTCTAAGCTGTTTGTTACTCATGTATTCTGTAGATACCCACAAATCCAGTGTATTTGCTAAAGAAATGAATGTGCTTTGTCATATCTCCGGAACAGTTTGCAAAAGCATGTATTTACACAACATTTTTTTTTCTTTTCTCCTCGCTCGGTCCCTGGAGCCACAGTGCGATGTGTGTGCATGGTTCTGTGAGCTACAGCTCTCAGAATCACCATGCATACGCTAGCACAATTTACCGTGAAATGGGCAAACAGCGAGGAGGCGGCTCTGTTCCACTTTTGGCATCGTTTGAAACTAGATGTGTGATACGAAGACCATCAACAACACTGGCAACCATCAAGAATTCTTCTCAGGCTGGTGCTGAGGATTTTATATTTACACCACAGAAACGGTCCCATCATACTCTGCCGAATAGCGTTCACTGTGGTTTTTTCATGGAGAGGCGAAATGTTAGGAAATGTTTTGTGTGAGACCAATTAATGCCAGCTTAATTAAAAACCTAGAATGTGCCACAATTTAAAAAAAAAAAAGCAACAGCTGTTTTTTTTTTATATATATATATAGCTGAAAAAATCACATTGTCAACAGTCTTCACCAGTAAATATAGGTAGCAATGAACAAGTGCAAGTCTATAAGGTCGGTATGACCACATATTGTAGAAACAAGCCTTAGGCAAGAGAAATGTTTAGCACCTATCAGCTTTGATTACACCTCTACGGCCAGCTTATTATCTGTCTGAAGGACTCTAGTTCCATCATTTTAGCTCCTTGGAAGAAAAGAGCCAGCTGCTCCCGGTATATTCATTTTAAGACGTACTTTATTGTTGTCCTTAAATCTGGATTTAGCATCTGTCGATGATTAACTGTGCAATATTATATGTGTTCTGATAGTCCTCAAACATGGCAGTATAAAAAAAGGGCAATAAAATGAAAAATCCATGAATATGAAGGATTTCACAGGGCCCTAAGGTGTGTCCCTGATTAAATGACAGATGGACAGGCTCATCTAAGTGCATTTGGGCAAGATGAATTCAGAAGATCTGCATTTAATTACAATGAGCACTTTGGATGGAAGCACAATAACTGTTGGGACCATTAATCTTGCCTAGTTGGCATGGATACAAATAAAAAAGGGAAGAAACACTTTTGTTTGCAGTTCTAGTCTGTGGACTTTCTTGTTAATCTTAATGCCAAGAGTTAGTTTCGGAAGATAGTGATGAATTACTTCACTCAAAAAAAGTCCCTCTGAAGCTATTCCATCAATAAAACAAATCTGATACTTACTCAAAATTGTTTTTTTTAGGATGGAAGATGCACTGATAGTAAAAGTTTTCTTCAAAATCTAGAATCCTCTTGACGGTTTTCTTCCAAATGCTGTATGTTATAGATTATTCAAGCTTATCTTATGACCAGTTTAATAAAACAAAGTGTGCTGCATCCTAGTGGGACTGAGTTCTTCCAAGTATTGAACACTAGAAGGCCTAGTAATTAAGGTTTTCCTCCCTGTGATGTCTCAACTAAAGACTATATTAAATGATTTTATCATAATGCAGTACAGTGATGGACAACCGCCTGCGGTCTCCCAGTGTTTTACAGGCATATTAGCATTTTGTGAATAATTCACAACAAAACAAAAGAAAACATAAGGCTTCATCTCCGAAATAATCTTGCGTTACGTAATGAGATTGGACGATTCATTTTTTGCCCGTTATTTTTCGTGAATTGGAATGTGCGCAAATGATTACAGAGGGTGCAGAGGATACACCTGATGCATCCCTATAGGGCCAGTAAACAGAAGCTGCAATCTGTTTAGATGGCCTAACTGAGCTACAGTAGGCATGATATCTTTGGCCCAATGGGGTTGGGACAGGACTACCTGATTGTGTGACCAATTGCAGATGGCCATAACTAAATATATACCATGGATGAAATGTCCTTCACTCTAGTTAAAGAGTCTGCCAAATCCACCAATTTAATTAAATTAGTTATCTTTTAAAAACGATTTTGAACAAACAAGACCTTGGATTTGTTCAAGTCTTAGTGTTTTGTGTGGTATCCAAGCAAACAGAAATAATTCTCACTTGATTTTTGGAAGCACAACAAGCTTCAAGTAAAGATGTTTTCACACCAAACATTGATCAGCAGGCACACTTACAATACTCTATGGGGTGAAATGCTTCAGAAAAACAGTTTTCTGCTGAGAGGAACAGCACACAGTCATATCCCCTCGCTGAGACGCTTATCCAAAGGTAAATAAGCCTTTGTTTGGAGCCAGGAGCATTGATGCTGTCCGGTACAATTTCCTTTGAGACCAGCTGCAATAATATGGTTCCTCTTGGATTCCTCATGAGCCAGGCGATCTCTTGTTTTCCACCTCCATGCTAAGGATTTACTTGCAGAGCAGCGCCTGTGCCTCGGCGTAAATCTGTATTGAACTCGGCCTCATGGTTTGATAACCAGACGTTTCTCTAAGCACCCCAGACAGCCTTTATCCCTCAGCTTAATGTCCTTGCAGCTGAATGTAATGTGAGGAGATGGATGGCCCCAGCCCTCTCCCCACACCAACACCGGGCCTGTGAGATTGCATGTCTGATACCGTCCTCCATCTCTTCGGCCGTGGCATTGTTCTGATCAATATGGCTCCCCGATCCGCCGTCCGTCAAGCCTGGAGTTGAGCAATATCTCAGAAGACTACGGAGACGGGTGGGGAAGGAAAGCGAGGGGGCCTCTAGAAACGACCCTTTCCTTCTCGCTCGATCTATCCCACGATTGCCACTCTTGAAGGAGGGAACTCTGTTTTCTTGGCACTCTTTTCTAAACTGTCCCAACCAGTCTGACAGTTTGTAATCTACCGGGTGCTTTTAGAGTTCAAGCGTTGACCTGGACTCTGCGAGAACCCCTCTCCATCACTGGCGCCATCATTTCTCTTCCTCTCTGAGGGGAAATGCTGCTTCTCCATTCTCTCTCATCTCGAAAGTCCACTGCTCTCGCACAACATCCCATCACAGATTTACAAGGAGTCTGGAAAGGACGGCAAGAGTACAGCGGGATTTTCCGCCTCTGGCGATCTTCAAATTCATAAGGGCCAGCTTGTAATTGAGCATTTTTGACTTACTTGAACAGTCTCTAAGCAAAATGACTGTACCTTTCACCTTAAGGGTAACAGTCCTGTTCGGATAGCAGTGAAGCAATGTCAATAAATCAAGCACAAGATAATGTGACAGGAGAAAAATGAAGCCTTCTCTCAACATCATCAGACAAAAGGGTCAAAAGTGGAATTAAATAACCCTACCTCTACTTTTTTTTTGCATGACAGGAATGCACTAATGGTGTTGACCTGATCCCAAGACTTAAAGTACAAAATGGGAATTGCTTCTGAGTTAGTCCATCTGCTTTTCCTTAGGCCATACATTATGCAAAAGCACAATTAGGGTGATTTATAAAAGACACGATTGGATTTTCAAGGCTACATCCGCTCGTTGGTGACTGGATTCATGGCCGGATCTAGGTTTTCTTTTAAGTGTGCTGAATTTATTGCAAGCTTTAAAAGCACATTGACTGACATGACACAATTAACCTAAAAAAATGTAATACAAGCTTCATATGAGTCATAGTGCCTACTTTAAATTGCACATTGTACATGCTTTTGGCTTTTTTATATATCCATTTTGCTCTGAACCTAAAAGCAACAGGTAGTCCCTTGTGAAAAAGAAGTGTGCTTCATTGTATTGAATGTGTACTTCTGGTGTAATTCAAATCTTAATTTGGTGTATTTGGAAGAAAAAAAAACTGTAATATAGTATAATATTGATTAAATATGAAATGAAATAAACATCCACTGGAGTGTACTTAAAGAGAGTCCATTTCCATGACTATGTTTCTTAATACATTGAAGTGCACTTTGTAATTTTGTAAAATTACTTGTTAAAGATTTATTTCAAAGTACATTTTAAATCATGTTTTCATATATTTTTTTCTCTAATATAGATTTACACTGTAATACATTTTCATTTAATTGCAATTAACAATCAGTTAAGTGGCCGAAAACAGTATAAGTATATTCTTTTCAAGTACATAATTTTTCGTAAAAGTTATCTTTTATTGTTTCTGCTTTTGATGACCTGTTAAACATTACATGGAAAGACAAAGCGACTCTGTAGGAAGCCGGCATTCGATAGTCGGCTGAGTGTGCACTAGTGGGTATTTAGTGGGTATCTCGTCACATATGGTTTCAGAAATTACAGTTCATTGTTGGCCTGTAGGTGAGTGAAATAAGAAGAGTAAAGCTCCAGGGGCGATGCTGGGAATGTCAAGCCTGGAGCGTGTTGTGAAAAAGAGATATTTCTTGTAAATCTCCAGCAGATGGGGGGCCGATAAAACTCACAAACACAATCACCAGCAGCTTTATTACAGCCTACACATCTGTTCCTAGAGTTAGCCTACCTCTGCAACTCCAGAACTCACAATGGAGCAGTGTAATATTTCACTTATTGTCTTTTAATGCCTCTGGATAGATCTGCTAGGATTCCCGTGGCTCTGTGACTGCAAAAAATTCATCCAATCAGGATTATAATTGAAGCAATATGCCACTGTATCTTCCTCAGAAGTGGTGTAATCGTGAAACCGCATCATTACATAACAATACAAACTTTGTTTTAAGCCCGGAACACACCAACCCGACGCTGAAGAACTAGCGCAGATGAAAGCAGACTGTGTTGTCGCCTCTCGTCCACTTTCGTTGGGATAAAAGGCTGCACTTGAACACACCGAGAGAACTACAGCCGACTGTCAGCTATAATTTGCGTTCTGGGCCTGCGTGTAATGAGCCAACTGCCTATTTCTGCAGATATATTAGTCTATATTCATCATTCAAAAAGGAAAATCGATGCAGCCGGCTGCAGATGCATATACCATAAACAAAGCAGCGTGTGCTTACCGTTTTGAATATCAGTCCTGCTAAACGCTTTCTTTATTCCACTCCGCTCATGTTAATATTGAAATGTTCGCCAAGGAACACTCAGGTAAGATGACGTAATATAAGAAATGCCTTCTATCTTTACCGTTTGGACTTCTTTGCTCACTGTTTTGCTATTATTCTCGTGCATTATTCTTTCACTAAGCTGACCAGCCAATCAGAGTTCTCTCTTTCCTCAACAGCCCGACGCCGATTCAACATGTCGTATCGGGCGAAACAAAGCCGACGAGGACTATTTTTAGCCGATGGCGAAACACACCAAGAAGACTTAGTTGGCCAACGCACAAAAACTGCCCGACGGCCGACCGTCGGCTTGGTGTGTTCCGGGCTTTAGTGTACACGACGTGACGAAAAAAAAGCTGTAAGAAATAACAAATAGTTCACCCTGAAATAGAAAATTCTATGTAGAATATATCGTCATTCAAGACAGGCTGTCTGTCTATGCATTAGTGGTGGGGATTTCTCAGTGCCTCAGTGAGTCATTGAATCATTCAACTACACACTGATTCATTCAGGAAGTAAAGACTACGTTGCTCAGAGACACAAGTCGATTCTGATTTGGCTCTGTTTGAAACTATTTTCATTGGCAGGGCAAAAATAGACAAAGTAACTGGCAATAATGTGTCTAAAATAAAAGTTCCTTGAGTCACAGTCAAGCTGTTGCTCTGAATATATGCTGTAATGATCTTATATTTTAAAATGGCATTTTTTCTGCTCTTTAAAACAAACGAATTAAGCAATGTAGAAGAATAGTTTGCACAAAGAGAGGAAACCGTATATTCGTGGAATCTGCACGTCCAACGATCTTTTCTGATTAGAAGCTTGCGACAACCCGATCACTTTATTTGGCGTTCATGTAAACACTACGTTCAGAATCATGAAATCCTTCCCATTGAAACAAAAAAGTGTCCATGTAAACGTGTAATGTCGACAACAGGTGTGCTTTTTTGTAGAAACCATGACTATACATACTATTTTTTCAGGATTCTTTGATAAATAGCACGTTCAAAACAATAGCATTCATCTGAAATGCGCACACCTACTGCACTTTTGCCAGAAAATGTATTATTTCACAGATAAATTTCCACTTTGGGTGAAAGATTAAAGCATAAGATTAAGCATTGCAATGCCTCAAGCAGTGCCTTAGCTGTATCTTTCATCCGTTTTAGAATAAATATAGAATAAACGTCTATTTACAAAGTTCCCCACAAGCCGTACCTTTCATCTGCTTAGGATCTGACATAAGCGGTCGGCGGTTGGTCGTGAATTTAATTGTTTCCATTTCCTGTGACCCTGTAGAAGAAGCAACAGCTTAGGCTGGGTGATGCGTCAGAGGCAAAGTGAGGAGTGAAGGACGTGGTAAGTGGAGAGGGCGTCACACCACTGCAGACAAATGGCAGCCTGCTGCCGATGAAGGTAAGCCTGTGCCATCTGCAGCACTCTGATGAGCTGACAGCAATTTCTCACCCCACTGATGCACAACCCCTCTGCCCCTCTTCCTCCCTCTCTCACTCACTCATGTTCTTTATCCCCCCTTCCTCATCTGTTTTTATGTCTGCTACCCCTCTCCTCCGTCATCCACAACTGTTTCGCTCTCTGCTGACATCCACGAATTCTGCTTTAATCGAATTAACTTATTCTTGCCTACCGATGCTGCACGGTGTTAAAACAGTTCATCGGGTACCGTAGGAAGGCAGGAACATGCTTACAGCTGCATGTGGGAGGGAGAGGTATAAAATGGAGGTAGGTCAAAGTCATATGCTAGCAGGTTAGTGTAATGACCTGCCTGGGGGAATGTATGTCCAATCTCCACTACATCGTGCAGGGCTATGACGTTGAGTTAAAGTGA
Source organism: Cyprinella venusta (assembly GCA_038021265.1). Classification (NCBI taxonomy): domain Eukaryota; kingdom Metazoa; phylum Chordata; class Actinopteri; order Cypriniformes; family Leuciscidae; genus Cyprinella; species Cyprinella venusta. The sequence continues at coordinate 7,965,809 of CM075878.1, forward strand.
ATGAGCCGTCGCTTTTTACAAAGTCTGATAAACATCCATTGAGGCCGAGTCTGCTTCTCAGCTCTGAGAAGAAGATTTTATCAGTAGAATAAAACTGTCTAGGGAGTGATGAGACTTTCTTCTATACATTACTCAATTTACCACAGACATCTCTCTCCACCAGTGCCTGGGTATGGACATCTGTCTTTCTCTTTAACTGTTTTTTCTTTCTTTCACTAAGGACTTTTTCATAAATTATGACCGCCTTCTATAATCAGACAAGGAATTCTGGATAATGATAATTATAGAAGCCCATTTTTGCCACATGAAAAAAAAACAGCTTTGGTCAATCATAATTATGAAGTCACTTATGCGATTAACAACATGTTTATTAGATTCAATACCTAACACAGTCTCATCCCAAAAAGTCATATAACTGACGTCTTGGGACGTCTTTTGACCATTTGTCAACATCCGCCTTTTTAGGGTACCCTTAAACGTTTGTTACAGGACGATCCCGGGCCGTCATATAACTGACGCTTTACCTTTAACGTCGGTTAGGTGACGGGGTAGGTTTAGGTCTGGGGTAGGGTTAGGATCCGATAACGTCATCTAACCGACGTTTAAGGGTACCCTAAAAAGGCGGATGTTGACGTATGGTCAAAAGATGTCCCAAGATGTCAGTTATATAACGTCTTGGGATGAGACTGCGCTGCAATACCCACTGAAAGAAATGTTACCCGTAGTGGAAGAGCCTCCTCTCAATATTATTAACTCGTCTTTATTTTTAGGTCATGTTCCAAGAATATTCAAGCTGGCTGTAATAAAACCTCTCATTAAGAAGCCACAATTAGATCCAAATAACCTAGCAAATTACAGACCCTGAATCCTGAAATGTCAGGATTCAGAATGCATCATAGCACAGAAAGAGCGCTAGTTAAAATGACAAATTATTTACTTTTAGCTTTTGACCAAGGCTGTATCTCAATACTAGTTCTACTCGACCTTAGCACTGCTTTCGACACTATAGATCATAAAATACTCTTGGATCGACTACAAAACTACACTGTTGTTCAGGGACAGGTATTAAGCTGGTTTAGAATGTACTTATCAGACCATTACTAATTTGTCTGTTTAAATGGAGAAAAATCGAAGATAACGTCAGTAGACTATGGAGTGCCACAAGGATCGGTTTTAGGCCCTTTGCTATTCTCAATATATATGCTGCCACTTAGTAATATTATAAGAAAACATGGAATTAATTTCCACTGTCATGCTGATGATACTCAATTATATATTTCCTCACGACCAAATGAAAACACTAACTCATCTAAATTGACAGAGTGGCTTAAAGATATAAAATGCTGGATGATGTGTGATTTCCAGCTATCAAATTCAGATAAAACGAAGGTATTACATATTGGTCCAAAAAAACTATCCTCAAATCCTCTTACAATACAACTTTAATTTAGAAGGATGTCCTGTTACTTTATCCACTACAGTAAAAGACCTGAGTGTTATACTAGACTGCAACTTGTCTTTCGAAAATCATATTTCATATGTTACAAGAACAGCCTTTTTCCACCTTAGAAACATTGCAACATGCCATCATGACTTTTGTGTAAACATACACACCATTTTCAAGTCAAGGGGTGTGTTATCTATACACATTTTGAGCTCTCCGCGTGTATGCGTGTATGTCTACGCCGTTAAATGTTCAAGTGATTCCGCGTGTATGTACACGCCGTTAAATGTCAGAGCGAAACAAAGCAAAATTTACCTCTACATCTGGGGAGCGATATTTTTTTTTCTAGGATGGTAGGGGAAGACTCATAAATGGTATTAACCCCAGTGACGGGTAGGTTTAGGGACAGGTTGGGATAGGTCATATATTTATATATAAATACAGTAATGTAACGTTAATTCAATGGCGTTCATAAACACGCTGAAAAGAGATTATGCGTGTTGATAGCACGCCAAAAATGGAAATACAAATTGGAAATACGCCATTTCATGAGATCAGTCTGAACATTGGTAAGCTACTTAACTGTAACGGATCCACTGGAGAACCCAAGTGCAGTTTATTCAAAACAACAGGTAACAAGATAAAACAAACCAAAGCATGACGTGGCATGAAAACATGGACATAAATTCACACAACCTGTGGTTACAGGAAACAATACTTGACCAAGACACATGGCAAACATGAGGGCTTAAATACACAGACTAATGACAAGACAAGGGACACCTGTGAACAATGAACAGACGATTAACCAATGACAAGACACATGGCAGGATCACATGACAAACAGGTAATCACATGACAGACATGGAACATGACATGAACAAACCAAAATATGACAGAGACAAGACTAAATCGTGACAGTAACATTGTGGAAAAGTTAGTTCATGCATTCACAACCTCCATACTAGATTACTGTAATGCTTTATTAGCCGGTTGACCTGCATCCTCAATAAACAAGCTAAAGTTAGTGCAAAATGCAGCAGCTAGAGTTCACTATGTTACGAAAATAAGATCATATAACACCAACTTTATCATCTCTACACTGGTTACCTATTAAGTTCTATCAATTACAAAGTACTACTGACCTATAAAGCCCTAAATGGTCAAGCACCTGTGTATTTAATGGACCTTATATCACCCTACAATCCAACGCGTTCTTTAAGTTCACTAAATGCGAGGCTTCTGATCATTCCTCGGATATCTATGTCCACTAAATGAGGGAGGGAGTTCTCACATTTAGCTCCAAAACTCTGGAATAGCCTTCCTGATATTGTTCGAGGCTCAGACTCTCTCTCCCAGTTTAAAACTAGATTAAAAACTCATCTCTTTAGCCAAGCATTCAAATAATCCTTACCTTTTATACCACTGTTGAATCAGATCGAATGCATTAATATTATGAACAGCAGCTATGCTAATTATTTCCCATCTGCTCTTCAGCTGTTATCTCGGGACGCTAGTCCCGAGGTAAATAACGTTCATCAGTTCCAGTTTGTATCCAGCCTCTCACGGAGACTGACAACAAGCAAATTAAAGAACACTAGACGTGCTTTTTTGGGGAGGTAAATAATGACGCAAACTTGACAAGCATAAACCTTAATAAATCACCTTGCATGATTCATTTTAATGTAAATACCATACATTTTGCATCTGAAAGGGAAACTTCTACAAATGCATATTCAATAAGGTCAGCCGCAAAAAGAACTCTGTCCACGCCTTTTCAGCGCTAATTTTCACTGCGTGTCTTTAGTAAATCGTGACAGTAGTTTTTTTTAACACCAAAAGAGGGTTTGTGCTGTTTTGTGATGCACACGTTCAGTACATGACCTTCCATAATGCTCATATCCAGACAATAGACACTCTTATCAGTTATACCTTGAATCAGTACATGAAATCACAGACATCCTCTATTAATAATTGCAATTCATTTATTAGGTTTGATAAACTAATCCATCTAAATAGTGCTACAGCAAGTACAACGCTGAAATACTGAGGGTGCTTTGGAATACGTCTCAAAGGATCCTTCAGTTTCTAACTTCTAAGGATTATATCTATTACTAATACCTTCTTAATCTGGAAAGCTGATAAAATCATAAAAATGAGGTAAAACAGGATAGAAGCTGATTAAAGGGATATTCAGTGATGCCTGACATTTTATCTAGATTTGATCTTATAGCTCAGCTCTCCAACTCTGGTTCTTTTTTTTTACATTTCAGATCTTCAAGGTTATTGCAGAAAGCCTTTTTTTGTGTGTTGCATAATTGACTCCCTGATGAAGGATAACTATGATTTACTGAGACTGTCCATACATATTCTTTCATATTTCAACTGTGATTAACAGCGTGATAGACTCAGACTGATGGGTGTATCATATGTCATGCAAAGTAGTCAATCATGACCAGGCTATTAGTCAGTATGAAACCTGACAGGAAAAGCCAAGGAGAAAATCTCTGCGAGTTCTATGGCATCCACATGGGCTCATTCAAATCATGCAACTCAATATATAATGTATATTTATGTCTATTTAAAATACTCTTGTTGGGTCTTGCAGTGACATGTCACTCACAAGAGAAACAATCCATCTATGATACCCATCATCTGCCACTCTGACTGGCATAAGAGCCATTTTAATGATGCACAGTACATTTTTTCCCTGTCGCACATTTCTGAAATTGCAGTCCATACAGTATGGATCCAGAGTATTTTTTTTTATCTATTATTTGCCATTTTACCCTTTCTCGTTGTGGCTGTTCCAGCTTGTAACTGCAGAACAGCAGATACAAAGGTCATTTCTAATTTGCATTCTATGAATTTCTGCTCTATACTGAGGAAAATATAATTAATTGCTTAGTTTTAAAAAAAAGTCAACCAGTAAAGCAGAATTTGATGATGCATGGAAAGTGTGCTGCTGTCTTTTTGCACATTTTTATTGTCTTTTCCAACACTGACTGTGAATCTAAATTAATTCCTTTATATTTGAATTTCATGCCTTTATGTATTTCCAGGAACTATTAAATAAATGCCATAAACGAACAGTGACAATAAATGTATTTAAAATTGAGACATTTTTAAAGGGGTGGCAAAGGATGATTTCACTTTTCTAACTTTAGTTAGTGTGTAATGTAGCAGTTTGAGCAGAAACAACATCATAAAAGTTAAAACGCTCAAAGTTACAAGACGAAAGACGAAACTTTTAGACGAAACAAAAGAACAGAAAGGATTTCCCAAGGGATATCGAATCAGAGACTACATGGTTAAGGCAGATGTGGAGACCAGCGGAGTAAGAGGGGGCGGAGACGGTGTCTGTCATTTTAAAGGGACGCAGACCATGCCCCTTCCGGAGCAACCTTAAAGGGTATCAAACAGATCTCATTCCCCATTGACTACCATAGTATGTATTTTTTTCCTACTATGGTAGTCAATGGGGATTGAGATCTGTTTGATTAAAACATTCTTCCAAATATCTTCCTTTGTGTTCAGCAGAACAAATAAACACATAGAGGTTTGGAACAACATGAGGGTGAGTAAATACTGACAGAATTTTCATTTTTGGGTGAACTATCCCTTTAACCTTAATGAGATTCGACAAAACTCTGTCGCAAAGGCTTTCCTTTGTCTTGTCAAATTATTAACAACAGGGCAGACTGATCTCATGAAACTGCGTATGTATGACACGCCAATTCGTATTTCCATTTTTGGCGTGCTATCAACACACATAATCGCTTTTCAGAGTGTTTATGAACGCCGTTGACTTAACGTTATTACTGTATATATAAAATATGACCTACCCCAACACATCCCTAAACCTATCCATCGCTGGGGTTAATACCATTTATGAGTCTTCCTCTACCAGCCTAGGAAATAATATCACTCCCCAGATGTAGATCTACATTTTGCTTTGTTTCGCTCTGACATTTAACAGCGTCTACATACATGCGGAATCACTCGGACATGAATGGCGTAGATATACATGCATACACGCGGATAGCTCAAAATGCGTATAGATAACACGCCACTTGACTTGAAAGTCATGATGTCATGTTGGACAGGGTGAGTTTTTAGTCTTTATCACTTCAAAGGTGGAAAACATAGTAAACTATATTTTACTGAACATTTCTTTGCATGTTCCGGTAGTCCAAGCATTCTGGAGGTATCAATAACATAATGTGAAAGTCAAAGGAATATACAGTGATATTTAAAATGCATAATGACGGTATTTCTACTTTTCCTTATGATTACGATAAAATCATCTCTATTCCAATGTGACAAACACACATAAAAACACATTGAATATATTTAGTTAAATGTCTTTAAACAAAAGAAATGTCTTTCTCTGGATAGAGTTTAAAGAGAAGATGCCTCTCTGCGCATTCCCTAGTGAGATGTCGCTTGTAACTCGATACCACTATGGTATGTGTGAGTGACACAAGGTTCAGCAATATGTGTGGTTGGCAAACACACACGCCTGGCAAAGTCCTTACAATGCCAAAGGATGAGAACGGCCTCGGAAATCGCAGCTGATAACACACACCCGCCCTTTGCAGTAGCTCATTTGCATTTAAAGGGCCAGGCACAAAACGGTTTTGCAAACCCTCAAAAAGTGACAACTTTAACATGCTATGTATATGAAAGCATCTGTAGGGTATTTTGTGCTAAAACTTTACACAAATACACACTCTGGGAACATCAGAGATTTACTTTACATGTTTAAGCATGTTTATCAAAGGGTACTTTAAGGTCCCCATTTAAAATGATAAGAAGTTAAAACATACTACATTACTAAAAAGGTTAAAACCTCACTATTTAATTTTAAGAACAAATGTGAACAAAATTCCAGAGCACTGATGGAAGCAAAACAAGAAACAGCCTAACTAAAGTTGGCATGTTTGTCTAAACCGCTCCCAGATGCTTCGCCTGCATGTGGCAATATTACTGGAATGCTGTATAATGCAGCAGCTGTCTGTAGCCAACTCAAGCCTCCGTCCATGTAGTGAAATAATTCAGAGAGAGACGGTTCAAAATGAAAACAGGGCCACTAACCCCACTTGGGAGGGAAACAGGAAACACGGTGAGAAACAAGAGTGGCAGAGCAAATACACATCTGTCATCAGCCTGGCGGAGGTGAAAGACAGATCTGGATAAAATCACATTGAGGAAAACGACAGAAAGAAGCCGTTTCTTTCGGTTTGTTCTTTGAACTCTGTTTTCAAACAGCGTTTTCTCATATACAGGGAGAATTTCTGGAGATGTTACTCCATGTGCCAATTAGGGAGATGGAACCCTGTGAGTCACTCCGTCAAGATGTTGTTCATTAGCAGGAATGATGTGTGTACCGGGCTGGAAAAATAAGACCAACAACACCAGTGAATGAATACTAATGTATTTTCACAATGTTGCAAATATTTGCGAAATAATATGACATTTCAACAGCTAACATTTAACAGCGTGTATTGTGTTATATAGCTGATTGTGAATGTAAAAGGTCTGCGAAGATGCAAAGACGTGTACGATAAATGGATTGTCTCCTAAAATAAAGAACCGATTCTGAACTGCCATAATGCCAGCCTAGGGTCTTCATTGGCTGCCGGCAAACAATGTCTACTTTGACTACCAATCATAACAGACTGGGCCTTCTGACCAATCAGAGCAGAGTAGGCTCACGGAAAGGAGGGGTTTAGAAAGACTGAATCCTTTACTGAACCATTGCAGACACACTACAGTAAAACTATTGCTGGAGACCTCCAAACTATACAAATAGAAGGGGCACTTTAAAGGAATAGCTCACTTTGAAATTAATTTTTGATATGTTTTAGCTTACCTCAAGGCCACCCAAGATGTAGGTGTCTTTGTTTTCACAGTATTTTCAATTTTGTTATTTTTTGGTCAAACCATTGTTGTCTATCAGTCAAATAATGCAGGTTTAAGGGGTCTACCCTCGATTCACCTCAAAGAGAATGCACAGAGAAGTCCAAATTAAACATTATTTAATTACTCGTAAATGTAAGCACACATTGATGGCCTAAGACACGAAACGAGCAGTTTGTGTGAGAAAACGAATAGTATTTATATAGTTTTTACCTTGTGTGACCACAGCCATGTCCAACTGATCTGAAGGCACGGCACTTCGGTCTGCGCATGCGCCGGAAGGGATTGCTTGCGTGTGTACGTCACTTGTTTACACAGAGATTTCGGACCGACGCGCAGACCGAAGCGCCCGTGCCTTCAGATCAGTTGGACATGACTGTGATTACAAGAGGTAAAAACGATATAAATACTGTTCGTTTTCTCACACAAACCGCTCGTTTCGTGTCTTAGGCCATCAATGTATACTTACATTCACGAGTCATTAAATCATGTTTAATTTTGTCTTCTTTGTGCATTCTCTTTGACGTGGACCCCCTATGCCTGCATTATATGACTGATAGACAACAACGGTTTGACCAAAAAATAACACAAAGACACCTACATCTTGGATGCCCTTAAGGTAAGCTAAACCATATAAAAAATAATTTCAAAGTGAACTATCCCTTTAATAAATATGCAGTCAAATGTGAGTCATTACCACGTTTTTATATATAGGCCTAGTAGACATTTTATTTTTTTTGGACTGGATTTTTCACATGAAAATTATTTATATCACTTATATTATTTGAATAGTCTATTATTAATTGTAATAAATGTATAACATTACAAAAAAAGCCCACGAGCCCATCGTAATAGATGGAAAGGTTAATCATTTCACAAACCTTGCAGCAATTTACCCTGAATGTGTCTTTTGATGTGATTATAGCCTCATACATCAATTTGCATGAAATAGGATGAACACTTTTAACCTTGCTCTGAACACTAGCCAATTTCAGATATCAATATTATCATAATGAACCTGGTAAGGACAATAAAGCTAAGGGTCCAGATGCACACAAGAACACATTTGTTTTTTTATTGTCCAATCAGCATCAATAAATGATGTGTATCTGTGCTCATCCTTTCATCTACATTATTTGCATGCATGACCACTCAGTAGTTTCATTATCCATAGCTGCAAGACAAAAACGGGAGAACAATGTCAAAAACAACAATACTAAATTTAATGAGAACAAATGGTGAAGTTATAAATTGATAAGATAATCATTTAAATACATTGGCTGTCACATCCATTTATCTTGTTTTGCATCCAAGCGCTGTCAGCTATGCTAACATATGTTTGAAAGACAGCATTTACATTTTAAGAGATGTGGATGAGGAGCATCTGTTTATGACTTCAGTGCTTTTGCAATTTAAGATTTACAGTCCATTAGAGCCAAGAACTGAGACCAATAGCCAACATCACACACTCAAGGTAGAGCAATTAACTCATTTGTTTACCAAAATAATTGATTTAATAAAAAATAAATATGTTTTCACATGAGAAATTAATGGCAGCTTTCAAAACTAATCGACATTTTGTGAGTGTGTTTTGAACGAAAGTTCATGAATATTCATAAAGATGGACTTCGTACACATAGGTGCTCTCTATTATCAGTCTTGTTGGATTACCTTGAGGTGGATAACCACACCAAATTGGACAGTCAAGAAAGAGAAAGATAGCCAAAAATGTCTTTAATAATGATAAGATTGTCCACAAAACAAATGTTATGTAGATGATGTTAGCTGTAAGAAAATGCGATTAATGATGCCTTAAATCAGTCACTGTGATATTTTATACTCTGAATATGTTAATAATTAAGATAAACATACATGGAGACCATGAATATCAAGCCATCAATGGGATGATCAATGATAATTACTGAAGTGTGTAGAGTAGACACAAGCTGTTGACAAAGACAGATTAACACAACTTCCAAGACTCACTAGTAGCCTAGACTTGTTTAACTACTGCGCTCTGTTACCAGTAGGCATGGCCTCCTATGGCAACAAAGCAAGCGCATTCTGGAAGTTGTTGTCTTTCATCCACATAAGCCAAAAATACACACGTAAATGTACGAAACCTACGTAAATACACATTAATCTATCCAGAGGTAAAGTATCCCTTTAAATAAGAGTATTTTAGTCTGGGCGAGATGGTTTTCACAGGTAATTGCATCTCGTCATATCTGTGAATAGAGTTGCTCCGACTTGACACGTGTATGTTGTGGCAGTGGCATAGGTTAGTTGTCACAATGAGCGAGGTAGGTTGATATGGAGTACGCTATCTCCAACTGTTATATCTCTCAAGCCAAGTAGTGATTTTTTTATGAAAAAAAGGATAATCTCCATGATAAAGAACCAAATTTATCCACAGTCACACTGAGCCGAAGCACAACCAAAACTGAACATTTTAACTACTAGAGGGCCAAATGTTAAAGGGCAAAGTTTCGGTAACACGCTTTGCCTGCAAAGCACTTCGAACTTCAAAAGACTTTCATCCATCTGCCAACCCACCAAGTGATTGGCAACCCCAAGATCTATCCAGACAGAGAATACTGCCAACCAATCAACGGACCCGGGAAACCCCTTTTACGCAGAAAAAGGGGAATCCCCAAAGCACCGCAAGGACAAGCAAGTGGGACTCCAGACTCTTAACTGAACTGGTCCATTGATATAAAATTGAATAACCCACCTAAGAAACGATAGAAGGGTTAAAATAATGATTGATGGTTCGTTCAGGTCATGTCTTATAAGTGCATATAGAAACTTCTTGGGATTTCACCATCTCACTCTTAAAACATATTCTTTCCTCACTCTGTTTCTTTCTGCAACTCGTATGAAAGTGGGAGTGCATGTGATTGTGTAAATACATATAAATACATACTATTATTATATATGTTCCTTACAATGTGTTGCTAATGTTACACAAAGAAAGTGTTTACATTGCCTCAGTATCCGAAACGCTTTGAACAACTCAGACCATCAGTGGAGAAAGGCATATAGTCCATCGTAACAGCTGAATATACATCATACACCCAATATATTGCTAAATGTACCTGATTTTTCATATAAACAGAAAAATACACCAAGATAACCAGTTAATGATATGCTAAAGTCTGAGTATTTAATGTTTATAGTCTGGCCTCATTCATTTCTATCGTCTCACTTTAACCAAGATTTGTAATTTTTGTACAGAAAAGGAGTGACAACCTTCTACTTTTTGTTAATCAGCACATGCTATCCATTGTATTGAACCCCATCTTTAAACCTCCTTAATTTCCCCATACTTGCCAGTGTTACTTACTATGCTGAGCTATGTTGACTAATAAATTATTACGGCTATAATCAGTGTACAAACACAATCAATTATCCTTGAACTGTGATGTTGGATATCTCAGTTGCCTATAAGTCTTTTTCTGAAATGTTTTGTGATAATGGAAAACTGCAACTGGATGCCAAATGGTGGCTTTGCTCTGATGTGGAATTATTTAGCTGTGCCGTTTATCAGTCCATTAATGTCCGCATGAACTGATGAAAATGCATGATTCGTACATCAACAAAAAAGCCACAAATTAAGTTTTATTATCTATTTTGGATACAACAAGTATTTGTGGCAAGAAAGCTTTACAATATAATTCATTAATAAAGCACAAAACTGAACTTGGATTAACTGGCATGGCAGACTGCTTTTGGCAAATAAATGCCTAAAGAACACCAGAAGGCTGATTAAAGATTAAAAATAAAAAGGAGTGGATGTCTTCTCCAGACTTAGTACTTAGTACTTAAAAGATAGCTTTAGTGCAGAATGTATAATTCATGAAATAAAACTCTAAATGTTTTTTTTTTTTTTTTTTGTATTTTGATTCGATCTAAGCGTCATGCCCTAGTTTCACTTTCTATGAGTATGAAAGGCATGATGTTCTCTATATTTTAGTGATTGACAAGCAGGTAATCATCAACAAATATACCGCCTTAGTCTAATAAAAAAAATATAAAATATAAGCCTGTGCGTTTTCAGCATATATGCTTCACATTTGGAACACCAAACCGTACAAATGCATCATGCCTTCAATGCAAGGTATGATAGATAACAGTTTTATTTGAACTTATTTTGACACAGGTGCATTTGTTTATTCCTTTCATTATGCTCTACGGTTTTATAACTCTTTGCAGCCATTTATTCTCTCAGAACTACATAATAACGAAATATTTCCTTGGGCATCTCGTCCATCTTGGCCGGTATGACTCAGAATTTTTCATATGTTTGGACATTAAATATAATATATATGACAGGGAGATGCTGGCAGGTGAGAAAATGACATCTACGGACCGGGCTAATCCGCTTTTCTGTTTGGATGCCAGGATCACAGGGCACAGATGCAGATGTTCTACTGGAGCTCATTAAACTAGCTGTGACTAAATGAGACTAACAAGCTCACAAAGACACCTCTGAACCTGGCAGTCCCCTTGAGCCTTGGATTTAAGACACAAGTCGCTCAGGTGAAAAACTGCAGAGAGTCTAGTTGGTTAGATTCTGAAATACTACATTGTCACTGTTATTGTGTTTTCAAAAATCGAAGCTTGCCTGATGAATTGCTGTTCACCTCTACTCTGGCAGGTTGGGTGAACTCACCCAACAGGCCTCCAGCAGTACACCAGTCTTGGTGTCAATAGTGTGGTCAGTGGCTGCATTGTTTTGAGGAGAGTTTTTCTGACATCATCTAACCTTGGAATATATATATATATATATATATATATATATATATATATATATATATATATATACGTATATATATACATATATGAAGAGTTCAGATGCAAAAGCCTCTAAATGCCATTTGAAATTTTCTTCTAAAATGATCATTTTTATCAAGCTTGTATATTTAAGTTCAGTAATTTCACTTAAATGGCAATGAAGATTACCTATTAATTGTCATTTAAGTGAAATTACTGAACTTAAATATACAAGCTTGATAAAAATGGTCATTTTAGAAGAAAATTTCAAATGGCATTTAGAGGCATGTGGCATAAATGGCATTCTAGCTGTTGCATCTGAACTCTTCATATATATATATATATATATATATATAAAGTGTAAAACATGATTGAGATTTTATCCCTGCAGTTTAAATCTGAATAACATCATGTGCCCTAATCTGTTTGAAACCATTTTATTTCTTTCATGTGACATATTTCAGAATGAAATAGGATATTTGATGACAAAATGTGCCCGATTTTATCCATTGGGAACTGGAACTGATTGGGAACCAACCACATTTTTGTGACATTTAATGGAGAATTTATCTCAAATAGATCACAATATATGTGATTGGTTAACTATATATATATATATATATATATATATATAGTTAACCAATCACATGGCAGTTGCTTCAGTGCTTTTAGGGTTGTGGTCCTGGTCAAGACAAACTCATGAACTCCAAACTGAATGTCAGAATGGGAAAGAAAGGTGATTTAAGTAATTTTGAGTGTGGCATAGTTGTTGTTGCCAGACGGGCCGGTCTGACAATCTGCTCAGTTACTGGGATTTTCACGCACAACCATTTCTAGGGTTTACAAAGAATGGTGTGAAAAGGGAAAAAAACATGTGTGCATCCCACAAATCTCCATCAACTGCAAGATGCTATCCTATCAATATGAGCCAACATTTCTAAATAATACTTTCATCACCTTGTTGAATCAATGCCACATAGAATTAAGGCAGTTCTGAAGGCAAAAGGGGGGTCAAACACAGTCGTAGTATGGTGTTCCTAATAATCCTTTAGGTGAGTGTGTGTGTGTGTATATATAAGTATAAATGTAGGCCTAGACACCACAAGCAAATAAGCAAAGTGGCTTTCAGAACTGAGTTAATCCAGCAACCCCATCACTACCACAATAAAGGAGAAACAAATTGAATGTTAGAGATAACAACCGAAATCTAGTTTGAACAGCAACAGCGATTGGCTTGAGTCCACAAAACCTCTCAGTGTTGTCTGATTCCGAGCCATCACTTCCATTATAACTTATTAATATTAAAACATTAATATGCTAAAATAAAAGAGTGCTCTGATGCTTCCTTAGAACTGCAGAAATTCTATACCAGTCTGATATATGTATCTAAAAGGGATAGTGTATCTCTTTTGGCCACCATTTACATTAAAGTGCCCCTATTATGCGAATCCGATGATGAAACACTGGAAGAACTAGTCGTTAAACCTGAACCTCCATCGCAAGGACGACTCACAAGCCCCTTTTCCACCAACGCATTTTGAGAGCCGGTTCGGAGCCGGTGCCTGCGCGCGAACCAGTTCCTTGTGTTTCGACAGCCAAAGAACCGGTTCGCGGCCGCGAGAACTGGTTCCAAAGCGGCACCAACTCTTTGCTGGACTAGAACCGTTCTTTTAGCACGTCATGTTTACGTCAGGGGCTGGGGCGGCTTCAGATGTGTTCTAAACATATTTTCTGACCATCGCAAAGCCATGAGAAACTGCAGAAACACGCAAGCGTTTTTATTTATTTATTTATTTAAACATAAGCAAAGAAGAAAACAGTCGCGATTGAACAAATAAATGGAAAGAAAGTCAAAGGCAAAGACACAAGACATGGGTACATAACTTATCAGAAAAGATTACATATCAAACGAAAAGATTAAAAGACTTACATATTTCAATTGTTTTTAAAGTTTTCTTGGTACACGAGTTAGAGATAATCCCAACCTACTTGCAAGCGACGTAAACAGTGACGTAACGACGTCGTTCCCTGGGCGCTCTAGTGGAAAAGCAAACAGGTTCTGAACGGGTTCGCAAGTTGAACCAGCTCCGAACTAACTTTGAACCAGCACCAGTTCCGAACCAGTTCTTTTTTCGGTGGAAAAGGGGTAACAGTGAAACACTGCTCAGTTTGAGGTACATTATGAGATGTAACTGTAACTCTTCACCATCAGCATCAACAAACCGATTATCTTACTTATACTTATTCATTTACAGAGTATTTTTCAAATTTATGGAGGGGAACATGTGGAAACTGCATGGAAACAGCACAACATTAGCTGAGCTCTAGCATGAATGACTGATGTAACAAACAATGGTGAAACAAATGTTGATCCATGCTTAATCTTTACTCAAAGTAGTGATAACGACAGATAATCTGCATTAATAGACACTGTTTTAGTTAATAGTGGCTGATCAGCAGGAGTATTTCAGTACAAGACAGTGATAACACGAGTTAGCCATTAGCAGGAGATCTACACATAAAACTAAAAACTAAGTATTTTGAACAGCATCTTTTAAGAGCAAGCGGTTTGCGATTCCTGGACTGAACTCTGACAATTGAGAAGCAGTTTTCAGTAAAATAAAGGCAACACAGCAAACGTTAAGGATTATACTGCTGTGGTGATGTGTTAACCACTGATTAACATGCTAGTCCTTGGGCAGAGAAAAAAAAACAACAACTGTCTTTACCTTTAGATTGTAGAGCACAGCTTCTTCTCGACATGACAGTGTCTTCTCGACACGACATATCCACAGGAATCAACTGCAGTGTTTGAGGTTAAAATTTCCCCTGGTGTCTGCGCGGGCAATATGCTAATGTTTATGGCTTATGACTCGTTTGAAAAACGTTTCATTTCATTGACTCAGAGTTGGCTCTTACTTTTAAAAAGACACAAATACAAGTCATCTCTGGTCATGAACAATCATTGTCTGGATGATTTTTTTTTAAATGAATCATCTTTCTTTGACAACTTCAGATCTTGATGAAAGCATGCCATGCCAACAAAAGTTCTGCGGGGTTTTAACAACGGTGAACGAGATTTGAACCTAGTCTCATTATTTTTAATAGAGGCTTACAGTTAAGAGGAACACATTGCTGCAGGTCTTGAAAACACCTTCTTTTCTTATCCAGTTATTTTATTGATCCAATAAGATGAATGCTCAAATGATGTTTACAGTTTACAAGTTTACAGTGTTGACAGCATGGAAGTGAAGGGCTCATAGCTAGTTGTTCTCTTTAAAAAATGCATATATGCATGGAGACAAAATGTAGAAATGAAATGATTCATCACTCCATAAAATGGTCTTGTTTTTAACATTTTTAAGTCTTCTATTTTGTTCCAGGTTAAGGACAGGAGAGGTTAGGACAATGAGTTTCTTATCGCTTGTCTCATCGTATTGTTACACCGGTAACACTTTACAATAAGGTTCACTAGGTTACACTTTATTTTGATAGTCTACTTCAGACATTCTACTAACTATAAGTAACTTTTCATTCAACTACATGTCAACTAACTGTCATTACAGTATCAGTAGACTGTCAGCTTAATATCTGCTAACACTTTATTTTGTTGGTCCCCCAACAGACATTCAACTGACTATAAGTAACTTGGCGACTACAAGTATATTTATTTTCCTAACCCAAAGACTAACACCATAACCTAACAGTCTACTGACAGT
This sequence comes from Cyprinella venusta, assembly GCA_038021265.1. Classification (NCBI taxonomy): domain Eukaryota; kingdom Metazoa; phylum Chordata; class Actinopteri; order Cypriniformes; family Leuciscidae; genus Cyprinella; species Cyprinella venusta. Next base: position 7,981,670 of record CM075878.1, read on the forward strand.
CTACTGTAATATACTAATACTCTAACGAGAGTTAGTTGACTCATAGTTGAGACATTACTTATAATTAGAGGAACGTCTAAAGTGACTATCGAAATTGTTAACACTTGTTAACATTAGTTAATGCACTGTGAACTATGAACAAACAATGAACAACTGGATTTGTATTAAATTGCGTTAACAAAGATGAACAAAAACAGGAACAAATGTATTGCTCATAGTTAGTTCATGTTAGTTAATACTTTAACTAATGTTTAATAAAAGAACCTTATTGTAAAGTGTTACCGTTACACCTGACCTGATTAGTAAACTGATCGATCTGTCTTTTGCATTGCACACTGTCCACTGTGAAGCCACGGTAAATTAAAGCCATGGTAAACGATCAGTTCTAATGAACTCTTTTGAAACAATTATCAGGAAACAAAAATGCATTGAAAAATAAGTGCAGCTAATAAACAGCACTCGGGTCTTTAAACAACTTCCACTAACAAAGTCATCAATTCCATTTTCTAGGTCAAGCTTGCTCTTGAGTCTCTCTGCAGATGGTAATTAAATCTTTAATTGTTGTTGGGGGATGGAGCTGGCAAACAAATTTACTTATCAACCTCAAAATTATAGGCACACGGATGCTATCCCATCCCTGATTTGACTTTCTCCTCCAATACTAATTTATTAGGAAAGGTATTACTGAGGACCAAACCGCACATTTTCAGCGTTTACAGGAATCATGACACCAGTGTTGCCATTTCCACTAATTATAAGTTTCTGTTGGATTTTTTTGTTTATTTATACTGTAAATATGTGCACACATGGGTTTCATCTTTAGCTCTTATTTCTGGACTAATTGGATATATTATCATACCTATTTTGCCTAGGGATTTTTTTTCCTAGCAAGATCTGGCTACACTGTGTGACAAAATCTAGGGATCTACTGCATGATGACACACTTGACAAGTAGAGAGAATATTAACACTCAATGTAAATAAAAGGAGAAATTACAAAATAAATGAGCCATATTTGCCAAATATCAGAAAGTAAGAAATGGACTGTTTGCATCTAAATAAGGATCCTAAGGAATTAATAATTACTTCTTAGTCAGATGCAACTCCATCTGTCCCTGCAAAGTGAGGTTTGAATTACTATTTTTTTTTTCATGTTTGTTTGTCCAGACCAAGCTGAGATCTGAGCATTTCTATGCAATCTGTTCTTTTGCCCCTGTCTTAGAGACAACAGGCCCACTGCCAGCTCCCCATGACATCACTGCAGTCGTCCCATCGATCTCCCAGGAGTGTTCGTTTTACCTCCCAAAGCGCTTCATTTCACCGAAACCTCAAGAGACTTGTTTTTTTCGAGAGTCATTAAGTGAACCAGAGAATCCACAAAACATCGGGATAGATAAACAATCAAATAGAAGGGTTTTACAAATATAAATCCATTTGGCAAAAAATAAAATAGATTTGTATATCTAATTATATTTCAAAATGTCAATAATAGTAATAATTTACCAAAAGTATATTCCTGTTCTAATTTTTTCATTTTTTCCAGATGTATTTTAGAGAGGATTTTTTTAGCAGTTAAACATTTTATTGGAATTTGTGGATTGGAAGTTCTTTCTAGCTTCTAAAAAATCTGTGATTTCAGTCACATACTCCAAAAATGAAGGCCTCTGCAATGAGGAGTGTGCATTCGAACTGTGGTGCCTCACTAACATTATGGCTTGTGAGTCTGGTCATTAAAGGTGCACTAATGGACCTGATCGACAATTTTGCTCTGGTGGACGGCCCTTACAACGGCCCATTGTTCTGCCAATGAAGAGGAAAGCGGGCTCTGCAGCCGTCGTGATGAGGTGTGCAACCTGATCTGACGGAGGCGTTTATCACTAGATTTACATTTCACACTCGCACAATAATGGCCCATACATCAGCCATCATGTCTAAAGCACAAAACAGTGAGTGGGGTTGATCTGTCGTTCATAAGAGCAGAGTAAAGTTGCTAGAGATTTATTAGATAACAAGTGACTTAATAGATTAAAGGTCTAGCTGTTCGCCCCAAGGTCAACCGTCTTTTCCAAGTTGGATTGCATGGGGATTTTGTCACTTTACAATTGTTTAGATGCAATGTAATATTACCAAGGTGGTGCAAAACTCAAAATTGGAGAATTGGCTATATTACAATTCAAAGTGGGATGGGATGGATAGATTTCAATTAATTTTATATCTACTTCTTTACATTTAAATTTAAATTGCAATGAAGTATCCTGTTTGCTACCTTAATTTAACTGAATTCAAAATCAGGAATGGACGTTTACATGCATTCTCAATTAAATTCTAAAGAGAAATAACCTTGAATGTTAAATATATAGTGAAACCTTTGCAATTCATCAAATGAAAAATATAATTAAATATGCCAGATTGAGGCAAAAATGCCTAGAGCCATCAAGAGCAGCGATAAGACCAAAATTCACATTTCTAGCAATGTGATGATGAGTGTACTCCATATAAAACATGTATCCATAGCTCCCATCTATAATTGTCCACTTTCCCCACTTATATTGGTGCATCACTCCCGTTTTCTCACAAGTCTCTAGATGTATCAAAAAGACTATGGATGCAAATGAGGAATTTTTACAATCATGTCCATTGTCAAACCTCTGAATGTCCAAACTCTAAAACAGGCAGACACCATATGGCAAAGTTCACTGATGATTGATTTATTTGTCATCAACAGGGAGACACATTGCATCCTTGTAACCTTCCCTGTGTAAAGTCTCAATGCCCTTGTGGCATGACCTGCTGGCCTACCCATCCATCTCCTCCTCATTCAACTTATCAACCCAGACAGTGTTAAATGGTCGCTGTCTCACCGTAAACATCTACTCAAATCAGGTCTGAACAGTAGATCACAGGAGAGAGCGAGATATTTTTATTCTTTTTGTAATCTCCAGAGAACTAATTACATTTTTGAAGGTTGCACATGGAATTTGTGAAATCATCAGACTTCATTCACATGAGGTTTAGTTTTATTATAAAAGTTGAATTCTTCCTTGAAAGTTTTCTTGTCAAAATTCCAAAGACCAAAACACTGATTGCCCCTGAGAGTCTACATTTATTTTGATAGCTGATAATAGATACAATATACTTTATATAACATATATTATTATATCAATACATTTATACTGTCCACATCAATCTATTTTATAGTAACCTATAACATGGGCCTTTTAAGACAACTTTAAAAAAAGAAGGGCATTCATTTACGTTTGTCCTTAATTGTTGATAATCATGCAAACAGTTGCTGAGTTTTTATCTACTTAAAGCTTTTTGATCATATTCAGTGAAATCACCACTGTAATCCGACAGAACAACATAAATAAAGTGGTTTTAGAAAAAAACCCGAGCTTCTAACTCCACCTGGAGTGTGTTATTTGTTTTGCAAAAATCCACCGCTCCCGGTTCATTGGGTCCAACCAGTGTATGGGGGGGGGGGGGGGGGGGGTCCATGTGAACGTAACTTATATAAACATGTCCAGATAAAGGAATAAAGTTTGGCTTTTTGGTTGATGGATGCTGATGAGACGGGCACGTTCACAGAAAAGCTAGTCCACACGCACTGTCGAGCACAAACTCTGTGAGAGGGTATTCGTTGCGAGTGGGGAGGGGCATGAGAGTTGTAAACATTCAAAATTTTGCCTAAGTCCACTCAATCTAACACAGTCTCATCCCAAGACATCATATAACTGACGCTTTTGACCATACGTCAACATCCGCCTTTTTAGGATACCCTTAAACGTCGGTTAGATGATCCTGGGACGTCATCCATCTGACGCTTTACCTTTAACGTCAGTTAGGTGATGGGGTAGGTTTAGGTCTGGGGTAGGGTTAGGATTCGATAACGTCATCTAACCGACGTTTAAGGACACCCTAAAACGGCGGATGTTGACGTATGGTCAAAAGCGTCAGTTGTATGACGTCTTGGGATGAGACTGCGCTGCTCAATCAACCAGACTTGCCGACTGCAGCTTTAAGATAGTCATACAATCACACTGTCACAGTTCTGTCACCCTTGTCTGGGTTTTCTCTTGGTTTAGTGACAGAGCTGTGACACTCCCGGTTTGTCAAGTGTTTGTTTAGTCTGGTTTATTGTGAGCACATGGCTGTCATGTATTTCCTTGTACAATGCGCTCTCCTGTCAATTGTCAAACCCTGCCGATCTTGTTATTGTTTTATTTTCCCCACCTGCCTACCTCGTTACCTTCTTATGTTATTCCCCCTATTTATTCTCCCTGTGTTTGCAGTCCTGTGCTGGTTCATTGTCTACATACTCTCGTGTTTCTTGTTTGGTACATTTGGTACATTACATCTTGTTTGGTATGCCTGTCTTGTTTTTCCCACAGGGAGTATTTTTTTCTGTTTTTTTGTTTTGTTTAATAAAGATCCTGAGTTCCTGCACATGAATCCTCGCTTCACTTTTGACCATTCTGTGACAGAACGAATCGGCCAACATGAGGATTCAGCGGAAGATGGATTCACTCCAGCCACCTGCCTCTCCTATTTCCTGCCCGCAGTATGAATGGATAATGAAGTTCACCACCTTGAGTTCCCTTCGTCAGAAGGGGATGGAAGTGAGAGACACTGCCGTGAAATTCAGCACCGCTGCCGACTGGGGCTTGGTGAGATGGCTTTTAAGGACTTATTTAATTACGCTGTTGAGGAGCCAGTTGACATCTGGAAAATGGTAGGGATGGAACACTTGACGTTTTGGAAGTTCATTAAATTTCTGGATCGCCGAGGGTGTCCTCCAGTTAGGGAGGCTGCAGTCATCCCAGAGGGGGTGGTGGTTCCCACGCCTTCTCATCCTCGTGGGCGCAGGAGGAAGACTCCTGCTGCTTCCCCTGATCTGATGGTCCAGGAGCGCCTGACTTCGGTGATTCTCCCTCCAGTGGTCCCATAGTTCTCCACTCTCCCTGCAGCATCCCCAGTGGGTTCCAAACAAGCGGAAACCTCCTCGTCCCTCTCTTGAAGCCAACATGGAAGTGAATTAAACTGCAATTCATCGAGGCTGACTGCAAAAGCGAGTCAAATCTGTATCTCCCCCAAGTTAAAATGTCTAACTTCACAGCAGAAAAAAACATGTTCACAGCCTGGTGGCAAATAGTTGTTTGAACAACCAGCGCTGTATTTCCAGTTGTTTCCCTCACATGCACTAATGGATGTCTGATGATTTCAGTGTGTTCTCTCCGTCCATGCAATAGATGCACTCTCTTGAATGAGCATGGATTTCTAGTGCGTTTACTTGAACTTCTGAGGTAATATCTTTGGTTTGACCCATCGGAGAAACTGAGAGGCGTCCAAAAATCAGATTGTAAAGCTTTTTACCAACTTGACGTGAGATGTCGACTGACATATGTGCTTGTACTGTTCTGAAGAGGCTGCAGCACTCCCAGTGCATCCCAAGGAGGCTGCAGTGACCTGTGTGGGTTCCAAGGAGACCGCAGTGTGCACTTGTTCTCGGAAACAGAGGAGGAGGAAGACCTCCTGCCTTCCAAATGACCCAGAGGTCATTCCCAAGACTGTCCCTGGGCAGCGTCGACAGGGCGAGATGCCTAAGCGACCAGTCAAGCCCGAATCTGATCGCGTCACATCTGCTGAGCCAGAGACTGTTTGCGTCACGTCTGCCGAGCCAGAGAATGTTCGCGTCACGTCTGCCGAGCCAGAGACTGTTCGCATCACGTCTGCCGAGCCAGAGACTGTTCGCGTCACGTCTGCCAAGCCAGAGACCATTCACATCACGTGTGGACAGGACAGGATGGCCGCAGCCAAGCCAGTGTCTCCAGACAAGATGGTCATTCTAGTATCTGTTCCTGAGCCGGTGTCTGTTTCTGCACCAGGTTCTGTTACTGCGCCATGGCCACCCAAAGGGTTGTCTCCGCCCTGGTCGTCTCTACCATGGCCGCCTGAAAGGCCTGCCCCATCCCGGTCACCTAAACTGCCCTCTTCGCCCTGGTCGTCTCCGCTGTAGCCGCCCGAGGGTTCATCTCCTCCGTGGCCACCTAAGGGGTCGTCTCCACCTCCACCGTGGCTGCCTGAGGGGTCGTCTACGCCCCGGCCATCCGATGGACTGTTTGGTCTGCCCTGGCCACCCGATACCTAGTCTGCTCCTCCCTGGCAGCCTGCTCTGTCTGCTCCACCCTGGCTGCCTACCAAGTCTGCTCCTCCCAGGCCGTTAGTTTGTAGTTTTGTCTAATAAAGATCCTGAGTTCCTGCACATGAATCCTCGCTTCACTTTTGACCATTCCGTGACACACTCATCATACAATTGTTATCTTTAATTTCTCCCAAAATGTTCTTTGCAAAACTCTCATTTGCCTGTGCTAAAGAATCTGCATTTATAAAATCAGCTATGGCTGGCAAGTAATTTCTACAAGCTCGGGAAGAAGGTTCATAGTTGCTGTTAATGATTAAGATTGATTTATTTTTAAGCAGTAGGCTTGGATGAGGGTAAAATATGCAAAAGGTTCAGAAAAAAAGACAACATTTACATTGCAAATTGCAGGTTACTTGCAGAATATTTCTATCCAATTTAGGATCAGACAAATCTGAGTCTGAGTGATGATTATTCCAAACACAAGACTAAGAATTCACCACCATTTGAAAATCCGCTGAACAGATAAAAAGCAAGATAGTTTGCTTGATCAAACGATTGAAGATAAGGTGTAAATAAGATCTTACTAATCAAGATCCAGTTCAAATTTCATGGGTCTATAAACAATATGGAGTCATAATGTTTAAAAACATAATGTAATAATTCAAAAAAAGACTGGAATAGCCAAGAAAAACATCCATTTAACTGGGCCGTTCTGTATCTGAAGAGAAGGCTAAGCACTTACTGTAAAGTGTAAAGACATTAAAACATATATATATTATCTGTTGTCTGTTAATTCAGAAACAACATGACAATAGTTGCAGAGATAAAGTATTTGATGAAACTCCATGAAAAATGAAAGCTTTTAGGCTATTGGCATGACTAGATTGCCTTTAAATACATTTTTCAAATGTATTATTGATTTTGTTTCTGACTGAGTGCCTTTTAAAAAGAGAATTTTCCAACTAAATGTTTGTGTGAGCAGTTTTTCACACCAGACTGATAATATCTACACTGATAACAATATGTAACTTAATTGCATTTTCCGCACAAATACACCAATTGTCTCTGTAACATCATAGCATGTTCTCAGTCAGTTTTAAACTGTCCACTCAGACTGAACAACATTTACAGGTGTTCCCAAATAGCACCATTCATTTCCTAAATTAAGTCTCAGATATAGGAACACTAGAGGGCTCACATGCATCATAAAAGCAATTGGAGAGGTTGGCAGCAGGACAAGATATTATTAATAGATTAGATGTAAGATTGACTATTTTTCACATAGCTTACACTTCACATATGATAGACACTACAGATATTTTATAAGATCTTTCATGGTATCTTGCCCTAAGCCACGGGATAAAAGGTAGGTTGTGCATGTGTGTTGTAATTGAGAATTTGCATTTAGGTCATGTGGTACACAAGCAGCTGGCCTACCCAGCAGGAGTCATTAGAACAGAAGCGCTTCCCTTTGTCAGACACGAGAGATTGCACGGCTTAACCCCGAGTCTCACTACAGGCATAATAAGAAACAAAAGTCTATACCTGGGCAGCCTCCTAACTTCAATGCCAGAAGTTTTACTCAACTTTTATGACTGAGCCCCTCCATCTACCCTATTTTACATAGATTATACAAACACGAATGCATGAAAGTTGGTGAAACGCTGAAAGACATGCTTAGTATCTCAGCCGTCAGCCATTTACAGTGACTAAATTTTTCTTTCACCCACTTGAATCGCTTCTTTCCTTCTCTGAACGCACCAACAAAAGGGTGAAGCTCCATTGCAGGCCTAATCTCTGCAGTGGGGATGAGACTGGCTTTATGATCTCATAGCTTTGCTGTCTTTGTTGCATTTTGCTCCATTTTACACCATAGTTTTCGCCAAACTTACTAAAGACCCTTTAACTCTTTCCCTGCCATTGATGGGATTTTCCAATATTTATGACAGAACGCTTCCCAGACATTGATGAGTATTTCCGGCAATAGTGTAGGGTGATGTTATGGATCTCTGAAATAGTACAACATTTCTGGATCCAAAAAACAAGTGGAGAAAAAGATCTGGGAGAAACATGAAGGAGCGGATCGAAGTTGCTTACGCACAAGTAAACTAATGTCTTCACCAAATATTTTGCAAATACAAACACCAAACAGCATCAAAACTGCCAAATGGCTGTGCAAGTTTTTGGGTTGTTGATGGACTCAATCTATCTATGTTTTGATCATTCTGAATCCGATCCAGACAAATTATTTGGCAAAAAGGCTCAGCTTTTTAGGTCAAATGAAAATACTAATGATTTGACAACCACAAAACCTATCTCTACTCCATCCACATCTCCTCATTTCTACTGGGAAAGCTAAAGAGCACCCTTGAAGTTTGGCTTAGTTTTTTTTCACAAGATATGTAGAAATGAAACTGAACTGTATGGATTTTCCTCTGCAAATAAAACTGGAGTGGATTTAATGGGTGTGACCGTAATGCAATTAACCTCATCATTTGTCACTGCAATTGATGTCCGTAGGGATTTTAAAATTGGCAAACCTGTCATCAGCGCTCATCCTAGAGCTATAATGAAAACGACGTCTTTGACTTAAAGGATGATGGTTGGCTAATCTCTCCATCATTCAATGGGTCACTGGAGAAACGTTTTCATATGGAGTTACTCGAAAGCCTGTAATTTGAATCTCCAGCTGTATTTATTATGAGTATGCCGCAGGAAGTTGCATCATCTTATGAAATTATTCATTGAAAGCCAATCTTTTATCAGTCATAACAGCATTTAAAGCAGCAGTATTCACACATCTCAGCATTTAAACTATTATAAACAATCACAAGGTCTTAATTTATTTTAGTTATTGCAAGACTCATCTTATCAAAATGAAAAAAAAGAAGAAAAAGTCAGTAATTAGTCTATATTGCCACCACTGCCACCAATGCAAAGGATACATCTAATCCCTCTTCAAATGCAAATTGTTTAATAATGCATCTGAACATAAACATCATTTGATCACTGAAAGATACTAAATTAACATACAATACAACAATATGCCATTATTGGCATGGGAGTAATTTCCAAAATGATTTGAGGCACATACAGTAGAGTTCAACATTCTTTATCTTAAAGTTCATATCTATAATATAAAACAAGCCCCTTTTTTATTCAAAGAGATGAGAGGATTTTGCAAATGAGGGCTTACATTAAATAGATACTGCGCTCAATACATCCTCTAAAGCGATGACCTTGCATTTGAAGCGTCAGTGACTTCTAGCTCATTCGGAGCAGGTACAGTTTCGATTAAACCAGGGACCTTAAATTAATGTACAGTAATACGGCTAAAACGTGGTATTCCGCATGAGTTGCAGTCTGTTCTTCCATTTCTAAACCTCATTCCTTCAACACAATGCCACAGCCAAAGAACTGTCTAGTGTCAGTAAGTCAGATTTTTTATTTAGGCACCCATGCACGTCACGTCCTGCCAGAATGGGCGTGGCTTATGTCTAAATAAGCAGAGTCCAGATAGGATGTTCTTTGGTTTTTTTTATACTGAAGCGAAACCAGAACGCAACACAAGCACGGCAGGGTTACACAACACTCGTTCCCTCATCTAGAGAGAACCAAGGTTACGTTAGTAACCGAGGACGTTCTCTTACGACAGTACTCTCATGTTGCGTAAGCTAGCTTACGTACGGGAACCCAATGTAAAGCGCCGTGCATGCTAGGGCCATCCACACATGGCCCCAAGGGCATGTGCCCAGGGTACACATGATAGTGGGTAATATTTAGGCAATAAGGAGTGTGCCTAAGAATATAACACAGCCATATATATATATATATATATATATATATATGTTTTAATGGAATGGGTGCTTAGCACAGTATAACAGTCATGATGGACGAAAGTCAGCCTGAGCTGCATGACAAAATAATAATACAGTCTGTCAGTCAGGTACGTTTTTAGACTGAAAACAGGTGTGAGCACTGCACAGTGGGCACATTCCTTACATTTAGAACACATGCGGCATGAGCCGGTTTTATAGATGTGGGCCGTGAATGAGTGTGTGTCATTGAATGGGCCGTGCTTATGTGTAGGGGTGAACACTGGGAAGTGGGCACATTCCCTACATTTAGACACGTGGCATGAGCTGGACAAACAGACATAATGCTCTTTCTGAGATTTATCTGGATGGCATTGAAAACAGCCTTTGGGTACAGGCGAGCGGGACATGTAACGAGCTTGTTGGATAGTAAATACACTTCTCCAGTCGCCTCTGTTGAGGGAACCGAGAGAGCGAAGCGTGCTGTCTTTGATGGCGGACCGGCTGGTCCGCCGACACGCTAGCTGGTCAGGAAGACTTTGAGGGCTCTGGATTCAACGCTATCTTGGGCCTGGGTCCCCGGGGGAAGGCAGTTTGTGGCATCTCGAAGAGTGAGAGCATTACCGAGGACCCCTCGGATGATGGCGCTGTGAAGCTGGCGGCAGAGGTGGCGCTGTCCCCGTCAAAATTGTGATGCACGGCGTGAGCGGTAGGATGCTTGCTGGCCGTGATCGAGGGGGGGAGGGATTTGGGTGGTGATGTACGCGGGGAGTTAGTCGGCATGCATTCGTCCACAGGGATGACCTCCGCGGCTCTCTGAGAACGGTGCTTCTTAAGGCGCGACCCAGGCGAGAGAAGCAGAGCGGCGGGGTCCATTCTGAAGGTGGCTAGTAGTGCCCTCAGGGTCGAAACAGCCATGGCATCGCATTCCGGGCAGCCGCCCTTGGAAAGCTCATGGTCCGGATGGTTGAATCCCAGGCAGGAGACGGTCCCAGTCACTGAGGGAGGCTCGGCAAGAGCCGCACTACGAAAAACGAGGCATTTGAAACAATGCCTCAGCTCTTTTAGGAAAAGGAGTGTCGTGGGGCAAACACTGAAACAATAAAGGATATGTGGAGAAGCAACGGCGGTTTAATCGGCAAGGAGATGGCCGGCTTCTGGCCTGCGAAGCAGATAGCTCGTCCAGCTGTAGAGCTCGTCGACGGCGCAGGCTACTCTGGGGAGTCAACGATGTGTACACTCAGTTTATATAGACATAAGCCACGCCCATTCTGGCAGGATGTGACGTGTACGGGTGCCCGCACCCTCATTGGTGTTTACATCAAGTACAGTCCCTAGATAGGTTGCGGCAGTTGTTGCAGAGAAACCCACACGCTAGCTGTCTTACCTAGGTCCGCTCTGTGCAGCAAAGCGCTTTAAATTAATGCAAAATTAAGGATAATTTTTGGCTTCAGTATTCACAAGAAAAGGGATTTTCCCTGTAGTGTAAGCTAGCTTACGCAACATGAGAGTACTCTCTTAAGAGAACAGGTTATACATACCAAGCACACTGTAATAAGGAAAGATTATTTACAGAGTGGTGGAAACCTCTGGAGAACATTTAGGTAACCTTTTAAAACTGCCTCAGATATCCTATTTTGTACTCAGTGAACTGCAATATATATTTCAAGTGCCTCAAAGCCCTTTCCTTATGATGGGGTTACTGGAGGAACCAATGATAGCCTTAAGACTTCCAGCAGGAATTCATGGGTTGTAAGTTCCTCAGAGAAATAACCTTTTCGAAAAGGGTTCTCCAGAGGGCTCTACCAGTATAGTGATCACCCAAATGGTGCACGTATGTTGCCATAATCATGAAAATATCAAATGAAATCTTTTAATAGAATCATACGTTAAATCTAGCGCAAATATTGAGGTATAGTGGTATGTTTTGAATTGCACAACAAATAATTTAACATTATATTATATTTATGTTGTATAAACTGTTGGGCATGCTTATGTGATCTTTTAAGCTTTAAACAGTTTCCTTTTAAACCATGTTAGCCTCAAGAATGAAGCAATCAGGGTTTGTGTTTATGGAATTTGCATCACAGGAAAACTTAATGATTTTATGTGCATTCATTAGTCTGGGAAATACTCTGAAGAAAATCTTAAAAATGATGTTTTTCTCATCTTTTGAGGTTTGATGCCTAACTGCTGTATTTGCCTCCTCTGTGCCTGATAAGGTTGAGTGAATGATCAATTTATAACTCAGTGGGAAAGACTTCCACATGTCAATGTATGTTTTTTGCAAATATAAACCATCTGGCAATTCAGATGTAACAAATTTCAGTCATTTGTATACAATTTGCTAAATATATATATATATATATATATATATATATATATATATATATATATATATATAAAGTGTGTCAAATCAAAAAGGCTCTGTGACTAAGAAAAATTGTCAAATGACAGTCAAACCAAGCCACATTTTATAAGCAGATGGCTATGTATTTCATTAGACCTCTAAAATATACCATAAAACCAACTGTATCTCAAAGCACATGTTCTTTCAACATTTATAGAGAAAAAAGGGATTGTCTCTTTCACAACGTATCCTTGGCTGTAGTGTTTTTCAAAGCCAGTAACAAACCCATAGCATGTAAAGGTCTTGATCATCTGGTCTTGTGAGGGAGGGCAAACGTCTCAGGTTACGACTGTAACCATAGTTCCCTGAGAAAGGGAATGAGACGATGTGCCAACAACACTTTGGGAACACTCCCAGCATGAATGCGTCTTAATCATCTATGTCAACTAGTCCAATGGAAGGAATGAACTTCACGGGCGGGTGACGTCATGACCAGGAAGTGATAAAAGAGCATCCGGTGCAAACTGGCATAAGCTTCAAAAATTGCCGAAGCAAGCCGATCACAGGGATGCAGGAAGTATGGCAGGGTGACGCATCGTCTCGTTCCCTTTCTCAGGGAACTATACAGTCGTACAGTCGTAACCTGAGATGTTCCCTTTCGAGGGAATTCGCAATGCGTAAACAATGCTTTGGGAACGAGAGTACCCAAATCGCCATACTTTCCAAAGCCTGAGTGTCAGCCTGTTGTCACACTGCACCAAGCACCTAGGGCAGCATCCAGGTCCAAGCTGTAAAACCTCACAAATGTGAGCGGGAGCTCGCCGCATCACAAATGTCTTTGAGAGGATTCCAGATAATAAAGCTTTGAAGCCATACTCCTAGTGGAATGAGCCCTGATCACCAAATGGTTGGCCAGCGGATGAACATCACCCGCCTGTGATGTTAATTTCTTCCATTGGACTAGTTGACATAGATGCGTCAGACGCATTCACGCTGGGAGCGTTCCCAAAGCGTCGTTGACGCATCACCAGTTCCCTTGAAAGGGAACAGTGGCAATTGAACCAAAAAAGTAATAAGAACATGATTTTCAATTATTTGTATCGTTCATCATAAGTTTAATAAGCTGTTTCTGCCGTCACCATCCAATGTTGCTAATTCTGGATGTAAGAGGCAAGAGAGAGGAATGCGAAATGAGTTCAGGGAGGACACATAATTCGGACGGGGCTTGGAAATTACATTTTCCAGTGATTAAGCTATCATGCCTTGGCCTCAAAGTGCCACTGCAGGCAGATAAGATCGTAATTGTGTTAATCATACAGAACAACCTTGATTTAGATGAAGGCACTGATTAATGTTTTAAACGAAAGAGAGAACGTATACGAAAATCCGATTTTTACACTCTCAGGGAATGTTAGAGGTTTAGGCCTCACTAATTATTTTCAAGCAAAACCTGACCTCTAACAGAATAACTGATTAATTTATTGTCCAAGTCAGCATTTCCTAATGAGTTTGAAGTGGGTCAATAGTTATTAAGTATGAATTCCAGTAAAATCTATATGATTCGTGGTCTCCTGCAGCTACATCAATCTCTTTCAGAGGTTGTTTCCTGTCTTAAACTCTTAAACAGTCGTTGCGCTATCCTGCCTTTGTCAGCCTGCTGTAAAAACCCAGACTGTACAAGAGCAGACTATATATCTGTAAAATAAAAAAAGGCATTTTTTTTTCTCTGGGTCCCTGAAACGGCCACATAAGGAGTGGAATCTGAGGACAGTGACTGTCCCTTAATCACCAAGTTTCAAAGACATTTCAATGTCATCCCAAAGCACATTAAAAACACATAAATGGCTGTAAAATCAGGACTTCCCTGGAATTCGGGGACCTTTTTTATAATTCACAAATGAATGGCTCATTTAGGGCTTGGAATAAATTAGATACCTCATAAGTTCTTCATTTGCTATCACATGATGTCCTGCCCTCAATTTCTACTAGAACACTGAAAACATTTCTGGTAGGGAATAAGAAAATGCATGATTCTTTCCTAAAGCTCTGTAGTTGTCAAATATTTGTTATTTTTAAAGGTGTTTTCAGTATTGTTTTGGTCCATTATTTGAAATATATTCCTGTGGCATCCCTGAGCCATTGCCTCCATGTTGTAGCTTATCAAAGTAAAAATGGGGATGCTGTGACAAGAACTGTTCCTCAGCTGAAATAGGATTTAGACAGAATAGATTCAGTCTAATAGACTGCGCTGCCAGGTCCTGGCATCTCATCTCTCTATGTGATTAAATGGGAACCAATCACACCTGGTTTGTCAATTTATCAACATATAACATGGAGGGGCATGTGGTAAAGTAAATAATGTTTTGTCAAATATGTGTATGGCTAAATTAGTCTCGAGAAAGAACCCTAGAAATTAGTCATCGAACAAGGTGGATAACACTTGATCTTTACCACAGGGCCCATCAGACAAATGCACATATCCTGCAAAGTCAGGGGAAATAAAAAAAAAAAATGAGCAGGTATATAAGATGACAAGTATAAAAAAATACAACATCCAGAGTTTGTGACTTTGTCAATAGAAAGTTTCTTTCACTATATGGCTCATATTTTTTAAAAAAATCACTAAAAAAAAAACAGTACAAAAGCATTATAACCTGGAAATTTTGTCATTATTTACTTGGAGATTTCCGGCTACATCTTTAAATTTTCAATCCATCCAGAATATTAATAGATGCTGCATCACGTTCAGTTATGCTAAGCTACTATAAAGGCCCATTCCCAACAACAATGACAACTATAAAGACTATAATGGTAACTAGCGTCCACACCAACAGAATGTTATTACAATCTGATGAATGACAGAAACATTTTAGAGAATCCATTGTAATTCAAATCATTTAAAGTATATATATATATATATATATATATATATATATATATATAAAGATAGGTAAAGACCACTGTTCTAGGTTCAGCTGGCGACCACTGAAGGACCAAATTCTGCCTGCGTTCACAACAAACAAATACAAATGCAAAGCATACAAAACCTCTAATCACTGCAACTAATGCAAAGATTTGTGTAAAGATAAATTCCCAAAACATCCATGCATGGAAATGCCCTTGCTAAAGAACATTACGGATATCAATTCCAGTTCCCGGTGGCTATTATATCATTCTCCAAGTAAATAAACAAGTCGTTATCATACACTTAACTACACCACAATGTGACAAATCGCTTGGGGAGATAATAATACACGGTTCCATTTTAATAAGATCATCTGCAACCTATGACATTACCCATGTAAAACACTAGCCTTTAAAATGATAATGCTAATCAAATGTGCATAACTTAGTAAAAACACCATATCCCTTCTAAAACAGTTGCCCGTAGCAATGCACACACTGCATTTTTCACCTGTAGAACTTTGAATATTATGCAAGTACAGACACAAAAAGATATCCATCAGGGCCCTTCCTAAATTCACCATTTTTATGAGCGGCCCCCCTCTCACATGGACCAAATGAGTAGACTACACCTCTGATGACGGCTCTGATTTACATAGTACCAGAAGAAGGGGAGCGTTGTCCTCAGTGCCTGATAAATGGACACTCAGATGAGTTTATGATGATGAATAGGGATTGTGCAATGAGAGCAGCAACCAGGAAAAAATGGCCCAAACCGAAATCGTTAGAAATCTGATGCTTGCATAAGCACATGAAATTCTGCATGATTTTATTCAGTCCATTTATGAATTGCATGTGAAATGATGAAGGAGCTTCTCCAGCCTCTTCAAATGACTTTGATTTTCTTCCTTTAGGACACTTCTGGAATAACTAATCAAAGAGTGAAATGATTTCAATATGTATTGTGGGAAAAAATATTTAAATTACAGATATCCCAAAGTTGCAGCACCATTTCCAACTCAACAAACAGCTTTTCGGCAAATGTCAGTTTGTTAAGAGCTTAATGGATGGATAAAACTGTGTTTAAAAGGCATTCCTTCAAACTTCAAGGCTTTTTCGAGTTTGTCACTTCAACCACAAAACAAATGATGAGATGTGGTGAAAATGGCATTTGTTTGAGAAACAAGCTTACAGTAGATGCATATCCTTTTATGTGCGTTTATGTGAGTAGGAGTGTTTTAGGTGCTAACTAACTGACGGGCTGACTTATGCAACCTCACTTTCTTTCTTTTTTTATACATTTATTTATCAACTTTTTCAAAGCATTAACAGAAAGCATTAACATAAAGCAGATACAATCAAAGTTAAAGCTTTTCCCCCACAATAACCCATACCGCCAAAAATAAATAGCAATATATTACATACAAGTCAAGACAACAATATCAATAATAATAATCTTAAAAAAAAGATAAAATAAATAAATAAATAAACAAACATAGCCAATAATGAAATTCTGACATGTTCGTGGTCCGTCCATAACTACAAAACAATACCCTAATTGACAATCACATCTAACATTGATTAATAGGTGAGAGAGTCCTCATCTTCTCAAAATATGTAATCATGGGTTGCCAAGTCTGATAAAATTTTTCAACCGATGCTTTCATTAAATATTTAATTTTCTCTAATTTTAAATATGATACTAGATCACATAACCACATTAAGGCTTTAGGTGGGTTTGTTGATTTCCACTCCAATAATATTCTCCTTCTAATAAGGTAGCAAAAGCAATAACATTTTTTTACTTTATTTGTCAATAATACTCCATGTTCTGGTACTCCAACAATAGCAACTTCAACACTAGGTTTTATATCCAAGCTAAAGGCCTCGTTTAATGTTTTAAATATGAAGTAGTCACTCACCTTTTGACAAGCCCAAAACATATGAAAAAAGTCTACCTTTTCACCTTTGCATCTATCACACAAGTCATCAACCTTTGGATATATTTTGGAAAGTGTTTTTGGAAAGACTTTTTGTGTAATAAGCACGGTGGAGGACTTTAAAGTCCTTAAAGCAACCTCACTTTCCATTGTCTGTGTTCCGTTTCTAGTTCAAAGTTTGTTTTTATTGATTTTTACAGTACATTCTCTGACCCTCACCCCTCACCATCCAATATGGAGAATGACGCCCATATTATCCATTGATACAAAGTGGACTTGCAAGAACAGAACATACAAACAATACTAACAAGCATAAGCCTTTAACCAAATACATACAAAATAAAATAAATAAATAATAAAATAAATAAAATGAAATAATAATAATAATAAACTAAATAAATAAGGGAAAACAATAGTAGTGGCATTATTCAAATAGACTTGTCAACATAGTCAAGAAAATTGTCTGTGTTCCGTTTCTAGTCTCTGTAATAGGCCATGTTCATTTGTTTTGATACACCCCGTCGCCGGCCTTGGCCTTGAGTGGCCGTCTCCGGCAAAGTGACATACACGGAGGCACTGGTGCCCTACTATGCAAATAGCATCGGGAGATTTTAATAAAAATGAGCCAGATGAAATGAGTGTGGCAGCCTGCGGGAATTATACTGTCTTAATCACCGACTTCCCAGCCAGATAATAAGGGTAAAATGTTAGAGTAAAGAATACAATTATGAACTAATGTAGTCGATTTCAAATGCTTAAATTATTTCCATAGCAGTGGTTGTAGAGTTAAATAACGTAAGTGGCCTAATATGGATTATTATATATTTCAATGCTGCTCACAAAGGACACAGATGCAAATGACCTTCAGTTCCAACATTTAATTCAGATTTAAATATAATTTAGTGGAAAAAAATGAGGTAATGTCAGCTGAAAATTAGTTTAGGGGGTATTGTGATAACGTTTTATTATTTTTGAGCATGTGGGATTTTTTTTTTTTTTTTTTGAGAGTAGAATGGCATACTTATGACAAACTGCTTAAGTACAATTATGTTGCCTCTGTGCCTGTATTTTTGCCCCCTAAAGTACAAAACTTAAACTCTTTTGAAAGCTTTGCTCTTCACTATATGTACCGAAATACAACTATCATGCTCTAGCGATTTTACTCTGAATGAAGTCTACTTGAAAAACACACTCAATTTAAAACGCACTCGACAACGCATGCATGCACACACACACACAAGGGAACTGTCCCTGCTCACCCTCAAGTCTACCTCTCCAAACTCCTGCCCAGACACCCACGGTGCCTCATGGGAAAACACACAGCGCGTCGTAGAAAATGAAAGCGACTAACTAGGCAGATGTAGCAGCCAGATGCTGCCAGCAGACTGCAGGATTATCAGCAGCATAGTCTTATTTTAATATGAAATGAGCTGTCAGAACAAACAGGTTCACTGCTAGTCACAGTACTCATGTACACCAGTCAAATTCAGGCACACAGTTCACTTGTTATAGAATCCAAGGTCATTTCAAAGTTACATTTCGTGAAATGTCCATGGTTAGCAGACAGACAGGATAGGATTCAGATTCATCAGTCGAAGCTCGAACTCACGTAATTACCAACACAATGTTCCTCTGCAAGTTACTTGCAGATTTATGCTTCAATCAAGAGCTATGATGTAACAAGTGTAACTTTAAAGAAAAAAATTACAATATTTTTTTATTTTTTTCACAGCATTAATTGGCTCTTTATACATTCAAATATACTGTTTTTAAAGGAGAGTATCATATTCAGGGTCAAAAAGGGCAAATCATAAAGCAATTCCGCAGAAAAAGAATGGCGCTTATAATGGAGGTTATAATTATAACTATTTTATTAGCATATTATTTCCTTCTAAAAGCATTGTGTTTTCTCTCGTGAACGGGAATGAAGATGAGGAGTCCAGGCTATAAACGCTGAGCTGTTTAACTTTAATTTCTTGTGGTGGCAGTCAAAGTCAATATAACGGTCAATGGCCCATGCATCTTGAAGGTTCATTGACCCTTATTACACTACATGCTGCAGGTCTATGCATAAGTCTGTTACAATTAATATATAATACACAGAGGGGGAGGTAACGGAGATGAAATAAGAACAATTAAAAATGAAACAATCAAAATAGCCTTTGTCAGTGCAGAAAGGTCAAGACAATATAGTTAAATCAGAGACGAGGCAGGAATTCATTTAATTAGCTAAACAACCTTATATTATGGTCCCCAGTGGACATTAATCATTTCTAATAAAAAATAAAAACAACTGTTTAAGTGTCTCATTTGCTCAATTAAAGAAATGCAGACACTAAATTCAGAACGCTTATTAGTTTATTATCATTAATAGTATTAGTTTTTTTATGTTTGTTTTTTTCATAATTAAGATTTTTTCTTTTCATTTTCTAATTGATTGCATCCACGTATGCATATCACTTACATATAACATTTAACTGTACATATTATTTGATTCTCTTACTTTCCTATATTTTTTTATTGCAAAGATTTGCAAGATTACATTTTTTGCACATTAGGAGACAATGTTGTCCTGCTTTTTTTGTTTGTTAAAGAGATAGTTCACTTTAAAATTAAGTTTTGGTATGTTTTAGCTTACCTCAAGGGCTGCAGGTGTCTCTTTTTCCGCAGTAGTTTCAATTTTGATATTTTAAGGTCAAACCGTTGTTGTCTGTCAGTCATATAATGCAGGTCTATGGTCACCACCTGAAAAAGCATGCAGAGAGAAGTCCAAATTAAACATGATTTAATGACTATATGTATATGTAAGCACACATTGATGGCCTAAGACACGAAACGAGCGGTTTGTGTGAGAAAACGAACAGTATTTATATTGTTTTTACCTCTTTTAAAGTGGTTAACGTTTTAAGAGGTAAAAACAATATAAATACTGTTCATTTTCTCACACAAACTGCTCATTGAAAATACTGCGGAAACAAAGACACCTAAAGGGCATCATCTTGGATGCCCTTGAGGTAAGCTAAAACATATCAAAAATTATTTTCAAAGTGAACTATCCCTTTAACTATATATTTTTTTTGGGGGAAAAAAAAGGTTTAGTGGAATTGTTCAAGGGTTCACTAAATTGATCAATAGCTTTTATCAATAGCACCACAGAAGAAACACAGGCATGTGACACAGCAGCACTGATCTAACACCAATGCTGCTGGAATGTGGACAGGGCCAATTGAACATTAGTACTATCCCTGCTTAAATGGTCATGTAAAGATCAATTTCATCCTTGAGAAGTAAAATTGTGTCATATCTCATTACATCTTAATGCGGACGCATTTGCATTATCCTCGGGCCTGCAGGTTTCAGAATCATTGCTGACGTGTTCTCTTTCGAGCACCAAAACCATAACCCTTAGCGGATTGAGTGTTTCATTTCATGGTCATGTAATGCATTTTGCATTTTTGTTCTATTTTGCCCGTGACCTATTAGATTGTAGTGCTCGGCATGAATTAAAATTCATAAAGTTGTTAAAGATATGGTACATCGGTGTATAACTGCAGCAACATTGGGAAGATTATTATTTTTATAATGATAATAAAAATCTTGAAATCTTAATTAAAACAATCTCATGATAACATTGCCTGTCACTCTTAGAAGAAAAGGTTCTGTGTAGAACCTTAAAAGGTTCTATCAGTGCTACATATTTGGAAACCCTAAAAGGTTCTAAACAGAACCATTTTTAAGGGTTCAATAATAAGAACCCTTTAGGTTTCTTTGCAACCAGGAAAAAGGTTCAATATGGAACCTTTTGGGTTCATTCATTATGATTTGTTTTGTCCTTTCCGGATTAAAGATTTCATATTATTGACAAACATCAAGACCCTAAAATGTATTTGTGAATGATCACAAAATTCAAGATATGGGAGTTAGAAAATGTATGCATTTATATCATTTTATGTACTTAATCAATGACTGCGTTTACATGCAAACAATAACCTGTTCAAAACCGGGATAATAGCAATAACCCGGTCGCGAACGGCCATGTAAACACCGGCAAAAACCCGAATATTGCTCATATCTCAGATTTTAAAAACCGGGATATTATACCTGGGGTACCCGTTTTCTAACCCGATTTTTTGTCATGTAAACGCGTATCGGCATATCCCCATAGAGATTTGTGTTCTGTGGATGTTCTATTCGCAAGGAATCTTCGTCTTTTGAGAAGAGAAACTTCTCAGCGCATACAAAAATCCACGCGCAGTACCGGAAGTAAACATGGCGAGACCAGGCGAGACACAGCACAGCATAGCATACATTTGGAGCGAACTCAGTAACGTTACCAGCATCAAAGCGTAAAAAAGGCGATCGCTATCTGCCCCGAACTGTTGCTGTTGTTGTCTTTGGATACAGGAAGAAGAATCGGAAATGACGCAAATTGCGTCTTAAGGTTGTCCGTAGGCCTACGACTAGACGCTAACCGCGCGTCGCCGTTTACATAAGGATATTGCAATTCCATGTATAACTGCAACATGAGAAACTCACGCATGTAAGTGAGTTATCCCTAATGTAGAAACCCGAAGAGTGACCATATGAAACCCGACCATAACCCGAAAATTGGCTGCATGTAAATAGTCACCATCACACGAAGAGTGCCATTTCAGTTTTTCTTCACCAAAAATCAGCATGATTAAAATGTGATATTAAGTTACTACAACAGTTTAATAAACAATAATTTAATTACAACTACAAAGTGTTGGAGAATATGAATAATAACCTATAAAGAATCTTTGTGCCAAAAGGGTTCTTTCTTCTCATTATAGAATCTTTTTAGCATAAAAGGTTCTTTGGAGAAAGAACCCTTCATATATAGAACCCCAATGAAGCCTTTTTTTTTCTAAGAGTGTGTTAGCCAATCGTTAAACTATCAAAAAAGATAACTGCTTGTAGATTTAAAGATAAGATAAAAGGTAAAAACTGTTTAATTGATATAATACTACTCAAAATAAGTGAGAATCCCCAAAGACTTACTGTCACGGTTGTGGTGCAGGCAGATGAAGAGGCAAAATCCAAATTTCAAACAATATAAGGTAGGCAGAAGCTTTTCTCACAAAAGCAAACACAACGTAACATAAGACATTGACCGACAAGGACAGGCTGAACAGAAGCAAACTAAACACAAGCATGAATCAAACATAAGGTGAAGACAGGGGACACATGATGAAAACGATGAACAGGTGGATGATTGAGGGAATGAGTTCAAGTGTGGAGACAAGAGGATGCTGGGAAGTGTAGTGAAGATGACAAAGACAGAATGGTGCAGACGATGACTGTGACACTTACTAGAACGGTGCACTCGTAAATATGTTTTATTAAAGATCGGGAGGAGCACGTTCAGATAATTAGCACGAGTGGAGAGCACTCACACCAATCAACATTAAACTTTACTCCCTCTAATTGTATGTAAGTGTGAACTCGTAAATTACTTATGTTTACTTAATTAATTAATAATGAGAGAAATGCAACATGCAAAATGGCGGAAAAAGTCCTTCTAAATAACAGAGACATTTGCCAATTGGTAAAGTCATTGGTTGCGTCTGAAATCACATACTCTACTTATTTTGAATAAGTAATTACTTCATAACTGCTAAAAATGTTTTTTATATAGTAAGAACGTGCGTAGTATGAATGCAATCTTAGCCATGTTATCGACTTTTATCAGCTTCAGTTACGCCGCTTCACCTCCATTCACAAATCCTCTACTATGACCTCATGGGATAGTAAAGCACACTTCAGAATCTCACCGGAAGAAGTATCCGAGTACTTACTCTTCATGAGTATGGGGATTCAGAAATACTTATTGTGTCACATACTGGTTTTCACCAATACAATATAGGGAAGTATGTGATTTGGGACGCAGACACTTCTCTGTAGCTGTCTTCAGAAGCTCCGGTAGCTTTAGAAACAGTCAGTTTTGCACACTTATCAATTCACATTTTTTTTTTCAGTCATGGTTTTGTATTTAGAAACTAAATTAACAAGACAGTTGTCAGATTTCAATGGCAATGAACCTTTAACATGCATAGAACCTCTTCATTCCACAAAATGGGCCTTTGTATTGGAAAAAAAAGGTTTCTTTAGATCATTATAGTGTTGTTCATACTAAGAAAAAATGGTTATTTCTGGAACTGTTCACTGAAGGTTTCTTTGGAGAAAGAAATTCCGGTAACACTTCACAAGGTTCATTAGTTAACATTAATTATATTAACTAAAATGAACAATGAGCAATACATTTGTTACAGTATTTATTCATGTTAGTTACTAAAATGCTCATTATTTGCTCATGCTAGTTCATACTTAATGTTAACAAATACAATCTTTGATTTTAATAATGTATAAGTAAATGTTAAAAATGAATATGAACTAATGTTTCATTCACTAGTTTAACTAAGTATTACCGGAATTCCCAATACACATACATCATATTTTGTCATCAGTCAAACCAGTAAATAATAACTGTCAATCACTGTAAAAATCTATGGCTTTCGCAGTATAAACTGAATGTTTAAATCATTCCCTGAAGCTCATCTCTCCTTAATCACATTGACTTGAATGGCTGCCCTTAAAAGTGCTCGGGAGGAAAAGGAGAACACCAAAATCTAGTGAAGAATCTGATCACAGCAAGAGAGAAGACTGTGTTTGATTTAATAACAGGAGATAAAGATTCACCTTCTGGCCTTCAGCGAGAGAGGTTTAGAAATTGAGTATCAGAGGCTTATTTTCACAGTATTACTCCTGGCTCTTGGCATGCTATTTGAGTGCACTAAACGGTCAGCACAGAACCACTCTGGCACACACATTTCAAGCAACCAAAAATGTAAAATGGCAACGTTAAATATGAATATATTATTTAACAACAATTAATAGCAATGATAATAATTGCTGTTGTTGATATGATTATGTACAAATAATCTATTAAAATAATCAATAAAAAATATAATTATAAAAAATATGTAAATATAGTATAATAGGCAACTACTCTGCCACATATTATATGCAATAAAAATACAACATCATCAATACATAAATAAAATATCTCATAATCAAGAATATAATAGAATAATATGGTAGATTAGGTGTGAAGGTCTAAGAAATTGATATGTTTATCAGCCGACAGTTTATGAATAATCATCAATATTGGGGAAAATTACTTGTATTCTATATAATTTTATTGTAATATTGTAAGTAATACATTACGATATTGCATTGTTCCCCTCAAAAAGTAACTATTTACATTACTTAGCTACTTTTTATTGAAAGTAGTGTGTTACTTCATCGAAGGCAAGCAGCAAAAAACAAATAAAGAGATAAAATACATACAGTGTATTTTGGATTATTTAACATAATTATTGCAGGCTTAACTATTATGAAAATATTATTTGATTCATGTACTTTTTTCCTCTGTAGAGCAAAATATGTTATCTAGATGTAATCTGCAATCAAGATGTTATTGTTTTGAAGTTATTCAAACAATTACCATGCAATTCCCTGGCTCGACTGTCTCCTCATTCCAAAATGTTCTAAAACCTGTGTTAAAACGAAAATACGACTCACAAATTCAAGCTGCTTTAGCCTACCGAGGAAAACAACTGGGCTTTGGTGTGCTTCTGTTATCATAACATTGGCCATATGGCCAGCAGGCAGAGTGAACAGGATATGATGCGCTCTCTGATGTCTTTGTATTTCCTGCATCTATTCAGTGCTTTGTGAATCAAGGCTTCAGCGGCCTTTGGATAAGAATGGTGCAAACCACTTTGGCAGAATCCGTCACACTCAGAAAGGTTAGAGTCCCTTGAGCTGAAGTCTTGTTGGATGTGCTTGTCTACTCTGCCATGGCTGGTGGCCATTTTAAGCAAACTAATGTGGCAAACCATTGGATAGCTGGCCACCAGAGGGACACTCTCCAGCTGTTGTTTGGACCACTTCTATGAGGCGTGCTGCATGTTCATGCACTTCATTAACCTCAGGCATAATACTGCAGGCTGGGCCAAATTAGGTAAACACAAAGTTTGAGGAAGACATTTTTACAAACAAGAGTTCTCGCATGATGCCAAAAAGTTTCACGTTTTCCTCTTGGTTATAGTAAAATTTGGTGCAGCGCTACTCAACATGTGACATCAAAACCATGACGTAAACTTTTTTCTGGTAGAGATTCTTAGGTTAGATGCCATAACGTGACTGTGAGGGATAGACTAAAGTCTTTAGGCAGAAATGTGAATCTATCTTCAACTTGTGTCATTTATCAGTCTTCTTTTGTCTTCAAGATGTGTCATGTGTTTGTTTGTGTCACACAGGGCTGAATTTACCAGCCTGTTCTCATCCCAAGACGTCATATAACTGACGCTTTGGACCATACGTCAACATCCAATGTTTTAGGGTACCCTTTAAAGGGATAATCCACTTTTTTTTGGAAATAGGCTCATTTTACAACTCCCCCAGAGTTAAACAGTTGAGTTTTACCGTTTTCAAATGCATTCAGACGATTTTCTGATATTTAGAAGAACATCAGTAACCAGACAGTTTCTGGTCTCATAGACTTCCATAGTATATCTAGTCCTATCTAATCCTAACCCTACCCCAGACCTAAACCTACCCACGTCATCTAACTGACGCTAAAGGTAAAGCGTCAGTTGGATGATGCCCTAGGATCGACATCTAACTGACGTTAAAGGGTGCCCTAAAACGTCGGATGTTGACATATGGTCAAAAGCGTCAGTTAGATGATGTCTTGGGATGAATTATAGCTCCATTACTATTTTATAAATATGAAAACTCATTAAGACCTAGGTAAACACTGCATTATAAGAACATGCATTTGCTTTTTCAATGCTCATGCTCACTTGTATGATTTTGTAAGATTTGTCTAAACCCCAGTGATGGGTAGCTTTAGGGGCGGGGTCAGGGGTAGGTCATTCATAAAATTTGATTTAGCAAAAATCATATGAATTCATACGAGTGAAGTTAGCCTCCTGAAGTTAACCCATAAAATACGTATAATTGCCAGCCCGCCAGTCCATATACTGATGCTTTTGACATTTCGCCTACATCCAACACACATGGCACTCTTTAGCGTCCACATGAGACGCAGATATATATGGGCCAGAAGGCGTCTCCTAGTGGTCTAACTCTAACCCTACCCCAGAACTAAACCTACCCATAACCGAGGGTGCCATGTGTGTTGGATTAAGACGAAATTTCAAAAGCATCACTATATGACACCCTAGGATGAGAATGTGTTAGAATTGCCGAGAGAGCAGGTTGGGTTTTACCAACAGTTTGAGGATCCAAAGGAAAAATTATCTTTAGTCACAAGCTCTTTTTTAATACGTTTCATTGGTTATATATTTGCAAACCCATAGACAGGCAGAATTAATTACAGAATAATTAAAACAATTTAGAATAAATAAATAAAATTCAGTAAATAATTAAAACACTTTAGAATAAGAAAATTTAAATAAAATACAGTAACAGTCAGACAAACAGTGGCACAGTGCTCATTCAGTAAATGCATAGCTAAACAGATGTGTTTTGACTCTGGATTTGAATGTGACTACTGTAGGAGCACACCTGATCTCTTCTGCGAAAAATGATAATAATAATAATAATATGACCAAATATGTAGGTAAGAGTTTTTAATAGAATAGTTGTCTTGTTGTATTAAAGTGAAATAATAATAATAAAATGAAAATATTTGTAATTGGACGTGCGAGCATAGGCACGTGTCTAGAATGCCTATGCATAAATCCGGCCCTGGTAGCACACAGAGTGGGACAGAAGTTGGCAAGATCTGGGAAGTCACATTATTCATAGAGCAACAGTGCAATGCAGCTTGAGGCCAGAGAAGCAGCCAACTGTTCACAAGCATCACTCCGCAAGATTAATATGCACATCCCCCAACTCTCAGCTGGCACCCAACAGAACAGAGCTCTGTCCTCAACTGCTCTACAATAAGTGCAAATAAATTAGATTAATACTAAAGCATAGCAAATCATTAAGAATAAAACTTAAATCAATTCAAAACTGATCAAATTAGTTTTCAAAATATTATCTTTGCTAGACAGCAGCGCGGAGGGCTTTGAAATGACTCAGAGGGAGTCGTAACAATATGAAAATAACAAACACGAACCATCAAATATCCGCATTAATTTAAAAACAGCACAACATATTCTATTTGAAGTACTTGAACTAATTAGTTTAATGGTTTAATTATTCATGAGGGCTTAGCACAACTCAAAACCAACTTTTTTAAGAACTGAGAACAGTCACACTTTAGGACCTAAGCTTCCTCTTGGGTTTCTTGTCTGTTTTCTATTTTTCTCTGCTCTACTATCTACTGTATCTCTGTGCTCTCACAATGACGGTGCACTCCGCCAGAATCATTAGCTGCTTTGGCTGTGTGGTCTACGGCTGGACAAGCACACAGAAGTTGGACGGCTCATTGGCTGGATGCGATCCTGATACCATGCCACTGGGCTTTGAATGATCCAGCACTGGAAGATATACTGGTAACGTTGATAATGAAAGCTACGAACAACAGCGTTCTATCATATGATGCTTGATATGTGGATTTGTGAGTTTAGTCCATAGAGCTAATGAGTTGACGAGGTACTCCTAGGTGATCCTTTCACAGATGACAAACTGATGCTTCTAATAGCCTTGTAAACAGGATAATGGCAAACACATTTTTGCACCTGATA
Source organism: Cyprinella venusta (assembly GCA_038021265.1). Lineage (NCBI taxonomy): Eukaryota > Metazoa > Chordata > Actinopteri > Cypriniformes > Leuciscidae > Cyprinella > Cyprinella venusta. Next base: position 8,009,568 of record CM075878.1, read on the forward strand.
AGACTATAGAAAATATAGAAATTAATCAACATGGATCCAAGGAATTAATACAATGTTTTTGCTTTCATTTAATTATTTCTCATACGATGCCACTATTATTATTATCAATCCTCGTGTTGTGTTCGGGTCATTTTGACCCAGAGAGGATATTCTTTTTTCCCCGAAAATGGTAGTTAACGTTATCATATCGGACTAAAACGTACTGACTTTACTCACCCAGGGTATAACTACTTACTCAAAATTCTTTGAGAATTTGTATACTTTTCCCCCCACCGTTTTACACTTGTGGTGTTCCCAGTCAAAAATGGCTAGCCTATTGCTGACAAATCTCTATGAAATTACTTTTTTAAATTATTCATTATTATCACCAAATATTGGATGAAATCTGTTTGTAGGACAGGTTTTGTATTTCTTTTTGGTTCATACGCCTCCTTTATCTGAATTTATGAACCTCAGTTTAAAAAAGAAAGCCAACATCATTATCGGAATATTTTTTTTAAAGCTACACTGTGTGATTTTTACCCCCATCTAGCGGTGAAAAGGTATATGACCATCCAGTGAATATTAGTTTCTGTTCCTCTCAATTCCGATTTCGTTTTAACTCCTACGGTGGCCAATGAAGTCCAAGATTAACATGGCTTCCAGTTCGACCTCGTCAATGAGTGTTAAATCAAACGTAAACGCGAAAGGCGAAGCTTGAATTAACAGGTATGTCCCTCTTTGGCCAATGTACTTTCAAGATGGAGGGGCAACATGCCGATCGACATTAGAACCCCTTACCCGTATCTATTTTCAATGGCATATTATACACTCACAAAAATACTTTATTACTTGAACGAAGTAAATATACAATAATTAGCACATATGTATATATTTTTGAAAGGTTTTTTTTTAGCTAAGAATACACTAAAAGAGTTACAAAGTGTAGCTTTAAATATTCTGTACAATGTATCACACACACTAGTGTGTTTGAATGTTTAACCAGGAAGAGTGTTTTGAAATGCTTTTATCTTGTACAAAATGGCAGTCACACTCAAAAATGACTGGTCTACAAACAAGAAAAGAAAAAAAAAAACTTATAAATATCTTATGCAATATTATCCCCAAATATTGGAATCAATCATTTTGGGAACTTGTTTTCTATCAATTAGTTTTCTATTAAACAAGTTTTTTTTTTTTTTTTTAAACTGATTGACTGTAAGCTTATATTTGTTCAAAAATGACCATCCATTGAAAATGAATGGGGGAGATTGAAAATAAGAGGCATGTTCATCATGTTTATGTTCACATATGTGTGCTTCAAACAGAAATACAAAACCGTAATCCTAATTGAAAGAAAACAAGTTGACAAAAAGACTTAATCCAGTATTTGGTGATAAAACGGTATAGAATAATGAGTGATTTACAAGGTCGGTCATTTTTGACGAGGAACACAAAGCAGGGATTTCAACACAGCACAAGGGTTTATAATATTAATATTTTGTGGTTTCACTTTTGTCTTTTACTAGATGTTATTTTTGAGCTTTTGAATCATTTACAGTATATTATAATGATTCCTATTATCATCATTGCAATTTGTTACTATTACTACTACTACTATCATCATCATTCTACTCACAATTTTTGTAATGTTAAGCTTTGGGGCTCAAACGTTCACTAAGGTAGGACATTGCTTGTTTAAGCTCCACCAGAAATGTGGAGAACATGTGGAAAATGTAACCAAAGCACCACTAACTATTATGGAAGTTTATGAAAATCTTTTAAATGCAGTTTAACATCCAAATAAAAGCAAGATATTGGATTTTACAAGACACAGTGACACTGAAAACATGACACACACACAAAAACAATCAAGCCGCATGGTAACATGCCCACGCTCCACTAGCAACTCAATCATCTGGAATGATAAAATGATTTGGTGGTGTGAGATGACATAAACACTCTTTTAGAAACAACAGGAGCTGAGGTATACACTGGCCATCTGCACTACATGCCATGGATCTTCACAGTGCTAGAAAACCAGACCATTGAAAACTGAAATCTGCTCATTTAATATGCAAATCATGGATTATAAACCCAGCGACAGTTTTGTGTACCCGAGACGAATGTCAGTTACTTATCTGCCTTTGAGTAACTGCTGTTCATTCTGTGATGCAGCTCGGTCCATAAGCCATGGCTTTGTAAAAACGTACATATGCTAAATTGTGTTTACAAAAGCCAAAGCATATCAACTGAATTCACAATGAATGACTGGCGCACCAGTATCATGGAGGTTGTTTGATATGCTTCACGGTAGGTGTAATCACGCAGGTAATTGTGTCACGCTTTGGATTTCACCTGTCAGGACACGAGATGTTTGGCTGCATCAATAAATATTCAAATCAGAGAGACATTAACAACACCTTGAGTGAGTGAACTCTATTTCAGGTCCATTATACTCAAACTGACCACTTTTGTTCCAGCATAATACTGTTGTCATACTAGGTTTTACCGGAACGGCAGCTTGGAGTGATCGTGCAAAAGAGAAGTCGGTAACACTTTACAGTACGGGTGCACTAATAAGCACTTAACTAATGCACAGATAATACTGAATTAATGTGTAACTAATGATTATTTAAGCTATTCATTAATGATTACCACATTAGGAACTAATTAAGGTTAATGTATTAGTTCATACATGAATTGGTATTAATTAAATATGTAATCGTGGATTAATTCCATAATAACTAATTTTTTAACTAATAGTGTTAATTAATATGTTAATTACCAGAATGAGCCAGAGCCTTGTATTTCAACTTCCAGATAATATGACAGGTACACTAATATGCATTAATACATGATTAATTACTTCATTGTTACAACAAATTCCAATTACTACAATTACTAAATGAATAGTTAATAATGATGTGCCCCAACAAGTAAAGTCATAACATAATGATACCGTAGTAAATCATTAGCTAATGATTAATTAAAGCAGACAACTGGAAGTTGAAGTGCATAGCTTTGACTAATTGTGGTAATTAACACATTAATTTACACTATTAGTTCATAAAATAAGTTATTAAGGAATTAATACACAATGACACATTGAATTAATAGCAATTCATGTATTACTTAATCTATTAATCATATGGACTCTTTATTAGTTGCTGATGCAGTCATCATTAATTAATGGTTTAGTTCTTCATTAGTTATACATTAACTCATGATTATCTGTGCATTAGTTAAGCATGAATTAATGTATATTAGTGTACCCGTATTGTAAAGTGTTACAGAGAAGTCGTTTAATATTTTGTTTCCCAGCTACATGCAACAGAAAAACATGTGATATACTGTAACATCCAAAAACTAACTAACTAACTAACTAACTAACTATCTATCTATCTATCTATCTATCTATCTATCTATCTATCTATCTATCTATCTATCTATCTATCTATCTATCTATCTATCTATCTATCTATCTATCTATCTATCTATCTATCTATCTATCTATCTATCTATCTATCTATCTATCTATCTATATATATATATATATATATATACACACATATATAGTCTCACATTGATTCACATTGTGTTCATATGTGATTGGCAGTCAAAATGTTTAACTATTTTTAGCTCTGTACTTTTGCACTTCAGCTATACAGCAGAAGCCAGTGGTAAACCGGCCCAGCTGAATGTGCAAGAGTGGAGAGGTGAGCTTCTCTATTAGCCAGAAGGGTCACTGTTATAGTGGAGAACTGACAAATGAATGTTTCTGCTTTAACCCACTATACCTGCCAGAACTGACACAGAGTCAACAAACCTGGATAACCAATCAGATCGTGCAGACAAGTGTGCTCTCCACAGGTAACAGGTGTAATTAAGCCAAGAAGCCAGAATGGACATAATCACTATGTCAGACTGCGAGCGGGATAGATCCAGCATGAAGATGGGATCCATTAATGCCGTTCGACACAGGATATTTCTCATTGAGTGATCACGTTGTTTTTGGACTACAAAAATATTCTTCAACAATGCTTAATAGTCCTGTAGTTATTAGTAATATGAGGCTACCCACTTTTCATCCAGGTCACCACAGTAAAAAAAAAAATATTCCAATTAAACAAAAAAACAAATCCTGTTTACCAACAGCGACCACTCATTTTTAAGAGTATAATGAAGGGAACCATCCAATAGATTTGGTCATTACTTGGAAAAATAGCCTCAAGACAATAGGATTATTTCGATGTTTTTCTTTTGACAGTGCAGGTCAATGAGTCGCTCACAGGTTGACTACAAGATGAGTCAGACTCCGTCTTGCAGTGACCCTGCACTTGTCGCAAAACAGAGAAGACCTATCATGGTTTTGTTCATCATATTTTCATTTTCATGGCTTAATGTGAGTTCTGGGTCAAACAAAGTTTACTTTGGTAGTTGGATCGCCACTTTAAGAAACTAGCCGACTTTTTTGGGACTTTGGCTTATTCACCGCATCCCCCGTTAGATAAGTACATACAGTACATACATTTTCATATCCGTGCGCGCTCTCACTCTGTCTGACACACCAACCCAATCTCACGACCAAATCGAACGAATTCGACGAATGATTAAAAAGTAGCTAATTCGTAACAATTCATACGACCTCTTTCATACGAATTAGTACGATTTTGCTACCGCTAGTCTAGCTTAGCAAAGCGGCGCGGACTCGGTTGGAAAAAATGAGCATGTCGCACACGAACTTGAGTGCGCAAAAGAGTATTTTGTCACAAACGTGCTCTATGGCCACATTAACAAATAAGTGGAGCAAGAGGTAAACTCAGGACTGTAGCCTTCACCTTGCTAATGTAAATAGGAAAATGTTTGTGTTATTTTGTCACTTATTCGGATTAGTATGCGAGCTGAACCCATTTAGATCCAGCCTTTGTGCTAAGCTAGGCTAGCGGCAGGTGCGGCAGAGTTACAGCACGCACGGAGAGACTGATTTAACTCTGGTTGGATCCAGTGAACAAGCTAAAGTCCTCAAAACTTGGCGTGTTCCTTTAACACCAACCCCAGAAAACAGTTCTTAAAGGGATATTCCACTTTTTTTGGAAATAGGATCATTTTACCACTCCCCCAGAGTTGAACAGTAGGGTTTTACCGTTTTTGAACCCATTCAGCCGATTTTCGGATATTTAGAAGATGTCAGTAAATAGACAGTTTCTGGTCTCATTGACTTCCATAGTATATATATATTTTTTTCCTACTATGGAAGTCAATGAGACCAGAAACTGTCTGGTTACTGATATTCTTCTAAATATCCAAAAATAGGCTAAATGGATTCGAAAACGGTAAAACCCAACTGTTTAACTCTAGGACAGTGGTAAAATGAGCCTATTTCAAAAAAAAAGTGGAGTATCCCTTTAAGATTCAAATATTATTTGCCCATGTAACAGGGTTTAACTCTCATTAGTTTAAGGATAACGTCTAGAATACTTTCAAAAGATAAGCGTTAGTGAATTTGACAGTCAGTGTCAACGCAAACTCGAGCTTGGGACAGTGGGGGTCTACTTTTTAAGGATTGTTGCCTCCAAAATTAAACTTCATTACGGATTTTTGGTGGTAAGAGTATGAGGCGATGTAATGTACCTCAGGTTATGACTAATATGAAAATGATCGTTCAAATTAGCATGCTCAAATGATGTGTGACATGTCACGGTTAATGGTTGGCGCCGTTCTCATTTTGACATCTGTAAAATCACTTCCATCTCAAGTCACGACCACTCAAGTGCCAGTGACATTTTTCGCTCTCTGATTAGAACTCCACGCCTGCCACCGCCGAGAGTACAATGCTTTGATTTTTCTTCTTCATGGCAATAAGCCACGTTCCCCTGTAATTACCACAACACTCTGCTGAAATGATGACTGTGTGATGCCATAATAAGCCTCCTTGCCACTGCAGCCCTGAAACCCATTGAAAGACTTCAGTACATAACGCCGATCTCCCGACACATGCAGATTCCTGACAGCAGCGCGCGCACCGCTCATTCCTGTGGCCTACGAACACGCCGTTCATCTGTCAGAGAGCCAGGGATCCATCTCCCTACTGCTCCTATTAAACACACTGTGTGCACAGCACTCTAATTACATTGATGAATGCTTTTGTCTCCCGCCTCGCTGCCGGCAATTTATGGCTGAGGTGACTTGGGTCATCGTTACACATGACGGGAGACACACACACACACACACAGGTAAAAAGCACTATACACGATCAGCATTTTACCATTAGAAACTCATCTCTTTCTCGTGTTATCATTCTTCGGGGGCTTTGTTTTGATCTGTGATAGTTTGGGCTCTGAGAGTCGTGAAACAGCTGTAACCTCAAAGAGCACTAGCACAACATCTCTTTCTACAGATACACAATGTCTACTGACTGCTATGGAAAACACAATCATGTGAAATTCTTTGTCAGTGGATGCCGATTCTAGGTGTATGGTTTCTCGTTCATATTCAGTTTACTAACCCTCAAGTCATTCCAAACTTACATGAATTTCTTTCTTTTCTGTAACACAAAAGAATATGTGCACACAATTTAAATTCACAATGTAGCCACAAGCGGAAATTATTGGGGTCCAAGCACATGTAGAAAGCGTGACAAACATAAATTTAGAAAGATTTGGTCTAGACCTTAGTAATGTAATGTGTCATATTTTTTAGTCATTAAGTAAATGAAAGGTAACACTTTATTTCGATAGTCCACTTTAGACATTTTACTGACTATAAGTAACTTTTCAACTACATGTCAACTAACTGTCATTAGAGTATTAGTAGACTCTCAGCTTAATATCTGCTAACACTTTATTTTGTTGGTCCCCCAACTGACATTCAACTGACTATAAGTAACTTGGCGACTACAAATAAACTTATTCTCCTAACCCAAAGCCTAACACCTAACCATAACCTAACAGTCGACTGACAGTCTACTATAATATACTAATACTTTAATGACAGTTAGTTGACATGTAGTTGAAAAGTTACTTATAATTAGTAGAACGTCTAAAGTGACTATCGAAATAAAGTGTAACCAAATGAAAAAAGGCTGAGGGATAGAATTGTATACACTTATTATCTTTTAGTTCACAAAGAACACGTTTTTCCTTTTCCATTGTTTTTAATGTAAGCATGCTCTAGTCTAGAAGGACGTCTTAAACCGTTGTGTGCTCGGGGTCTCATGTCTTTCGCACACGGTGCTCAAGTAACTCTTTATAAACCATCTTTTTGTCAAAGACTACATCCAGATCATATTCAGAACAATGATTAAAACATAGATGGAGCAGATCCAGTCCATCAACACCCCAAAGCTTCACAGTCCTACAGCTCGTCCTGGGTCGACATTTCATTCTGTAACATGAGCGTGTTTTGATTTACGGTTTAATGTTGTTCATGCTCAGAGCCCGGACAGTATCGGAGTACATTTACTTGAGTACAGTACTTAAGTACAATTTTGAAGGATCTGTACTTTACTCGAGTATCATTTTTGGGGAGTACTCATGACTTTACTCAAGTATATTTGAGAGTGAAATATTGTACTCTTTACTCCAATACATTTCTATCCATTACCGTGAGTAAAAAGTAACTACTTCTAAAAAAAAAAAAAAAATGGAAATAAGAAAAATCTCGGAAACCCTCAAATTGTTGAAACCCTCTCAAACGTGATTGGATTGTGCAGGATCCACTGATTGGGACAACCTATCAGCAATCACCTTCAGCTTTCCGCCAAAGTCAACTCCATGGTCAGATTTAGATAAGAGACCAAACCATGGACGAGGAATCGTCCCATCCATCCCGGGAATGTGCCAGCCCGTGGCCCCACCTCGCCAGACTATTTAATTTTTCTGAATTTTCTGAAATTTTCTTAAATGTTAAATAAGGCAACTTGGTAAATAGATGAATACGACTTGATTTTACTTTCATTTCCTTTTACATTCTACAAGGTATTGACTTTAACATTTTTCATAACACCAAGTAGGACGTTTCCATAAATGTAAGCACTGTGGCAGTTGTAATGCAACATTTAGAAAATGTACTCTTGTACTCTTGATACTCAAGTACTTTTAAAAACAAGTAAGTACTTTTACTCAAGTAGACATCTGACTGTAGTACTTTTACTTGTACTTGAGTAAAATTTAGCAAGGGGTATCTGTACTTTTACTCAAGTAATAAAGCTGTGTACTCTGTCCGCCTCTGATCATGCTATTTTACATATGATTCGGCTTACATATCGCTTGTTTTTGTGTGTTAACTTCTTTAATAACATTTGCACTATTAGGATTTTGTTATATGATAGCGCTCCCTAGCATTGAAAATTCATGACATCGAGCAGGTTTTCTCAGTATGGCCGGTTGAATCCAATGAACTACGGAAAGAGCACTGAATGAAGAGTGATGCATTTTTTTGTTCTAGTCAGCACGGTTCAAGAGATATTGGGAAAATATGTTAGCATTTGTCCCAAAGACGAAGCGCAGTTTTTTTTTTTAAAACTTTGCTCGATATTATGGTTTCAGTCAATGATTTTTCATACAATGATTTTTATACTGTACAAATAATTCCTTATCACTAAATTTTCCCAATCAGAAAACTGTCTGCATTTTTACATTTTCAAAAAAAACACCATTTAGTATGAGATATAAGTGGTTTTAGGACTAGAATTTAGGACATTGCTATCTTTATGGAGGCATACGATTACCAGGACCGTACACATGCACACACACATATGCATGCACGCACACACACACACAGACACACGCATGCACACGCACACACAGACAGACACACACATCACTCAATTACTGTTTCCAGGCAAAAAAGCTTGTGGATGAGTGAAACGTTTGATTTTAGAGGTGTCATGAGTGGTTCAAGCTTTGATATAGTAATCGTACCTGCTGGTGAAACACAGGGTTCAAAGATACTTCATCCCTGGTGAGCAGAGACGGTTGCTGCTTTTTCTCCCGCTTGCTTCAATGACTGACACGCACCTCACAGAACGAATTACAGTAGATTTCATCATTTGTTCCGCTCCCTAGACATATTAGAGGATATATCTAACTTGTTCCACAAATCGAATGCCTTTTTAAGTTCACAATTTTAAATGATTTCAAATTACCTCTATGTCTGGATTTGCAGAACACTGTAGCTAGAACGATAATTATATCAAAGGCAAAAGAGTCTTTCATTTGCTTTTCCTCCTCTTGGCTTCATCGGGCTGCTATCGGTCGTATGCTGGAAGGGAGTGATAAAACAACACATATATTGGATATATGAGTCAAACTCTGTATTACAGTAAACAAAATAAAACTACTAAAGGTTAGACAATGTAACATTTTAAGATCACCCTGGGTGGGGTTTAATCTAAGATTTACCCACTGTGTCAAACAATGTATAACTATACACTTATTGCCTAAGAGATTTAGGGAGCACTTTACAAGCATCAGGGACAAAATGCTTTTTCTGCCACAGCCAAATGGTTCTGAACAAAAAACAATCAATAGAATGACTTTTGCCTGGCATGGTCTGAAGATCAACCGAAACCAATGCGAATTAGACAATATCTCGGAGGAGTAGCGACGAGACGGAACAGAGAAAGGGCACATGATGGGTTTCTGGAAAATAGATAGATTTAGCAAGAAGAAAATACATGGAAAAACACAATAATTACACTGAAACACACTGAATTACACTTTTAAAAAAAAAAAAATCTAGCATTTCGAGATTAAAGTCGAAAAATTTCGAAATTAAAGTCGAAAAATTTCAAGATCAAAGTCGAAACATTTCGAGATCAAAGTCGAAACATTTCGAGATCAAAGTCGAAACATTTTGAGATCAAAGTCGAAACATTTCAAGATTAAAGTCGAAACATTTCAAGATTAAAGTCGAAACATTTCAAGATTAAAGTCGAACAATTTTGAGATTAAAGTCGAAAAATTTCGAGATTAAAATCGAAACATTTTGAGATTATAGTCGAAACATTTCGAGATTAAAGTCGAAACATTTTAAGATTAAGATCAAAAAATTTCGAGATTTAAGTCGAAAAATTTTGAGATTAAAGTCGAAAAATTTCGTGATCAAAGTTGAAACATTTCAAGATCAAAGTCGAAACATTTCGTGATGAAATTCGAAACATTTCGAGATTAAAGTCGAAACATTTCGAGATCAAAGTCGAAACATTTCGAGATCAAAGGCGAAACATTTCGAGATCAAAGTCGAAACATTTTAAGATCAAAGTCGAAACATTTTAAGATCAAAGTCTAAACATTGAGATTAAAGTCGAAAAATTGCAAGATTAAAGTCGAAAAAATTTCTAAATTAAAGTCGAAAAATGGGGACCTAATGGGGACAAATTCCGGGTCACATTATCCGTGTATTTTCCGGAATCTCTGTGTAAAAGGGGCTTAAAGGGATACTCCACTTTTTTTGGAAAGAAAAGAGTTAAACAGTTGAGTTTTACCGTTTTCGAATGTATTCAGCCAATTTTTTGATATTTAGAAGAATATCAGTAACCAGATAGTTTCTGGTCTCATTGACTTCCATAGTAGGCCTATAATATTTTCCTACTATGGAAGTCAATGAGACCAGAAACTGTCTGGTTACTGATATTCTTCTAAATATCAAAAAAAATCGGCTGAATACATTTGAAAACGGTAAAACTCAACTGTTTAACTCTGGGGGAGTTGCAAAGTGAGCCTATTTCCAAAAAAGTGGAGTATCCCTTTAAATGTATATTGTCTAAAGGGGATCCTTCAAATAAGTGTTGCCAAAATCAAAAAGAAAAGCAATAGAATAAAATAGTAAAGCAAGAGAGGAGAGAGAGAGAGGGATTATGCTTTTCAGATTGATCTTGCAGCATGTGTCAAGATAAAGCCAGAGCTGTCAGTGGTCCGAGCAGGGCGAGATCCTATCACACTTCAACACACACAGTCATTCATATGACCGTTGTGAATGGACGAGCCTCAGTGCAGTCTGCTAGTGCTTCTCTCTGACCCCGCTCGCTCTTCAGGAGATAAAACACTCTCTCCAGTGTATCCGGCTGTAATGTGGTCATTACTGCACAGTTTCCCAGAAGCCGCTGCTTCAAACTGCGTCTGGCTGCTTTACAGCGCGATGGATTGAGGCAGCTTATGAGCGCAGACAGCGAGGTGTGTCAAAGAGCTTTGAGAGCGCCAAGAGACTGCCAATTCAGTGTGTGTGTCAGTTGTGTTTCTCTGGGAATGTTGATGAAACTGTGTGAAACTCCAGCAACGACGGCCAGCAGTAATTGTGACATGTGTCAGAGCTCACAATGTTTGTGGCCAATAAAAGACACGAGCTGTAAACAGTGAAAGCAAGTGTGGAAAATACTTTTCATAAAGTTGATTGATTGTCTATTCCTCAAACCTGCTCTTGTTGCCAAAATTCTTCAGAACTACAGAATGAGGAAACCCACTCAAAACACACATGCTTTCATTGTATAAAGTTGATTTTTATATATGTGTTTCCTGTACTGTCAGCCACACTGAAACTAACAGGTTAAAAAAATACACTCACCAGTTCTTAGTTCTGTTCAGTTGCAATATGTATATATATATATATATATATATATATATATATATATATATATATATATATATAATTCCTTTTTTTCTTGTGGTAGCAAGTTTACATCTTGCAATTCTCACTTTATAAAATGCAACTGAACCTTCTGCAATCTGACAAAAAAAAAAAAAAAAGTTGCCAGATGTAAATTTGCAACCGCAAGGAAAAAAGTCTGAATTATGAGATAAAAAGTCAATTATCTTTTTGATTCAGTTATTTGAACATTTTTTAACTGTTAAAATTACAATTAATGTAAAATAAATTAAACAGAGTTTAAAAAAAATATTATCAATATTAATTTGATAATTAATATAAAAAATTATACATATAATAAATGTTTAATATTATTTTTTTAATTTAATATATATATATATATATATATATATATATATATATATATATAACAAATGTATAATATATACATGTAATAAAACTAGCAACATAGATCTTTATAAATCGATCTTACTTTATAAAACATCAGTTGCATAATTTAAATATTTACAAATATATTTAGAAGTTTTAGACTTATAATTATATCTAGATGGCATATTTATAATTTATTCTAAAGATGTCAGATTTTAAACCAGGAATATTTTAAGTTCAATCAAAACCATTTACTCCAGTAACAAAAAGTTATGCAAACTTGGTAAAAATACAAATAATATTTACAGATAATATACTTTACAGATAATAACAGAATGAAAGATGATCTCCACAAGCCGTCAGACAGCGATAACTTTAAGTGTGTGGAAAAACTCTTCTTCTATAGTACATATAAAATGTCAGCAATAGGCAAACAGACTGTCCAACAGACTAAGTCTATTATCCTTCAAAATAAAAAGGCAATATAGCAACGGTAAAACCTCAAACGGAACAGCATTATTACTTTTACAATAACTTCTGTTTTCCTTTTCTGTACTTTTGAAAATGTATTTGATGATGCAGGAAAAAAATTATTGCTTCAAGCAATCCTTCAGATAAAATAAATGACATCGAAAGATGAGACCTTTTCAGACATTCTGTATGCAAAGCATTGTTTACAGTAAGGGATGTTACAAAGGAAAGGAAATATTTTTCACATCAATATGCACTCTGTTCTTTTAGAACATTATTTTTTCTTTTAAATAATTAACAACGGTGATGTTGAACAGTGGAGGGAATTAAAAACGTCCCGACATGGACTCATAAAATCTTTTTTTCTGACATTAAAATAACAAAAAGGAAGTTCAGAGGTGCTAAGCCATGGGGACTTCAGCTCACAAAGCTTGGATCAGCGCAATTTAATTTAAAAAGGCTTTAACATCCTCTCATCTCCATAAATAACTGCATGTTTTATATGCTATTCATAATTTATCTTTAGCACTAAAGCTTCCCTGTTGGAAGAATCTTTGACTTATGGGTCAGGTGTCTCACCGCTTTAAAAATCCAATTTTTACTCAAGGACAATAAGAATATTCATTACAATGAATTGATTTCTGAAATTGTTGTAATTTTTGCTTTAAAAGTCCTCTATCATCTTGCTTTCAATGAGCCAACAATGTCTTTCTCTGGCAAAATTTGCGGAGCAGGAACCACACTGTCAGATGCCGGTTATATAATGTTCAATGAATAAACATGTTACATTTTATTTTATTTCTGATTCTTTTTGTTAGAACAGAAGTGATTTGTAGACTAGTTATATTTAAATTACACGTTTTTTTTATAATAATAAAGTATTTCTACTCTCTTTTTTATTATTTTAAAATATAAATATTTGGTTGTGGTAAAACATGACCTTTGGTAAAACAAGATTTATTAAAAAACTCGTTTTGAACGACTATTATGAGGTAAATGTGAAATTAGGTTATTTCCAAGCTGTCTTACTGACGTCTTCTGGCGGTTGAAACACTGATTGAGCAATGACGTGAGATACAATATGGATTTCGGTAAGTTTTAAAGGGATACTCCACTTTTTTGGAAATAGGCTCATTTACTCCCCCAGAGTTAAACAGTTGGGTTTTACTGTTTTCGAATGTATTCAGTCGATTTTTTTTTTTTTTTTTTTAGAAGAATATCACAGTTTCTGGTCTCATTGACTTCCATAGTAGCTATATATATATTTTTTTCCTACTATGGAAGTCAATGAGACCAGAAACTGTCTGGTTACTGATATTCTTCTAAATATCAGAAAATCGGCTGAATATATTTGAAAATGGTAAAACTCAACTGTTTAACTCTGGGGGAGCCGTAAAATGAGCCCATTTCCAAAAAAAAAAAAAAAAAAAAAAAAAGTGGAGTATCCCCTTAAAACTTACCGAAATCCATATCGTATCTCACATCATTGCTCAATCAGTGTTTCAACCGCCAAAAGACTAGCCTCGCGAGACCATCCTGATCTCGCGAGCTTTCAAGGTTTCACTCGCAGATCAGTCTGGACACTCTCCGTTAAAGAAAATTTGGGAGCAGTTCACCAAACGAACGTCCAATCAGCGTTGGCTTTGAGGCGGGTTGAGGTGTGACGCAACGAGACCAGTCTAAAGAACACGGCGGCTTCAGCGGATGAAACTAGCATCAGCGTGGCTATCGAGCAAGTTTTATCGGAATTACAGAGTATTTCTTCACTGAAAGAAGAGCAAAACACTTCTCTGGAGGCTTTTCTCAGAGGAAAAGATGTTTTTGCTCTTTTCCCGACCGGTTTCGGCAAGAGTTACGGTACGTCATATGCTTCGTTGATCTGATTGGTTGACTTGGCCCGTCTATCACCAACATAGGCCAATCAGCTAACCAGTATTTTCACCCCTTACCAAAATTACTTCAACGGAAGGTTTCCAGATGGATATGCGGAGCAAATCCATCTGGCGGAGTCAGGTTACCAAAAGACGTCAATAAAAGACAGCTTGTAAAAACAGATGTAAATCTGTATCTTGAAACACATACAGTTGTAAAATACCATTGATAAATTGCATCAGGATAACCACAGATATCTGATACATTTCAAAAACAGAAACAAACTGTTCAAATGTTTGAGGTCCAGATCCTGCAGCACTGTGCTGGTTGCCATGACACTGCATTTTAGGTGCGTGCCACGTTATATTCAATTTGACAGGGAAGTGGTGCAGATCGCTGGCCCTGCCAGTCTATCAATTCCTTGTCTGAATGAGCGTGTCCTTCTGATTAGAGAGGAAAAAGTCTGAGTCCAGCCAGCTAGAGCCAGCTCACAAGGGCCCTATTGAACCCAGATTTAATGAAAAACATTTAAAATACTGGAAACTGGAGGCATTTCAAAGGCAAGTATCTAAGAGGGCGCAGAGCTGACATGGATACCAGAACCTCTCTCTGAGAAGGAACAAAATGTAATGAATGCCACAAATAAATACAGACATGGCAACATTTACCTTCTTGAATAGGACCTATTATGCGCTTTTACCAAGTCTTTATTTTCTTTTTGGGGTCTACTAGAGACATTTTCATGCTTAAATGTTCAAAAACACACTGTTTGTTATCGCAACATATTTTCTTTTGTCAAATCAACTTTATAATAATTTATTTAGTTGAGACAACTTATTATTTTGAGTTTCTGATGATTAAATTAATCTCCTTCATTGTATCTACTCACTTTTTCCAGTTCAATCAACTTAAAATTTTAAGGCAACCCAGGTTACTTACTTTTTTAAGTTAAACCCACAATATATATTTTTTTACTGTGTCGTAATCACAACATTTGTCTGTTGTCAAATCAACTTAAATAATTTATTTAGTTCAGATAACATATCATTTTGAGTTTCTGATGATTAAATCATTCTCCTTCATTGTATTAACTCACTTTTTCCAGTTCAATGAACTTAAAATTTTAAGGCAACCAGGTTACTTACTTTGTTAAACCATCAATATTTTTTATAGCGCTCTGTTTATGATGCCCCCCCCCTTCACGAAAAGCACAATATGCTTCAACCGGGTTTTTTTTTTTTTTTTTTTTACATGTCCAAAACCATATCAGATACTGGGGTCAGTTGCATAAACAGCCATTATGTCTTAAGAACTAGTATGACCAACCAGCAGTAAGTTAGGGGTATTCAGTCTTACTTTTCTGTATCAAATTAGATCAATCCATGTTTTTATCAGACTTGGATAAAGTAACGAACAGTCTAAAAGAATAATAAATGACTAACTTGTAAGAATAGACGGCCCCAGAAGTCAAAACAACAGCGCCTCTTGCACATGCTGACAACACACTACTAAAACAGCTCAGCCAGGCCTCGACTAAATCATTTAAATGTGGGATGTTGTGATGCATACGTTTCTGGAAGAAAGTCAAGTATACAAAGGAGGTGTTTCAGTCTGATATGGAGAATAACTCCATTTGGAGTGACTTGTTGCTGTTTGAGCATTATGTCTGCAAAGCACAACACTAAAGAAAGTTGAAAATGTAAAATAAGTCTTGCTCTTTAACACTAATTGCATTTGCTTAGACAAACTACATTTTGTTTCTTTCGAACTATACATATCTGTATAGGTCTGGAGAGGAAGTGGTAAGTACATAAAGCTCTTTTATCACAAATAGATTTCTCCTTTATTCAATAATGATACCCATCTATAAAAGACTTATTCAAGTGAAGGCATAGTTCAAAAAACAAACATGTACCCATTGACACATGGAGTAATTACAGTCAATGTCTGCTCATATAAAGGGATCTCATTGCAAGCACATCCATAATGACTTAATTGCATAATTGTCACTGAAATCCCCCATTTACCTCTCTGAGGTGCGTCTGCCGGTCTCTATTTTTACCCTAAAACCATATGAACAGAAAGAAAGTCTGTCAATGAGTGTTAACCATTTGAAAATGAAATACAAAGAGCCAGTAAAGAATTTATAGGACATTTTAACCCATTATTGCACAACACGGTAAAATCCAGTAGAGATTTGGAGTTGATGAGATGGTACAGCAATTCAGTCAACAGTCTTGGTTCATGGGTAATGACTGCCACGAGCAGAAGGAACCAGTGGTGACTGATGACCTGCGGTGGCAGTTCCTTTAATCAATCAAGAGCAGAGTTTAACCTAAGCACTGCCAACCAGCTGACCATTCCTCACAACACCTCCAAAATAAATTGGAACAAACCAATTCACTCTTAAAGGAGTAGTTCACTTTAAAAAAAAATGCTGATAATTTACTCAACCCCATATCATCCAAGATGTCCATGTCTTTCTTTCTTCAGTCGAAAAGAAAAGGTTTTTGATGAAAACATTCCAGGATTTTCTCCATATAATGCACTTTACAAGTAACCAAACTGTTCAAGGTCCAAAAGACAGTTTCAGTGCAAACTGTTCAAAGGGCTTTGAATGATTTTAGATGATGAATAAGGGTCTTATCAAGCGAAACGATCGCTCATTTAGAAAAAAAAAATAAAGTTTAAGTTTTCAAATGGTCGCCTTGCTCTGTTCTGTGATGCGCATTCATGACTCTCCAGTCCAAAGTCGTTTATCAAAATGAACAAATCATTTACGTGTCATTTTGTTCATTTAAAGAACGAAATGAATGAATTGACTCGGAAAAAGATTTGTTTATTTTGATGAATGAATTCGAACAGGAAAGTCACAAACGTGCATCACGGAACAGAGCAAGGCGAGCATTTGAGCTTATAAAACTTAAACTTTGTTATTTATTTTGTAAATGAGCGATCATTTCGATTGATAAGGCCCTTGTTCATTGTCTGGAATTGACCCTTCGCTAAGCCCCGCCCTCCCTAGTTACTGTTGTTACGCCTGTCAAGCTTTCGCGGCTGGCCCATCTATTATAGTGTGGATGCACCCGGTGTCAGACATTCGCAATGAGATAATTAGTAATTTTCGGCGAACAAGTGAAATATCTGGGAGAGGAAGACAAAAGGGACTACAGTATGCATTCGAGGGATATATTCACGACATTATATGCAACCGATTAGAGAATAATTTCTTAAAAATTGAAGTTAAAGCCTAACGTTACAGTCCCAGCGCAAGCAGCAGCGCCTCATACGATGACCGTTCAAATGGGAAACACAAATTGAGGAACAGCTATGTTCATACACAGCAGGGTATGTGAAAATAATCTTAATAATTATAAATCAAACAGCTTATCAATCAATCTTGTGGAATAACACTAATAAAGGGAGAGCCGCGATCGGATTGGGTTAAGTTAACTTACTTAGTAAGGGGTATTTAACGTTAGTAGGACGTCGATTAACAAAATGCTGAAATATATTTTAAAGTATGTCAGTGAGCCTTTGTCTCGTCTCTTTAATCGTCTTATTTTAAGTTATATCATTATGACCAAAGAACCGTCAATATTTCCAAGCAAATATGTGTTTTTGTTAAGCATGACCACATACCAGTAGTTGTGAATGGGTCTCGCACATAGATGCTAGATCGCGGCAATCATTTCTCCCCTTGGCTTTTAGATTTTCTGGAAGGAAAACAATTCCTCTCCCCCATCCAAACTTTTAGTATCGCGGTATCAGATTTGCACAATCCATACGCACAATGCTTCAGCATGTTTCCCTCAATTGTTTAAAGCTCTTTGAACAGTTTGCAATTTGCACTGAAACTGTCTTTTTGACCCTGAACTGTTTGGTTCCCAATGAAGTCCATTATATGGAGAAAAATCCTGGAATGTTTTCATCAAAAACCTTAATTTCTTTTCGACTGAAGAAAGAATGACATGGGGGTGAGTAAATTATCAGCAAAAGTTTTTTTTTTTTTTTTTTTAAGTGAACTACTCCTTTAAAAGTAACGGTTCCAAAAGAGAGTTTTCACAGCGATATCATAGAAGAACCATTTTTGGTTCCCCAAAGAAACCTTTCAATGAACAGTGCGAAGAATAATTTAATAATCTAAAGAACCCATTTGCACTGTAAACAACCTTTTGTGCAATATGAATTGTCCATGGATGTTAAAGGTTCTTCAAGAAACCATCAAATGCCAATAAATAATCTTTTAAAAACCATTTACTGAAAATGTTTCTTCCATATCACAGCCATGAAAACCCCTTTTTGCAATCTTTATTTTAAAGACTGTACAATACAAATCAGCAGGATCCAGAATATCATTTATATATACAGTAGTCCTACAGGTTTGGAACGACATGAGGCTAGGCTCATTTTTGTTTGGACTATCTTGTTAATTGCTGACCACATATTAAGTTGCAGTTCCTGCAAATTGGACCAAGACATGTATTTTATTCACGTGCTGACTTGCATTTGATACTCAAGTCTTAATGTTGGTTCCTTGCACGTGATCTTTGTTTGAAACAGACTGTCCAATCTAAAAACGACACTCCTGGTATCCAATTACAGACTTGTACTTAGTTTGGCTGCTGTCCTGCTCCCAACTGAAGCTAAAACACTGCAAGCGCAGGAACACGAATTGGGCCCATTCGAAATGGCCTCTCTTTCAGAAATCTAATAAAATATTCGTGAATAAATGTTACATTGGCAGTAAACAGAATCTCCAGCTTGATTCTTTCTGCTGCGTGGGAGGCGCGTGGAACCCTGGGAGATCTGTGCTGCTTTTTTACCTTTAATTATACATCCCAGGCATGGTTTGACAAAACTTTAAGTCTTCTCGATGCTATTGTTGCAAAAGTTCGGATAAAAGTCTGTTCCCTCAAGCTACAACTGAACACAAGCGGGAAGACACTAATGACAAGAACTGAATAAATAATAAACGATCAAAACGCCATCTGTACTCCCACAGTATTTGTATTTCCAAGAGAAGTGGCTTCTAAAGAAAGTTATTACACCCAGAGGCCTAGTGTCGTACAGCAGGGGTTCCCAACCAGGGGTACATGCAACCCGAAGGAGTAGTTAAGTACTTGAAATGATTTTGCTTTGTTAAACCAATAAAACAGAAATTGGAACTTTATGGCTGCCAAAATATCCAAATAATTAGCCATTAATCAAGTGTATTAAATCACAGTGTCGCTCGAAGGTGATATTTCACGATAATTCTACTACATATACACTGCAAATTACTTTTGTTATACTTTCAATCTGGGTTTCATTACTAAAACTAGATTTTTCTCAGAGAAAGTTGAGGTGTGGAAATTAGGTGAGTCTGTTTTTCAACCATAAATCTATACATTCGTTTAAAAATAATAATGATATTGCTAAACCTGCCACAACAAAGAAACTACCCGGCACATGTTTTCTTTTTCTTTTTTATTCCAAAAAACTTCAAAATAGGTTTTTAAGTTCAAGAAAGTAGAATAAGCTGAAACACAATGCAAAGCATCATATACAGACAGATAAAATACATTTTATATATTGCAGACAAGCCATGTTGGGTATTACATATTTACAATATGTAAACTTCTATATACAATCGTTTTTACATTTACAAAAAAAGCCTTTGTCTCTATTTTGTCTTTGTATATATATATTTTATATATATATTTTTTATAATCCCCACTAGCATTTGTACTACAATAATGAAAAACATTTACAGATCTGTCAATACACTTTCTCTTTTTTTATATTACAAATTTATTTCCATAAAAATATATCTCTGTACAAAAAAAAGGTTTCTATTCATTAGTTCTCCTCTCAGTGTCTCTGTCTGGATATCCACAACGGACCGCTCTAATAAGGTCCTTGAAAGTTTGAAAGTCTGTTCAAAAAATCCTTTTGGTCAAGTACGCAACTCAAGACTGTCTGTATTCCTTTAGGCTTTGGATAGCCAGAGCAGAGCAGTCCTTTAAAAGTCCTTCAAGGCTGGGCTCGTACCTACCAACTGGAGAGAAAAGCGTGGATGTGGTTCTCAAAATGAGATTAAAAGGACGAAAAGAAGCTGGAAAAGTGCATACCAAGATATTTTTCACATCAACCTCCGCACAAAACAGGATTCGCTCATCCTGTAGTGTAACATTTTCATATACTACTTCAATATAAGCTGCAGTGTGCAATTTAAATATATCGAAATGCAGTCTTTTAGGGGTGCCACTTCTCTGATATGTTATTAAGGGACGTTTCATGAGTTATGTAGTTTGTTGGATGTTCCCAATATAGACATTTCCAGAATTAAACATACATTCAGTGCAATCCCGATTTTGTCTACATCCAAACTTCTCGCCTTTGAAAGACACTGAAAAAATACGTGTTTTCTGACACTATGAGGTGCTCTTGAAATCACAACAGGATAACAATTAAGATAATCGATAAACGAGCCTACTTTCACGTCATGCTAACACTACCTCGATGAAAAGGGCTCATCACAAATGTAAATTATTTGAGATGCTGGTCTCCATTTTAGTATATTGTATGTATGTGTGATTCAGTTAGGCTGATAATAATAAAATAAAATATACGGAGGGCCACCAGGCACAGTTGGGTTCATAAAAACGGTATGACACTGATAACACATCAGCGCTATGAAGGGAGCACGTCTGTTTTAGTGATCATGCAATGACAACACTACAGATTGAGTACTATTTCACAGTTAGCATTGCTAAATGCCATTAATAATACCGTAAATGCTGTAATGCTTATATATAAGCATTATATCTCTCTATATATGTGTATGAAATGGGCTGAGGCCTTTGACTTTGGCAAAGCAGTACCATAGGTTTTGCAATAGATTTGCAAAATTAATAATATTCACAATGCAAGAATATTCTAAAAAGAAGACCAGGTTCTAACCTAGGGAATTATGTGAAGATGTAAATCGATTTCACGTTTTAGGGTGCTGGTCTTAATTTTTTTGTATTTGTTTGATTCTCTCAAGCTAAGAATAACAAAGACTCGACTAAATAGAGAAGCAGCGTCTTTGAAATTCTCCCCTAGCAACTGGTAGCTCTTGACCAGTGTGCAAAAATAACAAAAATGGAGCAATAAGAAGAGATTAGACACACCACATTTAGCGTTACCAAGGCACTGTTACGAGAAACAGATGGACAAGTGTGAAACACAGTCTGCCTGGACACTTCAACAACAGTATGGGTTCAAAAACACATATAAAGATGAAAATGAACTCGAGGAGATGACTTTGAAGCCCTTGTGCCTTGATTTATGTGTGTGTGTGTGTTGAGTGCAATTTTGTAGCATTTTAAAAGGAGCTATTTCTAATGCCAGAATTATTGTAGGTTTGCCAATCTGCAGCAAAATGATGTCTGATATGTGGCAAATGCTTTAAGATGACGTCAACACTGATAAAGCGTCTTGCAAATATAACGTGAACGTCAATAGTTTGAAGATAATGTACCTGCTAAACTCCTGGCCCATAAAATCCCAAGGGAAATACAATCTTTGCTTTTTCGATCAACTTACAATTGAAACAATCTCTGGGTAATATCACATTAACACAACGATGATAGGCTACCGATTTCAAAAGTAATAAACTTGTAAAAGCAATTATATCAGAGATTGATTTCAAAAGCTGAACAGCGCAGCACATAAACCCGGAAAGTAAATGCCGGCGTCAGTTAACAGAGGCCATAAGACAAGAAAATCTAACCGAATGATGCAAAAACAAGCAGCGACAATAATATTCAATAACTGAATTACAAATCTCAATAACACCTGCACCCAGAATATAGTGTACTCTGACATCAGAATACAAGTTATTCAGTATGCAGATCTATCCCACACTATTTGTACACTTCCCAAGCTGTTGCTCATCCCATCCCTTCCCATCAAGTTACTGGGGCAAATGCATGCAAATAAACAACCGGCATTGGATTAGTATTTTAAGGAGTGATTCCTAAGCCCCTTTCGCTTATCGTAAGTGTGGTGTGGGCAAGGATGACATGGAGGAATATGCAGGGAAACAGATTATGACACAAAGCTACAGAGATTAAAGATTTTCACGCTTATTTGGTGTTGGCTCCTTTTGAGTAAATCCGTCATCCTTATCCTTGACTTCAGAACTTGAGGACTGAAAGCAGACCCTCCCTTGGTTGTGAAATACACGTTTCAAGTTATATTTATCTCTGGTCTTCAAGGACTGTGTTGCTTTTTTTTAAAATCTATGTATGAAAATCATTTGATCCATGACATTCAATGACATCAGAAGTCCACCACCTAAGATCTGCCTGACATCAGGAATATCTATAAACGCTAGCGAATGGTTCATCGACAAATCCCAGCCCGTAAACCAAGAACATCCAACTCAGACCATCCAAATCCACTCCTTGGTAGTATAGAGGAAACCCAAACCTCCAATGAGGGCTGCTTTTCTTCTGTAAATGTGGGGGGAAAAAAGAGGCCGTGAAGTCAGCTTCATAAAGCCCCTGAACACATAAACATGTGCACCGTGTCTTTTCATGTTCTCCGCTGGGCTGCTCGGAGGGTTGGACTGTCCATTCTCAGTCAGGATTGTGATAAGATGCTGTGAGAACACTTGTTCCTTCAAGCTGAAATGAGAAAAGAGGTGCTACAGCTAGAATCCATGTCTTCTAATAAGCCTCTGAATCTCATTCCTCTTCAAGTCGAGGTGTGGCGTAACATGCTGATGTGTCAGAGAGTGTCCTCAGTGAAGTCTGCACTTCAGTTTGTGGATATGGGACAAAATAAGCCAAAACGCACTCCATAGAAAACAACTCAAGGTAAAAAAGTTAAACAAAGCGTCTCCAGCAACATGCTTCTCGACTTCCTGTTCTCATGAAGGCTTCCTCTACCTCAAGAGTAAGAATGGGCGGGCTTTGTTTGACCGAACATTGTACCTCTTGTCTTTTTTTGGCAAGCGACGACTGAGCTTCACATGTGTCCCTTCGCGCTGCCGCAGTCAAACAGGACGTTCCCTCAGAAGGAAAAAAGAGGAGACGGCAGAAGTGTGTAGGAACAGAGTTTCAGCTAGCAAACACCGACGTGGTTCTTTATCGGTGCATCTCTGTTGATGCATTTTTACAGCATTGTTATCAAGGTTTATCACTTTGTCACATTGGAATTGGTTTACAAATGAAAAACAACAACAACAAAAAAATCCTCCTCTTTAGTCCATCCGTGCGGCCCATTCGTAACTATGGGGATAGTTGTGTGGAGAGAGAAAGACTATATCCAGCCTGTGAAAGGAGGAAAGAGAACAGAGAAGGA
The DNA here is from genome assembly GCA_038021265.1 of Cyprinella venusta. NCBI lineage: Eukaryota > Metazoa > Chordata > Actinopteri > Cypriniformes > Leuciscidae > Cyprinella > Cyprinella venusta. Next base: position 8,033,202 of record CM075878.1, read on the forward strand.
GATAAGAGTAGAGAAGACACATTTGTCTGCAGTGTTGGAGAAAGTACTTTGAAGCTTCTCAAGAGACATAGTTAAACTACTGTCAAATTTACTATAGCTACAGTGCAATTTACAAAAAAAAATAGTTAACTATGTTGAAGCAGCTGAAACACAACTCCCAATAACAGTGCTTTTGATGACTTGCTCGGCTTTAACAGTTGTGTGCAGAAAAACTAAACAATAACTGTGCTATTTTTGTTTCAAAAGCAGCCCATTAATGGGAAAGCTATTTTAAAAACAGCTGAGGTATTAGGATACCATAGTTAACAGCAATGCTACTTTAGTTGGTTACTGCGCAACTGCTTTTCAGAAGGAATGGATAAGAAAAGAAGTGGAAAGAAGAAAAAACAGAGAAAGAGGGGTGCTCAACACTACATGTAAAGGTACATTTTTAACTTAATTAATAAAAGTATATATATATATATATATATATATATATATATATATATATACAGTGGCAGTACATATATATATATATATATATATATATATATATATATACATATATATATTATATATATATACAGTATATATATAAAATCCTCAGAGCCGTTTCAGGTTCAAATCAGCAGATGAAACTGAAATACATGGGATACAGGTGGGAACCAATTACAAATCCTCCCCAAGTTCATAGTTTGAGGCTTAGATTAGGTGCATGCACATATATATATATATATATATATATATATATAACTTTGAAAAGGGTACAACAGCTGATATAAATTAAAATTCACAATTTCTCTATCCTTATCCCCTTGCCTCAGCAGTTTGTTTTCCATTTTGACTGAGGGCAAAACTAGGCCGATAAAGTCAGTATAAGAAGTACAATTTCTCCAGTTTTAATTCGCCCACTCAACATTCAAACAAACTATATGCTGAAAAGGCAGTTTGGGTATAATAGCAGAAATATATAGCAAATGATGCCACTAAATCATTCCAAAGCAACTATGTGAGGATATATTGCTTTTTTTCCCCTTTCCCTGAGGTCCATGTCCTCATTCGGCTTATTGCATTGCAAGATTTTATATGCACTCGACAATGACCTTTTCATCTCGGATGCCATGCTAGTTTGTACAGTAGTCTAATGAAGCCCGTTAGATGTGGATGCAGAATGCTAAGGTCACAGTATGATTCTGAAATCTAGAAAAATGTAACAAGTTCTAGAAAAAAAAAACATTCACATGGTGGGGGTTGACTAGCACAGTGGTACAGTACCTAAAGGGTGGATCTAGACTCACTGCAGAACGTTGATTGGTTGACAGAGACCTTGCACGTGTTACAAGGGGAACGACAGCGTTTAAAAAACATAACACCCCTGCAAAACAAGGGGTTCCAGCGGACGTCCGAGCAGTGCCGCATTAAATGCAAGAAACTGCGGACTGACTACCGTAAGGTGAATATGTGGTTCAAATATAAGGTTCTATATGATGGACGCCATCTAGGGACACAGACCAACGAGTTTGGGAAGAGAAGGAGCCATCGATATGAGTTTCAAAAGAAAACACTTATTATCTCTGTTTCAAAACCTGATGGATTTCCTTTGGAAACACACTTCTGGCGCAAAGGCTGTTCCAAAATGTATTTCTGAGGCAAACTGAAACATGGTTATTAGCTAACATATTTGGCATGTCATAGCTAGTATGTGCCCGAGGCAAAAAATTGTATTTACAAAACTCTGGTTTATCCAAATACTTTTGAGATTATTACAGATACAGGCTCTGCTGACAAACGCAGTCGTAACAAATCAATCAAAGTCAGGCAGATCACTAGGAATGAATCTTTCTGGTTGAAGACTCACCTTTGCCTAGAGCGGTCGCTATACTGCTGTGCACACTGTGCTGACCGTGAACTCCGTCTCATTGGCCATGATGTCAGTGGGCTGGATATTGCGGTCATACATAGGGTTTTCGAAAGTCGCCCTTCCGTTGGTGTTTTCATGGCCCGCATAACCATTGAAGGGTACTTTGGGCCTTTTTCTGAAAGTAAGCAAGACATATTAACCAATATTCTGGAGGAGGGATTCATGATATATGATACAATGAATGATACATATTTCGTGAACTGCTTTACCTGTGTTTGTAGAGATACAGAGCGAAGCCTGCTATAATCATGGCAATAAAAGGCACTAAAATGGCTGCTGCCACTGAACTGCTATTGGAGGCAAAGTTATAGCCTGGATTCTCCCCATTTGGATCAAGGCCCTCTGTAAAAAAATAACATACAAAGGAACCATTTATGAATTGACAATAACTAACCACAAGCGAAAAGTTCATTCAAAGCATGTGTTCAAATTGATTTTAAAACCATGTAACAAATAAGAAATAAATACACAGAATGTGGCAAGATATTGGGAGATGCCAAAGTGCATTATGTTGACAATACTTTTTTAATTACAGATATCAAGACATGGCAAAGATGAAATCGTTCTGAATTCACTTTTCAATTTCGACCACAGAGCTTTCCTAAACAACAAGAGAGTGTCAGTGCACCTGTTCATCAGACAATGCCAAAAAGCCTCCCAATAACATCAAGGCTGCAAGTGGGTGATTCAATTAACTAACTCAATAGAGCCAGCTCATCAAAGCAACATTAAATGATGAAATATGGGTGCGCACACACACATGCTCTTTCCACTACAGCCCCTGTATTAATAAATCTTCTGTTTGTTCAATCTGTCAGACGATGTTGAGATAGGAGTCTATACAGCTGTCGTTTATAAATGAAGGCGCACCTTTTTCCATCACGGCAGGATTTGACAGACCGTTCATGGATTGGCCTCCACAGACTGATTTCTTTCTTTCTTTTTTCTCTTTTTTTTAATATCCCAACCATCTGACACAGATAAACCACTGAAAGGGTTCAGTACCTAATATTTTTGGCTAAAATATATGTATTTCGTAGAACTCGAGGGGGAAACCATTGTAATGTCTGATCAGAGAATTTAGAATAAGTCACTTGCATAAGGTATAAGGCGAGCTAACATGCGATGCTAGGTTACTGCTACACTAAGGTAGTACACTGAACAGTTTCAGCCAATGGAATCACTTTGGTGTCCTGGGTGTCCTTAATTCAACAGGAAAACCAATTTGTTCATAAAAATGGATATGTTAGTTCAATCCGTGAGGAGACTCAGGAGAGTCACTATTTTCGCTTGCTTCCTTTCCCAAATATTCCTTCTTTTTGAACTGTATTTCTGTCATTTTATATGTTCAGACTTAAAGGAGTAGTTCACTTATAAAAAAAAAAAAAAAAAAACTTTTGCTGATAATTTACTCACCCCTATGTCATCCAATATGTCCATGTCTTTCTTTCTTCAGTCAAAAAGAAATTAAGGTTTTTGGTGAAAACATTCGAGGAATTTCCAGGAATCCAGGAAACGGTTCAATGCAGCTTCAAAGGGCTTTAAATGATACCAGACGATGAAAAAATGGTCTTATCTACCGAAATGATCGGTCATTTCAAAAACAAATAAAAAAGTTTAAGTTTTATAAGCACAAATGCTCAGCCTGCTCTGTTCTGTGATGAGCGTTCGTGACTCTCCTTTTCAAACGCGTTCATCACAATGAACAAATCTTTTTTTCGAGTCATTTCGTTCATTGAATGAACCATGAACTCTAATTTGGACAACTGTTTGATACCCAATGAAGTCCATTATATGGAGAAAAATCCTGTAATGTTCTCATCAAAAACCTTAATTTCTTTTCGACTGAAGAAAGAAAGACGTGGACATCTTGGATGAGTATATTATCAGCAAAAGATTTTTTAAAAGTGAACTAATCCTTTAAAGGTAGAAGTTCACGCCAAAATTCAAATTCTGCCATCAATTACTCACTCATGTCATTCCGAACCACTTCTGTTAAACCTCGAAAGACAAATTAAGATATTTTTAAGCTTGATTTCCGATCCTTCCAATCGAAAGTTCATTTGTGCTTCGAAGACAAACAAAAGTCTTATAGGTGTGGGACATCATAAGGCGGGGTAATTGATTTCTGGGTGAAACATAACCTTTAAAAAAATAAGTTTTAAAGGAATATTCCACTTTTTGGAAATAGGCTCGTTTTACCACACCCCCAGAGTTAAACAGTTGGGTTTTACCGTTTTCAAATCCATTTAGCCGATTGTCTGATATTTAGAAGAATACCAGTAACCAGACAGTTTCTGGTCTCATTGACTTCTATAGAAGGCAAAAAAAATATACTATGGAAGTCAATGAGACCAGAAACTGTCTGGTTACTGATATTCTTCTAAATATCAGAAAAACGGCTGAATACATTCGAAAACGGTAAAACCAAACTGTTTAACTCTGGGGGAGTGGAAAAATGAGCCTATTTCCAAAAAAAGTGGAGTATCCCTTTAACAAATGAAGTGTCCTATAAGACAAGCACACATACCCAGCCTCTGAAGTCCAAACTGGCCGAATCCTTTTCCTCGAACAAAGCCTTGGTATACAAATGAATCGGATGAAGGCATGTATGACACCTGTGGAGAAAAACATAAAAAGTAAGTGTACAGAATTTTCAAAATGTCAAAAATGAGCCACTGAAAGGTAACGTGTCACTCATGTGAAAGACTACTTATGTTTGACATTTACTTTCCCCATCATTCCTCACTGAGGCATAAAATGTGTACATATGCGAATACAAACAGACAGGCGAATATAAAACGGGCTTTCTCATTTATCCTTGTGCACTTTCTCTCTCTTACATGAACACACACACACAATAGCCACACACTCATGGCCCACACTTTTAATTACACTCTCCCAGGTGCTTGTCCCGTGTGCATTGGAGGGGGTAGAGACGTCTGGCCCTGATTACCCAGCAATGATTTAACTGACGTTTTAATTAAAAGAAAAACTTTCTCGGTGCTATCCTATCCCCAGGAGAGACAAGGTGTGTGTGTGTGTGTGTGTGTGTGTGTGTGTGTGTGTGGTTGAGGGTTTCAGTAGTTGCAAGCAGCCCAAGGTCTGGCCCTAGACAAGAGCCCTTACATCAGCCTGTGAGTACTGAAGTACTCTTTGCGCACTCTCAAGTTGCAGTAAATGTACAGAAACCTCCACCATTCAAAGTGAGACCATGACTTTCTGAAGACTACATCTGCATGATGTCATACCGTAAAGTAAAAAGGACTTGCATCAAAAAAAAAAAAAAAAAAAAAAAAAAAAACATGTTTCAAAGCTGTTGAAATCAGTTGCAAGATGCTTCTCTTTCCCAGTAACAAGTCTACTTAACAATAAGTCAATTGGACGTCTGGGTCGAGTTAAATCACACCTACTTGGCTTAAATATTTGATCTGCGGTTCAAAGCAAACAATCTATTTGAATCTAATCCGTTACAACGTGGAGAATCTGTATAATCATCACGATGATTATTATTTCCACGTTTCACGCTGCAGGGAGTCTCCATTTCAACATATCAGGTTAAGGATTTCATGGATGTACTGCAAACAAGGGCTTCCTGTCAAAACCTACAGTGAAGATCAGAGGAAACGGGAAAGGGGAATTCACATACATGTCCGTCAAGTGCCCAGTTGTCAATTTTGAACTTGTTAACGAAGATCTCCACAGGGCCGCGGATCTGATACACCTGCAGCAACAACTGGGCTTCTTCTTTCTTATAGGTACCTGCAGGAATGGAGAGAGTGAATGAGGGTGTTAAAAGGTTGATGCACCTACCATAAGTGTTAATGAGTGTCATGAGATTATCATAATGATAAAAATATTTTAAAAATGGAAAACATAATTGTCAGGGTTTTGTATTGGGTTTTATATGGTTTTGCGAGCCTATTCTATTCCTTTAGCGTCATATAGGTGACGCTATAGACCATTTCAAAAGATGTAAACAACACTGGCCCAGAAGCACTTCCTGTTTCAGTTTTTTAACACTACATAAAAGCTGGGATAAAATACAACCAACAGAACATTTAAAACTGAATCAAAAAGTTAAACAAACATCTTTAAGAAGTTTTCTTTACATGTGAAATAAAGAAAACAGTTACAAACTGAAACAGGAAGTGCTTCTGGACCAGTGTTGTTTACATCTTTTGAAATGGTCTATATGACAAAACGACGAAATACTATGCACATGGCACCTTTTATCGTTAATATAACACGCGAACCCAAGGCGCCATAAATCCTTTAGCGTTAATATGAGACTACCCCACACCTAAACCTACCCATCACAGCGTATGTTATATTAATGATAATGGGTGCCATGTGCATAGTATTTCGCCGTTTTGTCATATAGCGTCACATATTACGCTAAAGGATGAGAATGCGTTGGGTTTTGCATACGTGCTAAAGATTGCACAGAGTAGTCGACACTTTAAACCTGATGTCGACTAATCACTGATCATGGCCTATAGAGGGCGCACAGAATAAGAAATCATTGAAGTCCACATATAAACTCCATTCCCAACAGTTAAAATGACAAATAAATACATACTTTGAAAGCACTCCACAATAACTCTTTGATTACACCATCTGGATGCTCAAAATTGTTTGGGTGAATGCATGTTTTAAACAGCTTACTATACAAGCAAGTTATTCACAGACAGTCCTATACTAATGTGCTGCTGCACTGTAACACACACATACACAGACAGTAACTCGCACATCATGTGCAGATCGAGTGCACACAGAAACATTCAGTAGCGCAGAAATGTATTGTCAACACTGCTCTGTGATTTATCAATAAAATAGCTTAGAAAATGAAAAATTCTAGCATATTCCTCTTAGCAACTAAAACCCCCAGCTTCACTATTTGTAGAGAGACGCTGCCAACATGCAATCGCTCTCTTACTAATGCATTCATATAAATGTAATCTTTACTGTGCTACTTTATCCGTATTTTGTTTAGAACGAGCAGAAATCTGTGAGAAATATTACGACTCAAGACAAAAGGACTGATAAAATATTATGTAGAAGCAATAGTTTTGCATGCAGTGCTGTCATATGCCATAGCTGTGCACAAGGCAACCTGAGTGTGTCTCAGCTCGATGCTCAGGTTATTTGTTCCTTAATGACAGCATTAGCGACTAATGGACATCGACTTGACTTTGATCACATATATGTTGACTTGAAAAAAATCTAAAGTCGTTCAACCCAATGTGTGAACATATTCTGTTTCATTCTTTCTACATTCTATTCTATTTTTAAATAAATGTTAACCTTCTGATGGCCTTCCTTCATGAGTCACGTCCTGGGCCTTCCCGGTCAGAAGTGACCGGAGGCCTAAAAATGAAACTTCTTCCATCCCAGTTAAACCAATGCAATTTATTTTTGTTCTATAATATTTATTCTTTTTAACTTAGTATTTTGAGACAATTTGATTGAATTTATTAATATTTATGCAATATTTATGGTCTATTTTTTCAATGGATATATATACAGTATTTAAATATATATATATATATATATATATATATATATATATATATATATATATATATATATATATATATATATATTTTAAATATTAATGCAGTATTTTTGTTTAATATATAGAGTCTAGGCCTCCAGAAAAAAAAAAGCACTATCTGGTTACAGTATAGAGAAAAAGTGTAGATTCATGGTGTGAACCACTATATGACATGTAGAGCTCTCTATGAACAGGCATGTGAATTCCCCAGCTGTTTATGAACACATTTTTTTTTGGTGGATTTGAATATATAATTGTAACAACCTGAAAAACTATTCCTTATTAGAAAAAAATGTAAAAAATAAATAAAAAATGTGAATTTTTATGTTTTTTTTTTTTTTTCAATTTCCCATTCATTTCCTATGGGAGTCATTTTTGACCAAATACCAAAACCGTGACTAATTTTTTTATGACCACTCAGCATGCTCGGATCATGAACTCATTTTTTTTTGTGTTCACATACCTAATGCCAGAAATGTCACCAAGTTTCGTAACATTCAGATGAAGCTGTGATTTTTAAAAATTCAAAACAGATTTTTTGTAGTCTGGAGGCATTTCAAGCTAGAACATTGTCAATAGCTTGCTGCTGAAGCGTCACAAATGAGTGGTTGGTAAAATGTGTTGTCGGGTTAAAATAAAAAAAAAAAAACACTTACCAGCCAGATTGAGCTGTACTCCGCTGTGGTCCATGAGAGTGCCGTTGACCCGATTGCTGAGTGGTTCAAAAGCAGTTATGCTAAGCATTGCTGGCTGCTTCTTCCCTAGATATTCGTACGAACCCCTCCAAAGAGAGTTCTTAGAAAAAACCCCACTTGGCACTGAGAACAAAAGAACAGATTGAAAGAAACAGTGACTAAAATATTTTAGGGGGATTTGTAATTAACTTTCCTTCCATTGAAAGATTATTCAAAATTATGGTAGACGGTGAAGATTACCGGGTAGCTTTGTGTTGGGCGGCTCTTGCACGGTTCCTACAGTTTTTCCACTTGGTCTGTTATCAGCTATGGGACAAGTCATATAGAGTGTTAGAGGGAGTGGATTAATACAGCAGACAGTACCTGTTAATAAATCTGATTTGGTTTGTTTATATCATATATGCGTAGTGTACACAATGTACCCCATACCATTCGGGCAGAACATTTTCTATTATTTGAAATCTCACTTAATATGTCTGAATACCCAGTGAAGTCACATTATAAGATGACTGGACACAGACAGTGGGGAAAAACAGCTTTATTAGATGTCAGACTATGTTGCCTCTCTCTGGTCTCCCACAGGCGCTGTTAATATCCTTCCACTGTAAAGGGCCCGAACCTTGCTTTTATAGCTTTGTTATAAAAGATTTCAGCAACATATTTCAACAACTCTAAGAGTGCGATCCATTTCAGCTTTAACTCGAGACTAATACCATCTTCCTTCAGCAGAGTAAAAAGCAAATAGATAATCTTATATTTCTGCTCTATGCTCACAGTAAACACTTTATGGGCCCTGTTTATCTGAAGATGTTTTAAAGCGGTCTGGGCTGTCCAAAACCAAATCAATGCAATTCATTGGGCTAATCAGAGCTCTACTGATATGAACTTTCAGCAATGACATGATGAATTGGGCGCAACGATCACACCAGTTGTGGAGATGAAACAGATGCACGTGACCATTTATCAACATTTGAGGAGAAGAAAAATCACAAAGTGGTTGAAAACGGTAAATCGTTAAATTTGTGAATCAAGCAGATGGGCTACACTTAAACATGCAAGTGGCAACAAACAATTTTTAATAGAAATGGGAACAAATATTTTAGCTTGTGGGCTCAAGAATGTATTTGTAAAGCATTTTGTACATACGTGCACACAACGGAGGTTTCCCTGTCCAGCTGCCATCAGCCCTGCAGGTGCGGTGTTCAGATCCTCCAGCCAGGTAGAATCCAGGCTGACATGTGTAGATGAGCGTATAACCCAGAGATGGCAGCTCAATGGCACCTACATCCGCCTGAGCGGGGAGCTCCGGCTGATTACAGTGATGAGCTGAGGAGAGAAAAGGAGAGAGAAAATCTGACATTGTGGAGGGTGTGCTGTGAAAAACAAAAATTGTACAAAATCGCTTGGAATCAGGAAAGGGTGCTCTACTTTATTCATCACTACATATAATTACACAATTATTATTTGAATGCAGTTTTAAAAACGCAAACAGAAAAATCAGGCTAATATATATATATATATATATATATATATATATATATATTTTTTTTTTTTGCAATATTGCGGCTAACCGATGCACTCAGGCTGCATGCCACTCCAGGTGAGGTTGGGCAAACAGGTCCGAGAGATGGAACCCAGAAGAATGTGGCCCTTTCTGCAGCTGTAGAATACTGAACTACCAATCTGTTGAAACAATCAGACAAATAGTCAATAAATGACCAGAGAAAAAAAGAGCTCCAGATGTATTGAAAACAGTCCTAATTTACAGTGATTAGCACCTGATAGCCTTGAGAGTTGTTCTGGTTGCCAAAGAGAGGAGTGCCAGGATCTACACAGCTGGTGTGACTGGGATCTGTGAAAAAACAAACAAAATTGGTAGTAATTCACAATATGGTGCCTGTATAGTGTATAGCATATCTGATTTCGACTCAGTCTAGTTCAGACATCACACATGTAGGTATATATGATATATGAGATGAATATAACATTCCAAACAAAAATGTGTCACGAATTCCACAAAAAATACTAAGCAACACAACTTTTTTCAACATTGATAAGAAATGTTTCTTGAGCACTAAATTAGCATATTATGATTTCTGAAGGATCATGTGACCGAAGGGTATGGTCCCCCTATAGATTGTCTATTGATAGTCTGCTGACTATAAGTTACTTTACAAGTAAATATCTACTTACTGTAACCAGCAATGTATCGAGAGACTTTCAGTTAACATTCAGTTGTCTATAAAGAACTTAGCATGTAGCCATTAACCAATGTATCGGTAGACTTTCAGTTAACATTTAGTTGTCTATAAAAATGTTAGCATGTAGCCAGTGGTACTGTTATTTTCTTAATCTTAAACCAAATGTTCGTTGGTACTTACTATCTATTGACTGTCTGCTGAAAATCTATTGACTTTAACCTATGATGCTGGCCTGTAAGAGTCATTCAACAGCATTTCTTAGATTTTCACTTCATTTTGATGGGCCAAATGTGGCAACAGATGAATATATGAATTTACCTCAGTTAAATGACAGTCTACTAAAAGGTAACTTATATGCAACAAACAGTTTGTAGAACACTTCTGAAAATCCTTGCAAAAGCAAAAGGTAAAGGGTAAGCAAGGAGATATATACTTAAAGTACATTTGAAATTACCTTGTGTTGCTACTTATAGACAACTGAAAGTTAACTGAAAGTCTACCGATACATTGGTTAATGGCTACAAGCTAACTTCTTTAGACAACTGAATGTTAACTGAAAGTCTACCGATACATTGGTTAATGGGTATATGCTACCTTCTTTATAGACAACTGAATGTTAACTGAAAGTCTACCTATACATTGGTTAACATGCTACCTTATTTATAGACAACTGAATGCTAACTGAAAGTCTACCGATACATTGGTTACAGGCTATATGCTGACTTCTTTATAGACAATTGAATGTTAACTGAAAGTCTACCGATACATTGCTGATTACAGTAAGTAAATATTTACTTGTAAAGTAACTTATAGTCAGCAGACTATCAATAGACAATCTATAGGGAGACCATTAAAATAAAGTGTTACCAACCGAAGTAATGTCTGCTTTTTGAAATGTGAAGAACGAATACATCAGTTCTGACCTATGCAAGAAGGCTGGGTTCCACTCCAGGTTCCGTCATACTGGCAGTATTGCCGAGCAGAGCCAACCAGAATCAAAGGCAGGTAACATGAGAATGAAACAGAGGACAGGTACGTAAACCCTCTGTCTTCCCGCTTGCCTTGGGCTGGTATCCCTGGATCTCCACAAAATACAGCTGTAGGGAAAGAGAATTTCATTGAGGAAAACTCACACAAAACCTACATCTACAATATTGAAACGGCCCTTTTCAAAATGTATATGTGGATCTAAATGTACTTTCAGTACTTCAGACAAATTCACACTTACGGAAACATTGAGGCCGTTCACCACTCCAGTTTCCCGTGCCCTGGCAGGTAAGTATGGTGGGAAGGGAAAGCTGGTAACCCTGATTACAGTTATAACTAATGCTAGACCCCCACTGGAAATCAGTCCCAACCACCTGCCCATTCGGGATGGTGGGAGGTGCACCACACACAATGGCTGTGAGAGAAAAGAGACAATCAATCATGTTGAACTAGTGAACTAAACAAAAAAATAATAGTCAACAGAGCATGATTTTGAAGACACATGAAGCTTGTAGGCTTGGACCTTTGCAAACGGGCTTAGTGCCGTTCCACGTGCGGTCCTTGGTGCAGGTGAGCGTGGAGGCACGATCGGCATCCATAGTGAAACCCGGGGAACACTGGAAGCTCACACTGTGGCCATAGGTGAAGTCACTGCCCAGTCTGATACCATTCGCTGGCACTCCGGGATCTCCACAGTTAATGACTGGAAGTGGGCAGAGAGAGACGAAAACGAAAACGAAAGTCAAAGCAAGGCTGAAAGCCATTTGTGATGTGATTAGAGGAAGTTCATGGCTGAAGTGAGGTGTGTGCCAAATTTTGGATGATTTGGAACCATTTTATAATTAGCCATTTCATTGAAACAGATAACAAATTTAGGCAAAAACATTTTCATATTAAAAGGGTCATAAACTGGAAGCAACACGATTTTTTTTATCACTCTAAGTAGTGCCTTTAAATTAATGAACTGTTTTAGGCACCAGCTTTGGGAGGCTCTTTCCTCTAGTCACTTCCTGTAGTCTGAGGCCAATGGCACCTGCTCTGTGCCAAAGACACCAATGTGTCTGGAGCTGTAATGTTTGCACGTGACCTCCATTAGCTCAGAGTCTGAACAGTGAGCATTGTGTTTTTATGAGCGTGGAAAGACACTCGGGTGGCTGCCAAGATGGGAGACAGGGCTAGTCTCTATCTCTCCAACACAGGGCTGCTATGTAGAAGTCCCAGATCAGCTTGTGTCCAGGGCAGGGATAATGGAGAACACTGTCCCTGATTATTAAGTCCTGAACCACAATGCATTGAAAAGCTTTACGCGAACAAAACCAATTCAACTCCAGCCTCTGGATTCCTCAAGAGCACAGTCACTGAGAGCTGTACTATTCACAGCAGTTTAGCCTAAGGAAATCTCAAGAATAAAACCATGCCTTTCTAAAGCCACTTAAAGACCCTATGAAAAGACACAATGAGCATAGTTGACTTATCCCACATTCCATTCAACTTTGAAAGTGGGAATTTCCAACTACACATAACATTGCAAAAGATAGCCACTTGAATTCAGGCTTCCAGCATGGAAACTTTCCAATTTGACAATCCACAACTTTGATTCGCTGAGATGGTGCTTGACCATACTGAACATAGCGTTACTCAGGGAGATGTACACAGACAACAACAAACTTTTAAGCAAATAAAAGGCATGATTGAGACAAAGTTCAAACATGGAATGACAATAAGACTTGTTAAGCAAATGTTTGCGAGTGATAACTGCAAAAGCTAATGTTAATATTTAAGTTAGCCTTCGGTTACCAAACTAAGAGCGTAGACTTATACAAGCATAGTGCCAAATACTTTAAAAAAGCTCTTGATTAGACAGAACAAAGACCCAGATAACATGCTTTGTTTTTAATCAGGCATTGAGGAAGATGGATAAGATGTACACCATGAATTTATAGTAGATCACGCTAATATTATGCTAATATGCCAATAGCGTAACGATGTACAGTATGCTCACACAGAACTCCCTTTCAAACCAAGCAGCATTATTTGTCTTACTGTGGCAAATCCTCATGACCAACTTGAACTAGGTGCATGGAAATCTTTCTCCTTCACACACAATTTTCCATCATGTTGATTCCAACTGAAATGTTTGAATTTTGCAAGAATTCACCAAACAATGTGCCAGTAGTTGTTGGCTAGTTTAGTTAGTTTTAAAAAAGGTGTTGATGGGGCACCTGTGCATTCCGGCATGTCCCCAGTCCAAGTGCCATTGACAGTACAATGACGGGTGAGCAGGCCGTTGGAGTAGTAGCCTTCTCTGCAGGAGTAGGTGATAGAGCGGGAAAACACAAGTCCATCATGGAACTGGATCATGGCGTTGCGGGGAGTCCCAGGGTTGCCACACGAGACCACTGCGAAAAAGACAAGATACATCAGATGGGATACAAGGTGAGAAGGATACATGGTCAGCGTAGAACATGAATCCTAGGTTCAATGGAACATGGCACGCCGCTAGGCATCTAAACGAATGACAGGACTTGCACCTCCCACAAACTGGACAGTTATTTGTTAATTTAGTGTGTAATTAATAAACACATTTACTGCAGGAGATTTCATACATTAGACAATCCTCTGCCCCAGGACAGGGCAGATGGAGCTTATTCATGGGTGTGTGCCAATAAATAACAGGTGGGCATACACCCACAACCAGGGATGCCACCAATATGGGCAAGAGGTTTGAGCTCTGGAGACCTGCCAAATGAAAACAAAAAGCTTGAGTGCTGAATAGCGAGCTTAAAACGACTAACAGCAAACCGGTGATTACCTGTTGTTATTATTGCACCCCCCTGAGTCCTTTGGCTGGGAGAGTGGTGGTGATCCAACACAGAACTAAATATGTTTATTGGGCAAACATAACATTTCAATGGTTTCATGCTTTGGGCAGAAAATTCAGATATTTTTGCAACTACATGTCAACTTCAAGTCACTAGAGTATTAAGGTGCATTCACACTAACTTCAATGGAGAGCGGGTGATTTTGGGCGACACAAGCAACCGTGACCGTTGGCGACTGCATGGGACGTGTCCAGCGATGTGACCAAGTTGGGTTATAATTTATTTCGATAGTCACTTTAGAAGTTCTACTAATTATAAGTAACTTTTCAACTACATGTAAACTAACTCTCATTTGAGTATTAGTATATTATAGTAGACTGTCAGACTGTTAGGTTATGGTTAGGTGTTAGGCTTTGGGTTAGGAGAATTAAGAATTTACTTGTAGTCACCAAGTTATTTATAGTCAGTTGAATGTCTGTTGGAGGACCAACAAAATAAAGTGTTAGCAGATATTAAAGGGATACTCCACTTTTTTGGAAATAGGTTCATATTACAAGTCCCCCAAAGTTAAGCAGTTGAGTTTTACCATTTTCGAATCCATGCAGCCGATTTTCTGATATTTGGAAGAACATCAGTAACCAGACCGTTTCTGGTCTCATTGAATTCCATAGGGAATATATATATATATATATATATATATATATATATATATATATATATATATATATATGAAGAGTTCAGATGCAAAAGCCTCTAAGTGCCATTTGAAATTTTCTTCTAAAATGATCATTTTTATCAAGCTTGTATATTTAAGTTCAGTAATTTCACTTAATTTGCAATGAAGATTACCTATTAATTGTCATTTAAGTGAAATTACTGAACTTTAATATACAAGCTTGATAAAAATGGTCATTTTAGAAGAAAATTTCAAATGGCATTTAGAGGCTTTTGCATCTGAACTCTTCATATATATATATATATATATATATATATATATATATATATGGTAGTCAATGAGACCAGAAACTGTCTGGTTACAATATTCTTCTAAATATCAGAAAATCGGCTGAATGGATTCGAAAACGGTAAAACTCAACTGTTTAACTCTGGGGGAGTTGTAAAATGAGCCTATTTCCAAAAAAAGTGGAGTATCCCTTTAAGCAGACAGTCTATTATTACTCTAATGACGGTTAGTTGACATATAGTTGAAAGTCACTTATAGTTAGTAGAATGTCTAAAGTGGACTATCAAAATAAAATGTTAACCAAAGTTGAGATATGTTCAACTTTATGCAAACGAAGAGCAACTTTCGGGAGCGACAACCAGTAGGAGTTTGGTCAGTGGAGCGCACGTGATCCGTCACTCTTCAGTGCCGAGTTCGACAGAGGCGAGATGACTGAGAAGCTCATTTTAGCTGTCAGAAACTGTCCTATAATTTATGACATGCCTCCATGTACATACAGTGGTACTCGGCGTGCTGACTCCAAGCCTGAATGGTTTTGTGAACCTAGATAGACCTGCATTTGCCACTGTGCTGCAGGTAAATAGCCACGATGGCAAAATAACACTCAGTGTTTCTCGTTCATCTATAGTATTATGACTTTTATGTATTTTTTATATTTAGACTGAAAGGGATACTCCCCTTTTTTTGGAAATAGACTGATTTTACAACTCCATCAGAGTTAAACAGTTGAGTTTTACCGTTTTTGAATCAATTCAGCCGATTTTCTGATATTTAGAAGAATATCAGTAACCACACCGTTTCTGGTCTCATTGACTTCCATATGAAAAAAATATATACTATGGTAGTCAATGAGACCAGAAACTGTGTGGTTACTGATATTCTTCTAAATATCAGAAAATCGGCTGAATGGATTCAAAAACGGTAAAACTCAACTGTTTAACCTTGGGGAAGTTGTAAAATGATCCTATTTCCAAAAAAAGTGGAGTAGCCTATCCTTTAAGATGTTTGTTTGTAGCGGCAAGAAAACACTACTGATCACAACTCAGTAGTTGTTGACCACTATATCTCATTATTATAATACACACCAATTCTGAAAATAATGATCAATTTCCTTATATAAGTGAATGCTTAGACATCAAACATTTGTGATGAGGACTTTAAAAAAGTCTTCTTGATCTCCCCTTGCACAAGACAATAAGCTTTTTATGTTGTGTTCAGGATGTAAATTTATGAGAGGGGGTTTAGGGCTGTTATTGATTTTCTCTCTTGAAACGTCAGCATTTTCTGAGAATCCACCTTTTAAGCCACCACAGTTTGCTGAACTGGCATGGATAACAATAGCCCAAGGGTCAAATCAATAAAGAAACACAAACTTAGACACACACACATTTCAAACGCACAACCCGCGGGCATTTGAGAGGTAGCAATGGATTCAGATGACAGTGTGCTTTGTAGGAGACGCAAAACTAAAAATATCGCAAATGTTTAGGGGTGACTGTTAACAAGATGTGAGATGAAACAAAAGGCTGGTGTTTAAAAAAAGTGGAGTGAGAAAAAAATGGCAGGCATCTCCACACGGGTAATTAACCTGGGTTTTCTGCTTCTCTGACATGCCTTTCTTTGGGGTGTCAGCCTGACTCCGCAGGCACTTTACAGAAACCAACATGAGCTGAATAATAATGCTATTTAAGAGAGAAGGAGAGAGTGTGGACACAGCAGTACAATGTCCAGGGGACCAGCGGGGTCGGCTCAGTCATCTGGGCAACATGACTGGATGGTGTTCAGCATGTTGGGAAAAAGAAAACACGGCACATGTAGAAGCGTAACGTGTACACCCCGGGTGTACTGAACCACTTTAAAGCTACAGCAGAGAACAGACGGGAATATTCTCGATGAAAATAACATCTCATCAACCGCTTGCTATCTCAGTCTGTCTGTCTGTCTCCATCTCCCTCTCCTGTTTTGCACAAAGTTAAAAGACAAGGGAATTTGTGTGAAGAATCAAATAACTCGCTGTCTCAGAAATTTGCATAGGCTACAATTTTGGGGGTAAAGCAGAATCTTCCAGAGGCAGACGCAATTAATCATGAGTTTTCATCCACGTTCTTCTGCAAAAACCCAGGTTTCATTTATCTTACCATGGCATTCAGGCTGGATGCCCACCCAGCTCCCGTTAGCCAGGCAGGTCCGTTCTGAGGACCCCTTCAGAATGTAGCCGGGCTCACAGCTGAATCGTACAACGCTCCCTACGGAGAACTCCTCTCCCAGACGGATCCCGTGCACTGGAATGCCAGGGTCTCCACACAAACCGGCAGAATCCCCTGAAACAACACGTATATGAAGACTAATGAGCACTTGAACTCTTATTCTCATCTCAAATTTGTGATATAGTTATATGACAGAGTTAACAATAGCTATATCCCAACATCAATACTGACTTTTTTCATTTTTGTTTGGCCAAAAAAAATTGCACATTTATATTAATGTTTTGAAAAAATGAAATAAAAGAAAAACAAAACTGAAAAAAAAAATCACAAAATGTAAAAAAAAAAAATATATATATATATATATAATGTGCTCAATGGACAATACAGGGAGATAAGGGAGCGATGGACAGAACTCAAACTAAATCACTCCTATTAAAATCAATGGAGTTGTCTATACACCCGAAAAACCGTGAGTTTAAACTCTTGGTTTATTGTCAGTCTACAATAAAAAATACCCCCAAACTAGTCCAATATAGATACTTTGACAGAGAATGAATGGAACGCCACAATCTAGATAGCCTGCAGGACATTCCGACTAGCTCTCTATTACATTAGGTTTTTATCTAAAGAGGTTAACTGAGATTTACACAAGATGATGAGTAATTTCATTCATATTTATTGAACAACTCTCAGCGGTAGACCTGGCATATGAGATGAAAAAGAGGCATCACAGTGGCTTGGTTTAGGTGATAATTTACTTTGGATAAGAAAGCACCAGGGACAGAAAAATTTCCCTTAATTTCCCCGCTCATAATGCCGACGTGTGCACTCCATGATGTTCTTCACTAAATCCTCTTATTTTGATCCACTGATGCATTTACAAATAATCTTTCTATTCCCTGTATATCCTCTGGTAATGCTCAACAAACAATCACTAATTCATTATGAATGGTGAGAGTTCCAGTGAAGGGCAAAGTAAATATTAAATAATTACTAGTGTATAGCATATCGTTTTAAGAAACTCACATAGACAGGCCAGTTATTAACCCCTAGATGTGCAGACTTTGGCAAAAAAAAAAAAAATAAATAAAAAATAAATAAATAAATAAATAAATAAACAAACAAACAAACAAATAAATAAATAAATAAATAAATAAAAAGCCCAATACATTTTTTGACAGCTGGCAGAAAGAACCCGCAATCTTTTGAGAAATGTGAATGTTATGAATTGTGACATAAACCTGTCAGTGGTTTTACAGCCAGGAATGAAGCTTTTCTGTTCTGGCATATCTGAGGGTTGCAATGGTCTGATGTGTTTATAGTGGAGCAGGGCAGCTCATTACCTGGCAGGCATGTGGGAGTCTGTGTCGCCAAGCCCAATATGAGAAGATTAAAGCAGTTTATGGGGGGGACAAACTCGTCGCCCTTCCGGACGCTGCAATATTGTATTACCACCCACTGATCTAGGCTGTAATCCTGAAGCCATTGATTCATGATCTCACACGCTTACAAGACCCCAGAGATGGTGTCAAATGTATATATATTTAAACTGGAAAAAAATATTCCCTTCTTTTCAAGTGTATATTCCCTTGCGAGAGAATTAGTGCGTCTGTTTCATATTTACAAAAACATAAGAGAGTTAAATATAAGGAAAAAACTGTTTCATTAGTACTTTGGTTTAGTGCTGCCCTGGAGACACAGCATATCATATTTGCATATACTCCATGAGAAACAATATTTAACTCAATTTACACAAATTATCCTGTTCAAAAGTTTGCATAGCCTTCTTAATATCACAGCATATTTGAACTGTTTGCAACCTTTGTGATAGTTGTGTGTAAGTGCTTGCTTTCCTGAGTAGTAAAGATGGATTTCAACATCGTATTGTCAATGCGAAGAAGAGCTCATATGTGCAGAGCATGCTGGGAAACCAAAGATCTTGCAATATATGAAGGATTTTTGTCAGTTTCACAGCTCATGACAAAATAGGGCCTCAAGATGTTTTGAAATAATACTAGATAGACTTGTGACTTTATATATATATATATATATATATATATAGACTTTTATATATATATAGCATTTATATATATATATATATATATATATATATACTCATAGCATTTATATATATATATATATATATATATATATATATATATATATATACACATTTATTTATTTATTTATTAGGGCTGGGAAACGATTAAGCGCGATTAATAACATCCAAAATAAGTTTGTGTTTACATAATATATATGTGTGTAGTGTGTATAACTGTTTAGTATATATATACACACATATGCATGTAAACATTTAAGAAATATTTGCATGTATATACTTCATAGATTATACAAGATTAACATTATACATAAATATAAATGTTTGATATATTAATAACATATTTTTCTTAAAACTATACATGCATATGTGTGTATTTACATATACAAAATGATTATACACACACAACACACACATATATTATGTAAATACAAACTTTTATTTTGGATGCGATTAATCGCGATTAATCGCGATTAATCGTTTCCCAGCCCTAATATTTATATATTATAGTTGTATATATTTCGAATAATAATAATAGTTATATAATAAGGTACTAAAAAAACAGATGATTCAAAGGAGCATGTAAACCATTAAGCAAAACTGTAATTGTGTGGATAAATTATGCATGTTGAGTAGAGAAAAGATTTAGAGTACCAGAGCAATGTGGCAGGGAGCCGCTCCATTGGCTATCCAGCTGGCACATGCGGGTGGTATTGCCCACAATGCTGCGCTGGCCGATGCAGCTGAAGCGGATAACAGAGCCCACAGTGCGTCTGTCCCCCGAGATCTGTGCATACGGAGGCATGCTGGGACGATCACACAGAATCACTGCGGCACACAGAAAAACAGACAAATCTTACCTGGAGTTCACAATGTCAGATCACATGTATAAACAAATCAGAGGAAAGCAGGTTATGGAATTATTTGATTGATGGTTTATCAGACTATGACTCACAGAGGCACTTGGGTAGGGAGCGGTCCCATGTGCCATCTCCCTGACAGCTTAGAGTGCTGGTGCCCAGCAGGTAGTATCCCGGGTTACAGTTGTAAGAAACTGCAGTCTGGAAACTGTAACGATGAGGCCCGCTGGGCAGGACCTGTCTGACACCATTTTCCACATGTCCCGGATCAGTGCAGTTCACAACTAGAGTGGGCGAAAGGAAGCAGGGTAGAAAGAAGAAAGAAAATAAAGAGAAATATGATGAATACTGTTGAGAAATACACTGGCATTTGAAAGATTGGGGTCAATAAACTTTTTTTTTTTTTTTAAATAAATTTATACATTTATTCAGCTAAGACATTTATAATGTTACCAACAAAATTATATTTCATACACTACCGGTCAAAAGTTTTAGATCAGTAAGATTCTTTATGTTAGTAAATGAAGTCTCTTCTGCTCACCAAGGCTGCTTTTTTGATGAAAAAAAATGACAAACAGTAATATTGTGAAATATTATGACAATTTAAAATGACTGTTTTCTATTTTAATATATGTATATAAAGCTGAATTTAACATCATTACTGTTGCTGATTACACATCAGTTTTCAGTGTCACATCATCCTTCAGAAATCATTCTAATATGCTGATTTTATGCTCAAAAATCATAAATTATTTATTTTCAATGTTGAAAACAGTCGTGTACCATTTTTTAATTCTATAATGAATAAAAAGTTCAAAAGAACAGCATTTATTTAAATTAGAATCTTTTCTAACATTATAAATGTCCTTACTGTAACTTTTGATCAATTTAACTCATCCTTGATAAATAAAAGTATTTTCTAATTCCCCCCCCCCCCCCCAAAATAAAAATGTATTTTCCTGTATTATGTATTTTCCTGTATTATGTAAAAATGTATTATGTATTTTCCTGAAAAAAATGTAAAAAAAAAAAAAAAAAAAAACTGTTTTCAACATGGACAATAATCATAAATGTTTCTTGAGCATCATATTATAATAATTTCTGTAGGATCATGCGACACTGAAGACTGGAGTAATGATGCTGTAAATTCAGCTTTGATCACAGGAATAAATTACACTTCACTATATATTCACATAGAAAACTGGTGTTATATTTCACAATATTACCGTTTTTTTTAATCAAATAATAGCAGCCTTGGTGAGCAGAAAAGACTTCTTTTAAAAACAGAAAAAAATCTTACCGATCTAAAACGTTTGATCGGTAGTGTATATGCAGCACTGTTTTCAACAGTGAGCTTAATCAGTTTCTTAACACTTTATTTTGATAGTCCACTTTAGACATTCAATTAACTAAGTAACTTTTCAACTACACGTCAACTTACTGTCATTATAGTATCAGTAGACTGTCAGCTTAATATCTGCTAACACTTTATTTTGTTGGTCCCTCAACAGACATTCAACTGACTAAAAGTAACTTGGCGACTACAAGTAAACTTATTCTCCTAACTCAAAGCCTAACACCTAACCATAACCTAACAGTCTATTGACAGTCTACTATAATATACTAATACTTTAATGAGAGTTAGTTAAGATGTAGTTGAAAAGTTACTTATAATTAGTAGGACGTCTAGTGACTATCGAAATAAAGTGTAACCGCATTGGGGAATGATTTCTGAAAGATTATGGCGTAATGATGTTAAATTCCACCTTTGCCGTCACAATAATAAAATACCTTTAAAAAAAATGTTGTTTCATTTCTTGGTAATATTTAAGGGACTTACTGTACAGGAGATATAGAGTGTTTGTATGTGAAATTGTGAATACATACTCCTCCCCTCAAACACAAATGTTTTTCTTGTTAGTACCATTAATTGATTTGTGCAATTCCTTTAGTGATTCGTGTAAAACTAATGTCGCTGCCAGAGGGCGCAATTCATTTTTAGTCAAAAGTCTCCACCTTAACTCTTCACCACACAAAATGACCCAGAAAAAGACGATTTTTGAAGAAGATTAAAGGCTTCTGGAAAACTATCTGCAAATATTTTGAAGCATAAACACAAACAGAAGCTTCATTAACGGCTGGTGTAGGGGCTGGCTGAGGACATGAACAGGGCTTACAGAGAGAAGAGATGGAGAGAAAGTGGTGGTGTGATAGTTATAAGCCAAAAAGAGGACAAAGGGGCATGATGGAGAACCTAGAAATCAGCAGTAATTTGTATTCATTCACACACTGGAAGAAAGCAAAAAAGTACATAACAGTGCAAGTGCAATTGAGCAAGCCAAGGCAAGAAGATGGGCTATTATGTTAAACTGATTCTAACGAATTAAGTCGAACACACTTCTGGTGACATTTTATGTGCAATTATGGGGAAACAGTGAAGCCAAATGAAGAGGACAGGCTTCATTATTCGACTCCAGAGTGTCCCTTCTGCCATTTGAGACCAGCAACATTCCCTTAAAATCTCTCCGTCAGGGACAGCTTGTCAACAGAATTAGACTTTCCAGGGTAGTAATGCATGCTAATGCCTTTAATAGCTCTTAACAGAGCCTGCCAAAGCCATTTCTATGAAGCCAACATTTATAAGGTAAAAATACTAGCTTGATTTTTTAGCTCAAATGCTATTAGCCGTTAGAAATAAATACACAAATAAAATCAATAAAAAGAACAAAGGAAAACAATCTGCTTTTTGTGCTTGGCCATGATTTGATATTAAAATTGATGCTCCCGCTGGCCAGTGGCAATTTTTAAGGAGAGGTGGTTCAATTATCTCCAGATCTAAGTCTATTCAACTTATCTGTGTGGTTTAGAAGGCCATTTTGTAGATAGAAGTGGCTCGCTCCCGACACAAATTGGTGCTGATTAGCAGGGCTGTGCAGAGGCCTACTAAATTATTGATGCAGCTTGGAGCTCATAGCATTTTTACCGGCTCCTTTTGTGCCATTAAACGGGCATCTTCCCACGCTCGAGTGCTAATGAAAGACCATGATGGAGAGGAGACCATGGCTGATATGATCAGATCACTTCAACTTCCTCAGTCAGAGTAAACACATATTTACAATCTAAAGAAAGGGTAGGATTGAGGGGACGATTAATGCAACTTTAAAGATTCAAGGTAAATCAGATTGATGGATAGAGTGGTGCTATACAGTACATTTACAATTTTTCCTCACACACACACAAACAAAATTCAGCACTGTATGTGTATAACAATGAGTACACCCCTTACATTTCAGCAAACATTTTAGTATATCTTCTCAAGGGACAATACTATAGAAATTAAACTTAGATATATTTTACAGTAGAGTCAATGTGCTGCTTGTATAGCAGTATATATTTACTGTCCTCTGAAAATAACTCAACATACAGCCATTATTGTCAAAATATCTGGCAACAAAAGTGAATACACCCTAGTGATAATAGCTGTACGTCAATTAACCATGCAACTTTTACTTTGCAGTAAAATCCAGTCATTTGAGAGCGAATAATTTCCTCAAGGAGATTCCGCAATGGATTCAAGTTGGTCAAGCAGATTTGCCATGTTGACCAATAGAAAGTGGCTTGGTTCATACATTACTAAACTACTAACTAGCAAGATTTGACGCAAAAATGCACTAACGCTGAGTCTTTTAAAGGGATACTCCACTTTTTTTGGAAAAGACTCATTTTACCACTCCCCCAGAGTTAAAGAGTTGGGTTTTACCGTTTTCTAATGTATTCAGCCGTTTTTTTTTTGTTTTTGTTTTTTGTTTCTTTTTTTTTTTTTTTTAAATATTTAGAACATCAGTAACCAGACAGTTTCTGGTCTCATTGACTTCCATAGTATATTTTTTTCGTACTATGGAAGTCAATGAGACCAGAAACTGTCTGGTTACTGACATTCTTCAAAAAAACAGAAAATTGGCTGAATGGATTCGAAAACGGTAAAAGTCAACTGTTTAACTCTGGGAGAGTGGTACAATGAGCCTATTTCAAAAAAAAGGGGGGGGGGGGGTATCCCTTTAATGTAAACCCTTACTTTCCTCATTTCAAATCCTTTAAATGCTGTTATCCGTAAAACTTCTAACTTCTGTTATTTTCCAGTTAAGATTTATTAGAATACGTACTCTTGTTCTACACCATGCTGGGTTATAGAACTGAGTTGAATAGAACAGTCAAGTTGTTTTAAAGTGACACAGCACTATTCACACTCCCTCTGCAAATGACACACACACTGGAGTGCCGCTGAGGAAGTAACAGGACTTACTTTTACATCTGGGTAGAGTGTTACTCCACTGGCCGTTGGGCTGACAGTGAGAATTGATCGAACCCTGTAGAACATAACCAGGGTTGCAGGCGAAACGCACGATGTCGTTCAGGTTAAACTGCGTTCCCTGAGTCACACCATTAGCAGGAGTGCCTGGATGTCCACAGGTGATAGCTACAGAGAATCAGAGCAACATATTAATGCCATTAAAATGATTATTTCATTCCATCTAGGCATAAAAACTGTCAAAAGACCTCAAATCAGATGCTTAAGCAACACTTACGGACACAAACGGGAGTCTTTCCGGACCAGCGGTGATCCTGCTCACAGATGCGAACGGACACGCCGATGAGTCTGAATCCAGGATTACACTGGTAAACGACACTGCCTCTGTAGTTGTAGTTCTCACCGATGATCTGGCCATTCACAATAGGCTCTGGTGAGCCACAGTGTCCAGCTGTTGAGGAAAACATTGCAAATGAACCATGTGCTGTGATTTTGCCATATTGTGTGGGTTTGATAGTGTTTTGTTGATCCTAAAACAGCATTCCTATCCCTACCCATAACTTATCCCTATAAGATCAGAGGGAAATGATAGGAGAATAACCCTGATGTAGAAGCACCCAACACTGGTTCTAAGCCTAAACTGTGCATAAACTGTGAACTTATCCCTAAATCTAATTGGTTGATTGGATTTTTGTTTCAGGATCAACAAAGATCCAGGAGCATGTTGTTTTGGTAAAATTACACTCACCTAGAGCACATATGGCTACATTTTCTTTATTTACAACATTAGGGAAGTGAAAACACTCACCAAGACACTGGACCTCAGCTCCACTCCACAGGCCATTGGACATGCACTCTCTCACTCTGGAGCCCACCAGAGTATAACCCGTGTTGCAGGAAAAGATGGCAGTCGCTCCGTACACGGTTAACGTTCCTATCTTATTCCCATTTGGTGGGGTTCCAAGGTCACCACAGGAAATGACTAGGTACATTCAGATGAAGAGTAATTTCATTTTTGGGGGAACTCTGAATACAAGACACATTGGAATTTTTAATACAGGACATTCAGTTTAAAGTACTGAAATTGCCCCTTTTCAGCCTTTACTTGGTATGTAGATTGCAAATTAAATCATGACATACTATTTCAGGGTTTTTTAATCAAATACTGTAAAAAAAAATAAAAATATATATATATATATATATATATATATATATTTCTAAAAAAACATAATTCATAATTTCTAAAAATGCATTCATCCATCCATTCCAGAAAACACTTATCTAAATAAAATCATAATTTAAAAATACTCAAAGCATGTCTTGATTTGGCACTCACTTTCACAGGATGGTCTTGGCTCAGGGTAATCCCAGGTGCCGTTAGCTTGGCAACGGATGACCCTTTGACCCTTGTAGAAGTATCCAGGATCACAGGTCAGCATCATCATGGCCTCGTATTTATTCTGCATGCCGTAAATAAGCCTCCACCTCCCATGATCCACAGCTGAGAAGCCGATGTCAGGGCAGGTCACAGCTGGAGGCCCAAAGTTAAACTTAATCAAAATTTGCATTCGATTGATTGAAAAAAAAACTTGATTTCCATGTTTAAATTTGTTTTTTTTTTAAATTGAATGTCGCCCAAGATTTGTAGATTCAATTCTATGTCTATTAATACATTTTCATTAATTCCAAATATTTTAAAGACAATACACTTTTTATATTTTTATCTGTCTTTTACCCAAATCTGATTATGAACTCACGGACGCAGCGAGGGCGGGTCTCCATTGTGCTCCACCTCCCAGACTCTTGGCAAAGTGTTGACACTGGCTGAGTGTTGGCCAATCGGAAACCAGGATTACAAGAGAAGGTGACTCTAGAGCCGAGAGTGAAGTGCTGTCCGATGACTGTGCCATTCACTGGAGCAATGGGCATCCCACAGGAAACGACTGTGAAGGAGAGAACTCAAAATGGACTCACAAAACCCCAAGAAAACTGGCTATTTCATTTTGCCGTCATACTTCAGAGAATTCTCAGTTTAAACACACTCAAAGCAGCTTGCGACTCTGCAAACACAAGCTAGCAGCAGTTCTGGGAAGGTAAACAAGAGCAGCTAGAAATCAACAGGCACAATCTAAAATGTGAATTACATCTGGACATGGGCTAAAGGAAACAGAGAACTGATGGATGCTAAACAGTCATCAGAGAGTCCAAAACACTCTCTGTAGTTCCACACTGTAGTTCCACACCCAAAAATGAAAAGTCTGTCAGTATTTACTCACCCTCATATTGTGCTTATTTGTTCTTCTATACACAAAGGAAGATATTTGGAAGAATGTTTTAATTAAACAGATCTCATTCCCCATTGATTACCATAGTAGGAAAAAATACATACTATGGTAGTCAATGGGGAATGAGATCTGTTTGATTAAAACATTCTTCCAAATATCTTCCTTTGTGTTCAGCAGAACAAATAAACACATAGAGGTTTGGAACAACTTGAGGGTGAGTAAATACTGACAGAATTTAAATTTTTGGGTGAACTAACCCTTTAAATATAGGAATGTCAATGTCAAAGATGGTAAAACATTGAGCCAACTGTATATATATATATATATATATATATATATTTTGTATATTCAAATAATTTATATATATATATATATATATATATATATATATATACATATATATATATATATATATTAGGGGTGTAACGGTTCACAAAATTCACGGTCCGGTTCAATACGATACAGTGGTGTCACTTTTCAGTATGTTTTCAATACAGCAAAAAGAAAGAAATGCCAGAGAAATGTCCTATTTATTAAAAAAGAAAATATTTTTTAAATAAAGTTAGTTTTATACATGTGGGTAATCTTTGAAGGACGAGCAAATACTTTATAATATTTGTTAAAACATAATATTTGAGTTTTGAAGTGCTGGGAAAAGATGTTTGATACAATTGAAAGCATTTGACTATTCCTGCCAAACTTCCATGGTTACAGTTAATGTTACTACATTAAATCCATGGCGAATATTGCTGATTTCAAGCCAACAAATAGCCTAGTTCATTATTGAAAGTTATTACAATGCCTCTTCTTTCAAAGGACTGATACATAATGGATTTAATATCCATGCTTGTCAACTTTCAATAAATCCCAAGTAAACTCCCACCTCTCGATATGAAAAAAGACCTTTCAGTGTGTTCAATAAAGCAGAGGGAGTGCTCTGGCTCTCGGCCTAAGGCATCTCACACCGTCCCTGTCAAATAGACATCCACCCCGCTCACAGGTGAGGCCTTTGTTAGTCAGGAAGTGGTGATAAAACACAACACTTCCGAGACTGCGAAACAGTGGACCCCGTGGAGGGCCCTGCTTTAGTGGATGATAACTGCCTCTTTCTGAAGAGACGCTCCCCTCGGACAGCACATTAGCAATAGTCTCGCAGCTATGGCTCCTGGCTAACCCATTTATTGTGATGAGCAATTTGACAGATGCAGCCAAGCCCTAAACATTGATGGAATACAGAATTAGCCAAGGATGAGCTGGTCTTTCGCAGAAAGAAAGAGAGAGAGAGTTCAGTGAGGAGGGAGGAGAGGTTGGATAATCGCCTCCAGACTTTGTCCAAGGAGTTTTGGACAAGATTTTCAGACTCACCTTGGCAAAGCGGCACTGGAGCGTTCCATTGGTGGATGCCCTGTGGTGTGCGGGTGCAGGTGGCGGTGGTCTGGCCAATCAGGTTAAAGCCCCGGTCGCAGCTGAAGCGCAAGGTACTGCCCAGTTTCGTGCCCGTCAGGCTGTGTACCGAGCCGTTCACGGGAGGCTCCGGAGTACTGCAGTACGCCGCTGTAGAACATACAGATTTAAACACAGCCAGAAGTCAAAAACGCATCCATCTGTGAAAGCTCCTGCTCCAGAGCGTATTTTATTGCTTTTCGATTCCTCATCCTGTTTACTGGAAATAGCAGATATTAATGCAGCTCAGAGCAGAGGACTGATTAAAAAAGATGCATGGCATTGAATTGTAGGAACTTGTGGAAGGTCATAAATGATGGATTTGAAACAATAAAAAAATCGTTTTGTGTACTCTTTGTTCGCCTAAACGGTAATTCAGGGTCATTATACAAAGTTATGCTGTTTGGCATATGCAATCCAGGCCACGTTCTATCCTGTGACACGATTCAGATTTTAGTGGGGATGTTCTTGTTGCAGACCAAACAAGAAAAAGAATGATGGTAATGATACCCGCATAATATAACAGGAGGTATGAGGAAATTAGGAGGAAATGGGGCAGAAATGCAATTTATCGCATTATTAATCACTATGAACACATTAAAGTCCTATCTGTTTCACGAGTTCACATGTATAAAAACATGTAATCCAGGTACACAGATTTGGCTTGCTGGCCCTAATACAAAGGTTTGAGGAAGTTACCCCGTGGACTATTTAATTAATGTAAGTTAATTAGTGTAAGATTACTGGAGGTTTCCCGGAAATTATGTCATGGGAGTGAGGTAAAGAAGGCCCTTAAAAAAGAAAAGTTAACTTGAGAAGCCAAATTGCACAGGAAATTATTTCAAGATACATTCAAGACACACATTATAAAGGATGAGACAAAAGTGATTAAGAAAATGATTTTCTGCAGTGTAAGCAGCTGCTTATGTATATGCCCTTGTGTTGCCAATGACAGGATTAGATGAACAAGGCTCTTACCAAACTTCCATTTAAATTCCATTACAACAATGCTAATTTCAGTCCAACACAATGCCTAGCAATGGTAATTTCCTTTAGCAGAGTAAGGGACCGCTCACACAGGACACATTCTGGCATTGAAAACAGCTAGATGGCAATAAATGACAATAACATGGAATATAACCGAGGGGTCTCAAGACGTGTTTTTCAAAGCTGTTACAAACAGCTGTTAACTATAGCTACATTAAAGGCATATCAAAAACATTGCGCTGATGGCATTAGACTATGCGAAAGTCAAAGATGCCCATGTATTGTAAAACATGAGCATGGTACAGAAATTAGAAAGCAAAGATGTACGTTAACAATGCTAAGCATTAATGGGTTTTCACAGCATGCTGTGATTTAAGGTAATCTGCTAGTGTATTCCCAAAAGCTGCCAAATATCACTTGCAGAAGATACACTCTAAAAAAAAAAATACTGGGTTGTTTTAATCCAATTTTGGGTAAAATATGGACAAACCCAGCCATTGAGTTAAAAATGTCATTTAAAAATGTAAACCAATGGCTGGGTTTGTCCATATGTTACCCAAAATTGGGTTAAAACAACCCAGCATTTTTTTTTAGAGTGCACTAATCTTCTAAGTTTGTGGTTGGTAGATTTGATTTTTTTTTAAGTAGTCACACTTTATTTGATCAAAAATCTAGTAAAACACTAATATTATATAAATAAATATTTATATTAATTAGGGCTGTCAAAATGATTAAGTGCGATTAATTGACCATTTTTTATCAAACTTGTATATTTAAGTTCACTAATTTCACTTAAATGACAATTAATAGGTAATCTTCATTGCTATTTAAGTAAAATTACTGAACTTTAATATACAAGCTTGATAAGAAATGATTATTTTAGAAGAAAATTTCAAATGGCACTTAGAGGCTTTTGCATCTGAACTCTTCATATATAAATAATATTTTTTTTCTTTAAATATACATGCATGTGTGTTTTTATATATATACAAAATAATTAGTGCCCCCACTTATATTATGTAAACACAAACTTTTATTTTGGATGCATGGATGGATTGGATGGATTAATTGCGATTAATCGTATTGACAGCCCTAATATTAATAAATATTATTGCAATTTAACTGTTTTCTATTTTAATATATTTACAGTCTAATGTAAACTTGTGCTTTCAAAGCTGAATTCAGCATCATTACTCGTCTGTTCAGTGACACATGATCCGAGATGGTCCTCACTGCAGAACCTGAAATCCATGGGGAGGAGTCGGATCCAGATCCAACTCCTCCCCCTGATCCCTAAACCCACCCCTAAACCTACCCAACTCCACCCCTTAGATCTGGATCCGACTCCACCCCCTGGATCTTGTGTACTGCAATGAGGTGCTACTGGATGATTCTTCAGAAATGATTTTAATATTCTGATTTGCTGCTCAAAATACATTACTGATTATAATCAATGTTGAAAACAGTAGTGCTGCTTAATATTTTTTTTTTTTTGTGTGGAAACTCTATGTTCTTGAAGTCCCAAATCCTAGAAGAATTTTATTTTATTTGAAACGGCAATATTTTGTTACTGAAATGTCTTTACTGTCAACATTTAATCATTTTATGTGTCCTCGCAAAATAAAAGTATACATTTCTTTCCAAAAAATAATAAGTTAATATCTTTCTGTTCTGAGAAAATAGACCAAACATAGGCTACTGATGTATCAAATCATATTGAACCAAATCATGGTTCATGGCTCTACTAATGGCATTTAAAATAAATAAATAAACCAACTCAGAAGAGAAAATGCGGTAAACATTTAATAGGACTTTAGCTCTTCACAGAATTTGTTAAAAGTGAAAGTGAACTCGCTGTAGGACAAAGAAAAATAAATAAATAAAGATAACAGTAATGGCAAGGGCAACTCTCACGTTTTACAAGGCACAAATCTTTCTAATGATCAAACCACTGAAACATAAAATGTTTCCAGCCTCTCATCCATTAGCACTGACAGTGGAGATTATAGATAATGGACAAATGTAGAAGTTTACACATCACGCACCTGTAGTAAAACTTTGAATAAAACCTCCACTAATGGTTTAAATGGCTCAGAGAGCTACAGACCGGTTTTGTTTTGTGCGTCATAACTCTCATGCAATAGAGCATGTGCCGCCCTCTAAATGGCTGCTATTGATTGTTGGCCACAGAGGTCTGGCTTTAGGAGAAGGCTTAGTGGAAATTTAGCCTTCCCGCTCAATTAGTTTGTTAAGTTTGCGTTACCCCGGCTTAGCATTTAATATAGTTGCCATGTAAACAACCGTTCATGGTTAAAAGCCATCAATTTTCAACCTTTAACCTGCTGCATTTCTTGAGTCATTCGGCAAACCTCGCACATGTGATAGTTGGGAGAAAAGGTCAAGAATTAAAAATAAAAAGAAAAAAAGTGTACAGAGCTGCTACAGTTGATGAAGTAACAGCCTGTGGAGATAAAAGATGGACTGAGAGAAAACCGAACAAAGCTTTGAGTCTGTCCCACCATCTGTTTTTGTCCCACCAAGGTATCGCTACAGAAGGGAAACCATATTGAGGAGGCAAACCTAGGTGTGTGCTGCTGCTGCTAACCCAGACTGTCAACAGAGCCCTATATCAAAAATCCATCATGCGAGGATGGAGCGGAAAAAGCCAAACAAGCTTATGCCGAGAGAAGGGACCCTGATGAGCCAGACAAAGGGGTGATTAGTCATTCTTCTGAAACGCTAATGATTGGGAGCATACGGAAACTTTTTAAATATTTATAGGGTAATAACTCATTTAGAATTACGCCATTTCTCACGAAACTGTGCAATCAGGTCTTGATAGCTCGTGGCAGTATTTCCTACGTAATTCTGTTTTTGCAGCGGGGAGTCGTAATTTGGCCTTTTTGTGAATGCGTATCTTTAACAGTAAGTTGCCATACACTCAAGCAGTCAAGAAGCCATATTTCATTCGTTGGATTGTCATTTGGGAGCCAAACCGATGAGTAAGAGACTAATTCATTAAAATAAGCAGCTCATATTTGCTCATGAATCAAACTTTTCTAGTTATACTATGTTTGTTTTACATGCAGATAGGGAAGATGCAATAGTATTATTTCACGGTATTGTTTAAATTCAAACTGTAAACTCGTAGCTTGAGAAAAATAATGACAACAATGAAGAATTAAAGTAATAAAAATGGCTATAGATCTAATAAAAATGCAAATAAATTATTTTCTTTAAAAAAAAAAGGTTAAACTAATTGATTTATGTAAATTCTGTCGTGGTGAATTGCAAATATGCTCACCTGAGTAGCGAATTCGAAAGCCCTTGTGGCTGGAGGTGTGATCGAAGGACCAGTGAAGGTAAACCTTGCTAGAAGAGCTAGTAATACTGAGAGGAGATGAATAGTTCCCACTCAGAGTAATGAGCAGTGGACTCTGTCTTGACGGACCTGCAGGATAAAGAAAAGCATAAGGTTATAAAATGTCTCTGGTCCAATGTGTTTGGCATTCTGAAACTTAAAAGAATTGATTCTAAAAGTTTTTGGGTATAAGTTGGCATACTTGAATTATTTCTCACATATTTTACATTGTTGCAGCACCTCTCTTGCCAGTCTGTCAGTAACATTCTGTTTATCTTTGGTCTCTATGACACCCCTCCTTCCAAAAATCAGTTTGATGTGATTGGTTTAACTGCTTCTAGCTTGTTTCAGAAATGTCATGGCCATTACCCTAACTGCAAGTTTCAACAAACTATTATTGCAACTTATCCAGGCGTTGACCCCTTTTTTTTGCATATGCCTTGGATAGGAATCATTTAAATGAGCAATATTGTGATGTGTAAGTTCTAGGAAGAAAACTCAAGACTATGGGGAAGTTTCAGGGAGTTCAGAAACAGTATGTAGTGCACTGATATAGAAAATAACACCATTTGGAGTGACTTTGTTCTTTGTAACTATGCAGATCGATTAATGCTTAAACAGCAACATCACACACTAAAGAAAGATGTCAAAAAAATAAAAATAAATAAATAAATAAATAAAATAAGAAATGTCTTCCATGCATTTTATGCATATTCCCAAATTCTAAATCTAAACCTGAGGATTGTGGAAGAATCAGAAATGTTTTATATGTAGGCCCGATTTTAGGATGAACAGCCCTAAACACTGGTGTAAATAGGTAATTTTTTTTTAGATAATAAGAATAAATAAATATAATATAGAACATAACATTTAAAAATTAATAATAATAATTATATATATATATATATATATATATATATATATACATTTAGACACACTATACGCCCACATATATTATGTAAACACAAACTTTTATTTTGGATGTGATTATGGCGATTAATCGTTTGACAGCCCTAATATATATATATATATATATATATATATATATATATATATATATATATATATATATATATATTGTCTATTAATCAGAGACTTTGAACTTTACACTACGATGGGCAACTGATCATGGCAGAAAAAAAGGTGTTCCCACTCGTGTCTCTTTCTGTCACTATCAGTAGCCACATATCTTATAAATTAAATTGACATGTTTACCACCAGCAGTGACACAACTGGAGTGTTTCTGTCACAACATAGCCTCTCCACCTCTCATGGCTAATGTTGACTGACAGGGCTTCGTCCATAAACTTCACTGGTGGTGCTTTTAGATCAGCTGAACTCTGATTCAGTCCAGAGGGGGTGTGTGTGTGTATTAAAGGTTATTCCAGACATGTTAGTGTCTGGGTCAAGCTGAAGGGAGGTAAAGGGATTCAGTGTGATCTGGCTGGCTATGGCATGTTGTGAAAAGCAAAGTCTGCTTCGTAGTGGAATGGGAGCTGAAAGCGTAATCAGCACGGAGCATGCCAGCTCCCCTCAGGAGTGGCACACGCTGCTCCCAGATGAGTCACACAGTCGAAAAAGGCATGTTAGCACAATGCCATTCTGTGAGACCCTGCTGTCATATTGTTTAAGTTTTATTTTACTCATTCATTTCACTTTTTTAACTAAGCGTAGATAAATTATTATTTAACCTTTAAATGGTATTCGTTTCTGTTTACACTTCTGGGCTTTGGGGTCTACACAACCCCAACAATTGATTGAGTAATTGTACAAAAAATATACATTTTTAATCTTACAAACATCATTTTTTTTGTTTACTTCTCATCTATTCATTAATGTTGTGTTTTTGGATATATGAAGTACTTTTGTATCCATATACCAAATAATTCCTCAACTACACCATTAGCTTTAGCATTAGCATATGAAATGTTATTTTTTATGATACACTGCATTTATGCTATAGTACTAGGCCTTCATTTCTGTGTGAAAAATTTCAGATTTATGCTGGATTTTTTTTTGACACATGAAGAAAATATATTTGCCCATTCATTTCAATGTGGGATCATGTTGACCCCAAAAACCAGAAGAGTAAACATTTTTTTACATACCTTCAGAACAACCGAATCAAGCCCATTTTTTTGTGTATAGATAGATAATGTATGAAGTCACAAAATCTTATTCCACTGAGATGAAGGGAACCTTTTTTTTTTTGTTTGTTAAGTAAAAGTCGATTGACGTTTTGGGACGTCTTTTGACCATTCGTCAATATACGACGTTTTAGGGCCCCCTTAAACGTCGGTAGATGACGTTATGGGAACCTAACTCTACCCCATACCTAAACCTAGCCCTAAACCCAACTCGTCACCTAACTGACGTTAAAGGTAAAGCGTCAGTTGTATGACGACCCGGGATCGTCATCTACCGACGTTTAAGGGGGCCCTAAAAAGTCGTATATTGACGAATGGTCAAAAGACTTCCCAAAACGTCAGTTATATGACGAATTGGGATGAGACTGTGTTACATAGACCCCATGACCCGATTGAGGGCTACAGGAGCTATAAGAATACATAATGACTTTGGGCGAAATTTTTCATTTCACAATATTACTGTTTTTACTATATTTTTATCAAATAAATAAGTGACTTCTCGACCGACCCAATATCTCTGAACGGCAGAGTATAAACTGAATCTATATTTAAACTTCACACTATCTTCATGTTTATATGTTTAACTTGTATTTCAAAATATGTAACTGAAATTAAAAGATATTGCTGGTTACGGCACTTTTTTTTACTTATCTTGCTTTTTTTCATGTTGCAAAATTTTGAAATGACGAAACTTCTTCATGTCATTCTTTCTTTGTAAAGTTGCATGACTCAGATATAATTGTGGGCCACTTTAATGATGCCTAAAATGTGATGAGCCTCTATGTGTGTGAGATGACCCTTCTGACCTGTAATCCACTTCGTAATCTCAATCTAAATGGGTTCACTTTCACCAGAAAAGCCGCTGACCTAAGACTGGCCCTGAGCAGACCCCTGTTGGCCAAAGCAATTTCCTTTGCCTTTTACAAAAGGTTTTCACTGTGTAAAAGCAAAGTTCATCCCTTTTGGCCTCTCTTCAACTGTCTATCTTGTTCAACACAGCAAGGCTGCCTGTGAGGTGTGTATCAGTAATTCTATTGGCAGGAGAAGAGAAACCGATTTTGTGAGCAAAAACTATGTCTGAACTAGTTTTGTTATGATTGTTCCTTGATTTAAACTTCATTCTTCAAACTCTATTAAAATAACAGCAACAAATAAATTATTATTAAGTAATTATAATATAATATAATAATATAATATAATATTAAATACAAATAATCAATAAAAATATTATTTAATTATTTGTTTAAAAAATAATACTTTTATTGAGCAAGGACACATTAAACTGATCAAAAGTGACAGAAAAGACATTCAGAACCATTTCTATTTCTTATAAATGCTGTTCGGTAACATTTTACTTGAAGGGGTGTGCATAAGACTGGCATGACACCTTCATAATCATGACATGACATATGTCATGAATATGAAATAGGGTATATGCAT
Organism: Cyprinella venusta; assembly: GCA_038021265.1. Taxonomy (NCBI): domain Eukaryota; kingdom Metazoa; phylum Chordata; class Actinopteri; order Cypriniformes; family Leuciscidae; genus Cyprinella; species Cyprinella venusta. The sequence goes on from CM075878.1 coordinate 8,069,426, forward strand.
GTTTATGACAGCTGTCATTAAGTATCATTCGCTCAATACTGACATTTTGAATGCAAATATGACAGTTTAAGATGTCTTTGTTATGAGTGTCTTTGTCATGACATCTTGACATAAAATTAAGTTAAACTGTCATGTGGTTGGCTTTGACATTGGCTGTCATGAGGCATTATAACTGTGTCATGAATATTTTTCTACAGTGGAACTAATTGAAATTGTCATTAAAAAGTTATAATGGCTTCATGACAGCCAATGTCAAAACCAACCAACTGACAGTTTAATGTAATGTCAACCAGTAAAGCTAAGTGGTTTCTTAAGTTTGATCATTAATCTGCTATGTCATGTTTATGACAGGTTGTGTTATCTTAGTAATGTCAAGTTGTCATGACAAAGACACTGACAAGTTATGATATATTGATTTATGTCAAGGTTTCATACAGACATCCCAAACTAAGTCATATTTGCATTAAAAATGTCAAAATTGAGTGAATAACACTCAATGACAGTTGTCATAAACATGCATAAAACTTCCTTCCTATTCATAACGTATGTCATGTCATGATTATGAAGGTGTCATGTTAGTCTTGTGCACACCCCTTCAAGTAAAGTGTTACCTGCTGTTCTTTGGATTTTTTTTTATCATAATATCCTGAAAAAGTATATTATATTTTTATATTATAAGTATATTATATTATATTTCCACAAAATATAACTGTTAATAAGAAATGTGTCTTGAGCAAGGATCATGTGACACTGAAGACTAGAACAATGGCTGCTGAAAAAGCAGCTTTGCATCACAGGAATAAATTACATTTTTAAACATATTCAAAATAGGACAGTTATTTATAAATTCTAAAATTGTAATAATATTTCACAATGCATTGATTTTACTGTAATCAAATAAAATGCAGCATTGGGGAATCCAAAACATTTGCACATTCAGTTTATTCTGATTACCATCACATGAATGAGAGAGGAAAAGATCTTAAGCAAAAGCTATGCCAAATCCACTCACCATCAAAGATCTCCAGCTCATCAAACTGTCTGCTGGTCTGAAAGTGCTCAACGGTGAAAGTGATGTTGTATCCTGAATCCACCTTCACCACCCAGGAACAGGACTCGAAGTGTGGCAGGCTGCTGCCCGGTGACTGACTCAGGATGATCCCTGTGGAGGCTGTCAGCACCTCGTTCATAGGACAGGTGACTGTGAGGAAAACAGACAAGAGCGAGTTCAGCTCCATACATACAGATTTCCTTTGATTTCCCACACGCATACATCAGCCGTTACCGAAACCCTTAACCATCAAAGCAACGTTCAGAACCATTATACTCAATTGACCAAGAAATACATGAAAGGAACCTTGATCAAAAACACAGAATTACAGATCTATAGCTGCATTCGACGTGACAAGAACTTCAGATGCAACAGAAATTGTACAGCATCAAGCCTGATACACAGTCCCCACTTTTTGCATGCTCCGAATGCACGTCAATGATAACACAAAGCACTCCGGGCCAGTCTGTTGTGACACTGAGAGGATTGATCACTGTTGTTCACACGGTTGTACAGCCTGGCTCTCATGCCTCAGTCTGTGGTTTCATCTCTCAGTCATTGATATTCCTCAGAGGCCCGCTTTGACATTTCCCCACACTTTTACCTTGAATTATCAGGCTTTACGCAGTGGCCCTTCTTGGCCGCTTCCCTCAAATCTCGGAAGCCTGTCTCTTGTTTTCTCCATGGCTGTCGGAATACAAAGCGAGCATCCAAATACAAATCCCGACATAAAAGGATAAACCCTCATCTCTGACACCATTTTATTATTTTGGCTCATTTCTTCCGTATGACGCAGATGACACGGATGAGAGGTAGAGTGTTATGACACTTACGTTTCGGATATGAAATCTGGATTTTTATATTACTTGTCTTGCTGAATAAACACACAGCTGTTTCATAGTTCCGCTGGTGTGAATTCTTCACGATTGAGTTGATATCTGCATGAGATTATTATGGTAGAAGAATTGATGGGATCTTCTAACCCTACCGCTCAACTCCGCTTATCAGAATATCGACAGAAGCGGCGTGCTAAAACCCTGTAAACAACATGACCCACGGTAAACAGTTTTGTTTCTATATTCGGCCTCTTGGTCAGTCGTTAAGCACCTTAATTGACTAACATTTAAGCCCGCGGGTCTGTGCACTGATTAGGATGGACGTTAATCAAAGCAATAATTGCATGCATGCTGTGCACTGTCCGGCTTTACGTGTCAAACCTCAGATAAGTTATTCTTATAATTACATTCAGGTTCAGAGCCTAGTGAATTGCTTCGGTGACAATGATTAAATTATAAAACGCAGCTTTGAGAATTGATATGATATAAATCACGCTTGTGGTTTCAGGCCTGAGCTCGGTGGATGGATCCGTTTGACACGTTTCCTTTACGAGGGTGAAATATAGAAGCTCTGGGACTGGCTACACGGCTCCGAGGTGATATAAAATGTGAATGCGGTTTCATCGGAGGACAAACATTATCATGGATGCATATCGATGCCCGCTTGAGCCTATCATCACTGCATAAAGCATAATGTGCTTAGGTAAAAAATACCCCCCCCCCCCCCCCCCCCCCGATAACCTACATCTGTGCATCCTGGAGCTCGCAGTCACAAATTACATTCTTTAAAGTGTGGGTGTGGGTGTTACGGATCTTTATTTGCTGCCGCATACAGTGCTTTGAAAGCTGGCTGTTAACCTATAACACAAACAAAGATGTACTGTAAAGCAGCGCACTGATAGGCACGTATTTTGCGAGCACCTTTAATGTATCATAACAGTTATTGGCCTTTGCTATATACTTGATATTTACATTGTCAGTGTATTCATGTTTGAATCAGTTTATATTGCAAAACATAAAAATAACTCTTGGCATCTGGCTGCGTATCTCACTGTGCTGCCGAGATCTGTATATTATATGTAGAAATTGAACCGGTTGAATTTTTTTGATGTAATAAAATGTATTTACAAATACTTTACACTCTCAGGAAAAGGTACAAAAGCTGTCAATGGGGCTGTACCTTTTCAAAAGGTACACTTTTGTACCCAAAGGCTGCATATTGGTACCTTAGTGGTACATATTAGCACCTAAAATGAACATATTAACCCCTAAAATGTACATATTAGTACCTAAAATGTACATATTAGCACCTACAATATACATATTAGGACCTAAAATAGACATATTAGCTCCCGAAATGTACATATTAACACTAAAAATGTAGATATTAGCACCTAAAATGTACCTATTAACACTTAAAATGTACTTATTAGCACCTAAAATGTACATATTAGCACCTAAAATGTACATATTAGCACATAAAATGTCCATATTAGCACCTGAAATGCTAACAGACTTAAAAACAGACTAAATTGTAAAAATCGCCTATATTTACCCCATATATGAAGTGGTATAAACACAATAGCAGAATCTCTATCCGGCTGACACATTTCTACCCTCATACCGCCCTAATTCCATTCTACCCCAGCAAAATGAGGAAGAGCATGACCCTCTAGACGAAATCTCAGACAAAATACCTCATCATCCCAGGCCTTTCACTATGGCAAATGGAAATTAACTCACTCGGGTCGCCCTTATCCCCTAATCCACTTTGAAATGGACTGTCAAAGGCTGAATGTAAACAACAGTTTTGGTGGCAGATTCTGACAGAAGAGCAGAAGGCATTTCAAAACTGCTCCTTTAACAATGGCAGCTGAAGATTATCTACTGTACGTGACGGGTTGGCATCTAAAAAGGGATTTTCAACTTAAAATGTCACCCTTCTTGACAATGAATTGCAAATATGGCCCCCGGAAGAATATACATTAAACAAATGGTATTCATTTTGTGATGTCAAGGAAAAGGATAAATGTCACGAGTCTATTGTCAACACGGGCCATCCAGGCTTGTATTGTTCGCCACATACGGTTTTGACATAATTGATCATTCCCTAAGCTCCGCCTCCTTGGTTACGGTTGCTAGGTCAGGGTGAATGTCCAGTAAGAATGAGGTCTCTGTGAACAATGCAATCAATTCATATATTAATTAACATGATGTTGGTAACATGAAGTTAAAAGGGCAGGATTTTGCATGTTCGTTTAACAGTTGCACTTCAAGATCTCAAGATTGCTTTAAATATTTGGAAGAGGCAACAATTAAAGGGATACTCCACTATTTTTTTTTTTGGAAATAGGCTCATTTTACAACTCCCCCAGAGTTAAACAGTTAGGTTTTACTGTTTTCGAATTCATTCAGCCGATTTTCTGATATTTAGAAGAATGTCAGTAACCAGATTACTAACCAGAATGTCAGTAACCAGTTTCTAGTCTCATTGACTTCCATAGTATATATATTTTTTCTACTATGGAAGTCAATGAGACCAGAAACTGTCTGGTTACTGATATTCTTCGAAATATCAGAAAATCGGCTGAATGGATTCGAAAACAGTAAAACCTAACTTTTTAACTCTGGGGGAGTTGTAAAATGAGCCCATTTCCAAAAAAAGTGGAGTATCCCTTTAAAGCTTTACATCCAACTATTTTCATCCGCATTTTGGGACATCGCATTAAAAACAGCTAAATGGAAATGCCAAGATGCAAATAAAATCTTCTAAATATGTGCATACACAAACTGTTGCACTCAACTGAGGCAGATAAATGTCATATCTGATAAGATGATGTGCATAAACTATGATGCGTAGCAAAAAAACGTATGTGACTTTGTCTCAAGTCAACAGTGGATGTGATTTGATAACTGGACTAACCAGTGGAATAATTTCATTGCACACGATTTAAAAAGTTGGGTTAGATCATTCTGAAGTCTGTCATCAGGATGCTTTGGTATAATAACCTCCCACTCCGAATGCAAGATCACATGACAAGGTTTATTGCATTTCGACTGCAATAAATGTACAGTATGATGCAAGTCATTTATGATGTAGGTAAAAAGAGCCTCAGTGGCTTCACAGATGGTACCTTCAGATTTTCTTTTAAGAGATATTTTGTGTGCATTAGTTAAAGTTGTAAATTTGGATGCAATAATACCATATTAGCTCTCTGATACCTTGTTATATGGACTATTAGTACGCAACGTTTTATAACACTTTTGGATAACTTCCATACAATTATGTTTAAAACAATTCAAACATAACGATTCTCCAGAGACTTAGACATTACAAAACAGCAAAAGTTTCTCTCATAAGAAGTTACAACAGCAATTAAAGGTAGAATTAGTCAAAAATATTTGTAAGGGGGTTAAGCAAATGGTCAGATATTTTGTTGAATGTCGGTAGTCAATTAATGATGGGCCCCATTGACTTTTCATACAATGGAAGTCAATAGGGTCCATCAACTGTTTGACTACCCATATTCTTTTTGTATTATTTAAATTTTTGGGTGAATTTCTGAAAATAATTTGGTACGTATGAAGCTGAAAACGCACAAGTATTGTGATATCATTGGCTGTCTAATAATGAAAAAGATTAGGATTTTTAAAACAAGCAAGAAATGTGGCGGTACTGGCGGCATTTGTTGCAATTCAGAAGATAAAAAGTGGACATAAAGCCATTTTATTAGATTAGTGTGGCACTGTGTGACCATATAATATGCATGTCCCATATAATAAGCATTGATGCGAGTTTTCACATGCATGCAGTGACATATATAATGCATATCAATGATATACAAATATGCATAATATATGAACAGATTCATATTTTATATAAATTCAAAATAATTTTGAATAGAAGAAAAATAATGCAAAGAATTTATAAATAATTGAATACGACTACAAAACTCTATTCAAAAAAATAAATGAAAAGAGCACCTAAATGCCAACAAGAGAAAAAAGCGTAGGAATTTCCATGTCACCATGGTGACAGAAGGGCGGAATAACAAATCCAACATGGATATGTGCATGGCATTCTGTGCGTCACTGATAAAAATCATATTTTATTTATATATAACAGTGTAAGTATAAACATTGGGAATTTGAGAGTGGAGAAAGTCAAAAGAGTCTGCAAAGAAAAGAAGTCACATTACGTGTGAGATTCTTCAACCCTTAATTTGCATAATGGCATGCGATTCACAATCTATTTTCTCTCTCTGAATATGAGAGACACAAAAACAAGAGCGAGAGGGGGAACACAGTGAAAAGGGGAAAGCCTAGTAGATGCAGCATAACTGGGACTTTTTTAAATTGTTAAAAAATGCTAAAAGATAGATCATCATTTACTATAAACTTTATTGTTTTTGACAATGTTTAATATTCATTTTATATAGGCTAATTAATATAAATAAATTAATAATGACAAATACCTATAACGATCAAGCATCTTGCACATCATGCCCTTGCACAGGGTTTCTTTTGACGAGTTTGGATTGTGGCCATCATCGTCATGTGAATGTCTGATTATGTCCGCAAAAGATAAGATTCTCATATCAGAGGGAAGCTATAAAATAAGCAAGGAGAGATATTTGATGGAAAGAAAGACATGGTATGATGTACTCAAAAAGAGGATGTGACAGATCAGATGTCAGAGAGAGAGAGAGAGAGAGAGAGAGAGAGAGAGAGAGAGAGAGAGAGAGAGAGAGAGAGAGAGAGAGAGAGAGAGAGAGAGAGAGAGAGAGAGAGAGAGAGAGAGAGACTGTGATTTAATAGCTGGATGCACCTGCAGCCTGGATATCCTCTGCATCTCAATGAGCTTTGCGTTCCCTCTACCCATCACTGTCCTTCCTCTCTACTCTTTCAATCCCTCAGTCTTTCTCGCTGTATGCTAGCTCACACTTTTACTCATTCTTCAGGATAACCATAAACAAAACTGTCCTTATAATGAAATAGTGAAATGATCAATATTTATTACATTACATCATTAATTGCCACAAAATTGCACACAAACCATGTGTATCCTTATATCAAGTGAACCTGTATATCACGTAATCAGGTTTCTTTATCTTTAATGCTGATTCTTTTGATCTGTTTTTTTCTTTTGTTTTTATTTTTTTCTCATCTGTTTTTTGAAGATGAGAACATATCACACAGCATGTCCATGTTGGCAATTCTACTAAATGAAGATATATATTAATGTAATATGTTGAAATATCATGTAGTTTAATTGGATGCACAGTCTATGGTGTCAACAACAGGAGAGACCAAGGAAGGTTAAAAGCTCCCAAAAGTATTTTTGTCCTGGCTTTTACCCCTTTATGGTACAATACAGTCACATGGCAATATATAAATTGCATTGTTGGAATTAAAGGGCAGACTTAGAAGAACACTTAGAGTACTAAGCTATTAAGCCACATGACATTTGATTTTCTCTTCTAGACAGCAAAGTGCATTTTTTGTATATTTATCATACAGCAAGAATCTTTCGCTGCATCTTTGATTAGATAATTAGATGCTGTTGTTTACAGAAGAACCTTGTCTAACAGAGTTTTGGAGAAAAATATGAACGTTGCCACATGGCAATTCTGTACCACAATGGAATTGCTGTGATGCATTTCCACACTGGCCATAATATACAATTATGATGTCTGCTATGTGTCTTGAGAAAAACATAAAAATGCATAGCATTTTTAATATAAAAAGGAAAGAAAAACAAGTTTACCACTGCAGATGAACAAGGATTTCCGATACTTTATTAGTTTATTTTCAGCTGTGTACAGATTTAATGTATTTCCCAAGGTGTTTTTCAAATACTCTCGCCTATAGGATTATAAGGAACACCCAGTTCAATTTCTCATGACTGTAATTATCTAATCAACCAATCACATGGCAGTTGCTTCAATGCATTTAGGGGTGTGGTCCTGGTCGAGACAATCTCTTGAACTCCAAACTGAATATCAGAATGGGAAAGAAAGGTGATTTAAGCAATTTTGAGCGTGGCATGGTTGTTGGTGCCAAATGGGCCGGTCTGAGCATTTCACAATCTGCTCAGTTACTGGGATTTTCCCACATATCCATTTCTAGGGTTTACAAAGAATGGTGTGAAAATGGAAAAACAGCCAGTATGTGGCAGTCCTGTGGGCGAAAATGCCTTGTTGATGCTAGAGGTCAGAGGAGAATGGGTCAACTTATTCAAGCTGATAGAAGAGCAACTTGAACTGACTGAAATAACCACTCGTTACAACCGAGGTATCCAGCAAAGCATTTGTGAATCCACAACACGCACAACCTTGAGGCGGATGGGCTACATCAGAAGACCCCACCGGGTGCCAATCATCTCCACTACAAATAGGAAAAAGAGATTTAGAGAAATATCTAAATAAAATGTGCCATCCTCCTTCACACTGACCCAAACCCCAACTTCTGTCTGTTCTCTCTGAAACACGCATATGCTGAAAATGATAACACCTCATGTCTATTATTTGTTTAAAGGTGGGGTATGTGACTCCACCCATGACTCCAACCATTCGAAAAACAAGGATGCAATCAAGCACAAGCGAAAACTCAGATGCGCGAGAGGACTCTCTCTCTCTGTACCGGGGCGACTTGCACTTCCTGTGACTGGGTCACAAGCTTTGATTGTGCGCAAGAACGGGACAAGCGCGCGAGGGGGGTGGGGGGCATGGTAAGACCGTTTGATTGACACATTTTCTATCCGATGATTCTAGATAGTCTTGAAAATGATTGGCTGGAGTTTTTCCAAGTCCTGCCTGTTCCACAGATGATTAAATTGCTTAATTTTCATTTCAGTGCTTCTAATTTACAGCCAGTAAGTGGGTTAGGAATATGATTTCAAGTGATTTTGAAAAAAAAAAATGGTTAAAAAAGAAAATCACATACCCTGCCTTTTTTCAACAGGCCTTAATCACTTTCTGCACATCACTTTCCTTAATCCACAAATTGCTTCCAGTAAACAAACAGCCCAATTGCTTTTTACATTGCAGACAAGGCCAAACACAGGCAGGGATAGCTTAAGTCTGTCTGATATTTAATGAGGTGCAAAATCTGAGACCACATTGGTCACAAAATCTGGAAATCAAAATACTAATAATCCTGGAAATAAACAGTTGAAAGCAAAATATTTTTTTTATTTATTTTAGATATATAAATATTGTGTTGATTATATAATTTAGCGGTATTAAACAATTTCACTAGTGGTCCTAGGACCTCACTGTACTCATATTGGGCCATCCAACAGAGGCATTTTAGTCCTGTACACAATGAAGACTATACAGAGAGCTCAGAGAGATAATTCTCCTACGCTGAGCATCGAGAGACAAACATAATGAGGAGGAACTGAAGAGTTTATGGGAAATGCCATATCAAATCACATAAAAGCAGCTGGAGGAAAGGTAGATGAGCGTTAAGTATTCGCATGGGGTTTGCTTGACAGGCTCTGAGGTATTTCATCCCACCACTAAGCCAATAGCAATGATGAAGCTTCATATAGCACAGATTCAACCATCATGATCAATAGACCCATCATGCATTGCAACACAGTGGGGGTGGATTTCATAGTATATAAACCAAAGGACTGGTCTTTTGTAAAACGCAGAGCGAGGAAGTTAAGAATGAATTTTCTTTTAAAATGCTCGTGGTTAGTGAATCAAAGTACCATGGTGTAACTGTATAGTATAGTCTGTTTAAAGAGACAATTGAAAATTCTGTCAGCATTTACTTTACTTGACTTTCTTTCTTCTTTTGGAAAAGCTCCCAAAGCTCTTTTTTTTTCAATGTGACAATGAAAATCATTGGGATTCAATGAAGTCCAATTGAAAATAATAATAATAATAATAATAATAATAATAATAATAATTTTGAAGCAGAGAGTGCTTCAAAATATATTCTTTTGTGTTCCACCGAAGAAAGAAAGGATGAAGCTTCATGCTGGCCAAGTCTAGTTTGGTTTAAAGGGATTCTCCACTTTTTTTTTGGAAATAGGCTAATTTTACAGCTCACCCAGGGTTAAACAGTTGGGTTTTTACCATTTTCTAATCAATTCAGATGATTTTCTGATATTTAGAAGAATATCAGTAACTAGACAGTTTCTGGTCCCATTGACTTCCATAGTTGAAAAAAAAAATACTATGGAAGTCAATGGGACCAGAAACTGTTTGGTTACTGATATTCTTCTAAATATCAGAAAATCAGAAATCAATGGATTTGAAAATGGTAAAACCCAACTGTTTAACTCTAAGGGAGTTGTAAAATGAGCCTATTTCCAAAAAAAGTGGAGTATCCCTTCAAGCTTGGTTTAAATCTCCACAAGGAGATTTAGCTTGTGGACCAGCATAATCATGACAAAACTCAAACAGATTGGTCTTTATCATCAATAAAGCTGACTAAGGGACATAGTGGTTAGGCTAGAGAAAAGGACCATACTGGGGACCCAATCACTGCACATGCTGGTGTCTGAAATAGCTTACTATCACATGAAGGTGGAGGTCCTTCAAACTCGAGATGAGTCCCCAGGCGACAGGTTTGAATGCTGTTCCCATTTAGGTGATATCCTGGCAAACATCTGTAACGCACTCTATCACCTGTGGAACGAGAGGGAGTGAACAGATGTAAGCATATTTATCATTGCTTCATCAACTGTCTTTCAGATGGACTTTCTGTAATATTATGGAGAACATGGGATTTCTGAGATGCTCGGAACAACAGGAGCAGCATCTGGCTGTTCCTGCCATTGCCCCGCTCACAACTTGATGAAGGCCACGTCCCCTCCCTGTCTTGCTTAATGGTTGACAGTGACAATAAAAGAATAAAGGGAGAAGGCGAGAGTGAGTCAAAGGGAGACTCAATGTGCCGGGGCTGCATTGCAGTGTAATTAAGGAAGCGTGGTTTACATTCATAACACCCATAGGCTGCCACCTGAGGGCCGCTCAGATCTCTGAAGTAAATCTCAGTGTTGCCATACAAACATTCAGGCACTCTGTGACTTCACTAAGAGGAGCAAAAACACCAAGTGGTTTTATAATGTAGTGTAGCATTTTACATGAAGAATTACAAATAAAAAGAGAGGCTTTACATGCTATGAAATACATGTGTTTGTGGCTGAGAACGTGCCTTCATGGCCATCCAAACACAATGACCTTAGTTAAATCACTGAATTAAGCGAATAAATTGGATGTGGTGGATAATCAGTGATCAAAACAGTGAGTCAGTTTAGGTTTGTGCCAAAGACCATGACTATTTTAACCCCGACCGAGGCTCTACAAACACACTTCATTCCAGAGAGATCAAACAACCCTGCGCCAACCCGCAACCCATTTAGAACAATTAATATAAATGAATGCATTTTTTTCTCCATGCCAGAAAAGTAGTGCATTGATTTACCAATGGATTTCAGAGACAACAGAGGCTGGTGACTCATCATTAGAGGACCAATAAAGTCATGATTGTTTTATTATTTATTATTTAAGTGATTTCTGTGGGCACTCAGAGGTGAAACCAACAGTTTTAATAAATGTTTCAAAAGATTTTGTGGGAAAATACAATGTAGAATGCTTGATGCTTGTACAATGCCTGAATACAATGTAGAAAAAAATTGTTCAATTACAAAATTGTTCAATTACAGTTCGTTCAAATATAATTTGTAATTACTAGACAAAATAATTTAAGTACCGATAGTTGTTTTTTTGAGGCGAAGTTTCACACAGAGACTGGCTAGTTTATAATCTGCAAGGACTACGCTACGAAAAAAGCAAAAAAACAAAACAAAACAAAACAAAAAAAATACTCATAGCTAGTAAGGCTAGTAAGTTCCTCAATTCACCTGCTATTGGAAAGTATCACAAACAGATTATATAGAATATACAAGTACTTCATTTATAAAATAGCTTCTCTCTGGTCTCCCCCTGACTTTGTGTTTGCACAAAATGTAGACTCAACCTATGTTCTTGCACCAAGCACAATACAACATCAGCCTCTGCTTTGAATTCTGGAAATGAGTCAGCATATCAGCAAGGCCCTATGGGACTGGTAGCCCTGGCATCTGAGCGGTTTTCTCTCCTCAAAGCGAGTTCTCGAGGGGTGTGAGTGGTGGGAGTGGGGGGGTGCGGGAGGTGTGTGTGTGTGTGTGTGGCTGGCTCTGCTATTCTGGGAACATTATTAATGAGAGGCGCTCAAGCCTGAAAATGAACTGGCAGCCTGCATCTCTGCTCAAAATGTTCCACTTACACTGGGCCAGGCCGAGTCCACCAACACGAACACACACATACAAATCAGATTGTAAATGATGCAAAATCAATTCGAACTCACCTATCTTAAATTCTTTACTGGCCATCAGTATTTCTGCATTAGGAATGATGGGAGGTGGCAAACAAAACTGAAGTCTATAGGCTAGAAGAAAGAGAGACAAAGAGGTAAAGAGAACAGGATCAAACATGTCATATTGCATCGTGTAAGTAAAGAACAGTTCTACGTGACAATATATATATATATATATATATATATATATATATAAATAATTTTATTTAGGGTTTAGCTGAAAAGCTAATGGATAGCTCCTATTAGATCCATAGATAATTTTCTACGTTGAAAGCCATGCATTATACTGTAGTAGATGTTTTGGTCCCAAAATTATATTAAGTGGCTTTAAGTACCATGTACTTACATTGAAATGAATAATTTGATACAATGGACTTATTGTGTAGGTACATGTTTTTACACTGTAAATATATTTTAAGAATACCAGCATGTAATTACAGCTGTAATTAATATATGTAATTACATCAGTAATTACACAGCTGACCCATCCCTTACACTTTAACCCACCCTTAAAACTACCCATACCACCACACCTGTCCCTAAACTTACCCGTATCACACCTCAATAGCAGCAAAAGTGATTTACAATACAACATGAGCACAATAAGTACATTGTACTTATTTTTAAATGTAAGTACATAGTACTTAAAGCCACTTAATATAAAGTGGGACCTATGTTTTTGAGCAGTTTTATATCTTCTTTTTTGGAGGGTTGTCACAATAAATGGGTTTGTAAATGTGACATGGCTTCTGTCATGCTGACAGCTATCAGTGTTGTCATGTCGTAATCAACCTCCAGCTCCATTGGATTGAAAAAAAAATGTATTCAGTCCTAAGCAATCATGCAGAGTTGTAGTACTCGAATCTGGACGCGGTCTCAAATCCATCTCGAATCCAAGACCATAACCATACTCAAGAATATTTTATTGGTACAGGGACTCGAGACCATGTCTGGTCTTGAGTACCACAGCACTTCAGATATATTGTGTGGTCTATGCCGAACTGTGCCTTCTGAATCATACCCTCTTTAGACCTTTGTCTCAATCTACTCTGATCTCAGCCTAGACTGGGACTTGAATAATCTGGTTTGGACTACAACTCTGCAATAATGGATTTAATCACATCTTTCCACTGGGTCCAGCGGCAATCAAGCAACTGCTATAGAGATGTATGGGAATGCGAACGGTAATTTTCTCTTGAGCCAATCACCTTGGTAGTTGATCTTGAACAGTCCACCTTTCTCAGAATTGCTTCGGAAACGTATCAGGACTTGATTAGAAGTGCTGCTTGGTGGGTTGTTGGCCTCTCCCTCTGTAAACACTCCGAGTTTGCGAGCTGTTTCCTGAGGTCCGTCCCTGTTGAAGACACATCATTAAAATTCAATGCATTAAACCCGCTAACCTTGCATACTCAATGGACACAGGAAAACACCATATTCCTTGTTGCCTGACAGTGCACAGTAAGTCAGATCCCAACCATATAACCAGGCTGGTTTGAGAAACGTTTTGCTGGATATTGATTACTTCACTGATTTGAGGGACGATTCCAATCATCTGATTTCAGAGACCCCTCTGACACTCTATGGTTCTTTCATGCACAGTTCAGACTCAGCCTCTGTGTCAAGGCAATGTGAAATCGAAGCCACCATCTACAAGGACATTACCTAGGGGGGTTACCTGTACGATCCTCTTGTGGGAAGGGAACAACTTGGCACCAACCTAATCCCGGTTTTAACCATGACCATTCAGCTTCAAAACCATCTGTTCGTGCCCATCTGAGCTTGCCCTACAGATTATGTCCTATCCTGAGCATTCAGAAAAGCATCTGGTTGGCTAAAGGGAGTGCTGGCTCACTAAACTGAGACCAAGCTGTCTTGTCTGAGTTTTTTTTTTCTCTTCTGGTTATACTGCACCTTTAGTTGGAGCTGAAGTGGATGGATGAGTTGAGAGTGCCTCAATAATACCATGAAGAAAAAAAAAGACATTGCTTCAGTCAATCCAAACCAGCGCAGTCTCATCCCAAGACGTCATATAACTGACGTCTTTGAACGTCTTTTGACCATACGTCAACATCCGCCTTTTTAGGGTACCCTTAAACGTCGGTTAGATGACGTTATCGGATCCTAACCCCACCCCTGACCTAAACCTACCCCGTCACCTGACGTTAAAGGTAAAGCGTTAGTTGTATGACGGCCCGGGATCGTCAACTAACCGACGTTTAAGGGTACCCTAAAAGGCGGATGTTGACGTATGGTCAAAAGACGTCCCAAGATGTCAGTTATATGACGACTTGGGATGAGACTGTATTATCCAAACAGAAAATTACCGAGATGCATTGAAGATTCAATGAATTTAGAGAAGGTGCGTACTGTAATTAGACTGAATCTTAATCTGTTTTAAGGGGAACCTGTACATACAGGCCTCAAGTAACTCCGCCACCAGTCTACATTGTGCTATAAATTTGCTCCCTCCCAGAAAAGAAAGTGACAAACAGAGAAAGAGAAGTTGTAGAAGCACAATCGTTACAGGAGGTTGAACAACTCACCAGACTGTGATGAAATCTTGGGGGCCATGGACTTGCAAGAGGGTGAAATTAAGACGAATTCCCAAGCCTGACGCCACTGTAATCAGCCAGCTGCAGTCCGCAGAAGCGGGGTAGTCCTCTGGGTAACCGGGGGAGAAGATAGTGCCATTTTCTGATGTAATGTTACCTCCACATGGCACTAAAAGGGCAAAATGAAAACAGTTGGAAAAGTTTTGGAATTGGAAGCAACACCATCACAGAAAGCAGCCTTGACGGACGGAGGAGAAACAGAAACCGGGATAGGGGCAGGGCGACATGTGAAAATCCCCGCTGGGTTCTAAAACACCACTCAGTCTTTCTCAGTAGTTCACTTTCCATGTCCGACTCCATCTTAGAAATCCCTCTTGCAGGCAATGCTTTGCATTTATATAGACGTGTCCATGTTTCCAATGATTCAAATGAGCCCCAGACATATGAAATCAAATCCCCTTCCTGCTTTTGCTGATCCCTGATCCCATGCTACTGCTGCCGCTGCCCCCGAGTCGGAGAGGAAATAATCAATCCGATTTGGCTGGTGAAATAAAGATAGGCCCACGACTTGAACGCACACATAACGACAGTCATAATACACTCTCACTCTGACTGTACTCTCAGCGGTTGCTTGCACCGTCAAGGTCTCTCCGACCGTGCCCACATCCCCACTCATTCCCGCCCTCTCTATCCTTCTCCAATTCTTTATACACTATTTCCTCCTTCTTAATTTCCTCTCGTCTCCGACGGAATGCTGAGAGGGGTGCCTGTGTTAATCCCTGGCGCAGTGTGTTCTCTCTCGCCACCTTACTTGCTAAATGAAATATCGATCACAGCATTGATTGAAAAAAAAAAACACCCCACGCTATCAAGTAGAAATGCATGGTGACGTTATCGATCAGGCAAATAAGTTGAGTGGGGAGTGAGGATGGGAGGAAGGTGGTGAACTGAAAAAGGAGGGGGCATAGATGGAGGACAGGCCAAGTTGGTTGATATGGACAGGTGCGACAGTAGAAGAGAAAATCAATCATCTTTTTAAAGCCTGGAAGAGGAAATCTATGTACATGACACCCTGGGCATGAACTACTGGTGGCAGCATGTAGGTGATTGCTAGGGCGGTAGGGTTGTAAAGTACTTATAATATATAAAGTAAATAATACTACAGTATAGATAGATAGATAGATGGATGGATGGATGGATGGATGGATGGATGGATGGAATATAAATTGATAGATAGATAGATAGATGGATAGATGGATGGATGGATGGATGGATGGATGGATGGATGGATGGATGGATGGATGGATGGATGGATGGATGGATGGATGGATGGATGGATGGATGGATGGATAGATAGATAGATAGATAGATAGATAGATAGATAGATAGATAGATAGATAGATAGATAGATAGATAGATAGATAGATAGATAGATAGATAGATAGATAGATGTGGCAGTTTGAAGTGCATTTAAAAAAGAATGTGGGAAATTTTCATGGTTTTTTGGGGGAACTCTAATTTAATACTTACTAGTACTCTCAGCTGTGACTTTTCAGCCCCTTCAAAAAGCTATTTCACCATTTTTATTTACATAAGCGCATTCTTTGAACAAAAGCTTCATATCTTTCATCTTGACAGTGTACATATTACACAGCATGGGATTATGGTGCGTCACATTCATTTTTTCCCATTTTCACTCTGCTTAACACCAGAGCTCTCGATTCCTACAAATTCAATTACGCACACTGCAAATGTGTTTTAACAAGGCCCAGGTTGATGCTAAGTTTTTCATTGTGTGGAGTATTGTAACACAGAGTGGATGTATAATGTGTGTTTCTATTTGCGGGTTCACCTGTGCAGCGAAGTGGGGCAAAGCACCGGTGCCTTTACAAGGCGACGGGGCTGCAATTGCTATGTCAGCCCCTTGAATACCTCCCTAGAGCATTTTTATTCCCATACGAACATTCAGCAGCCTCACTGCATATGCTACCTCGTGACCCACTGCATAATTAACTCATTGAATCAACAGAAAAACAAATGAGCATGGGAATGTGGGTCAAGGATAAACTCGATTCCTTTCCCATCATCCCCTTGGATGAGATGTTAGAAAGGAGCCATTAAGTCTGTAGGGAAGGTTTACAGTAAAGAATTTGCATTTGTGCGCAGTTGCCCTCTTTGACCCACATTTAAAGCCACCCATCTGATGATGGGTAAAAGAAAGCTAATAATTAAGCATACAGAATTCAGTATTACCCAGTAACCAAGTTTAAATATTTTATAATAACTTGTAATTTGTTATCTTGCATTTTAGGAAAGAGAACAATGTGAACATGCTGTGAAACCTCTCTATTTGTGTTCTATAGAGAAAAATAAATAAAGTCTAAATATAATAAATAAATAAATAAATAAATAAATAAATAAATAAATAAATAAATAAATAAATAAATAAATAAATAAATAAATAAAAGAGGTTTGGAGTAAATAAATAATTTTAAAGCATTTTAATTTCATTAAATCCTTTAAACATTTTTTGGGAACACTTTAAAGCCTATTTATTTTTTTTTTATAAATAATTATATTATATTATAATGTATATATTTGTAATGCATTAATGATGCTGTGTAATGCATGGCATGAATAATTGTAACCACAGTTACAATAGATTTAGGAAGAATAATTCTTTAAAACATAAAAAGGCTGTAGTAAAGTAAAGTGTTACCTTCTTTTTTGTAATATTACATTCCAGATGTTTACTAAAGTGGGAGAGAAATGGAGGGGGTTGTACCTTCACAGCGAGGAAAGGGATGATCCCAGTTGCGTGTAGTACCATGTTGACAGGTAAGAATGGAGTGTCCCATCAGCTGATACCCAGGATAGCACTCAAACGAGATGGACTGACCCACGTTATAACCAGCTCCAACCACCACACCATTGTGAAAGGGTTCAGGGTCAGGACACTCCTGAAGTTCATAGGCTGGAAGAGACAGGCATATTGATACATGAAACATGGGGGAAGAAAATGAAACTGAACCTGAACCTGCAAGAAGAAAGCAGACAAGTGTATCTGTTGTGACACCTCAAAGAAATTAATTTGCATCTATAAAATGATTGCTCTGAGCTTCAAGCACCAATTTAAACCAGGTTTTACATATAAACCATATGCATGGAATCTACTGATTGCTGTACACCAACAAAGCATTGGGATTTGATTCAAAACATATGCAATCAAAGCACTGGCAATGACAGATGCTGCCATTTTTTTCCCCTCAGATTTCAAGAAAGCAAACAAGTGATCATTGTTCATTGCAGGCAGTGAAATCGCCCAAACTCACTTACATCACAACATCTCATCTCTGAGTTAAGATGATTTCCTTGTGTTTCTCCATTTTTTTCTATCTATTTACCTCAATTATGTCTTAAAGTCATTCTGTAGAGAAGTTTTGAAGTAAAAATTCATTTGCATCAGGAGTCTGGCGCCATTATGAGTAGTTTCGCCAAATTAGTTTTCAAATCTCATTGACACAAAAGGAAATATGCTGAAGGTTTCAGTCAGAATGACCATGACTAAAGACATTGAATTATGTGGATTAGAGTATCTTCTGCAAAAGAGTATATAATGCTTGATTTATATGCTAATGTACACACAATTATGTAAATACAGATTTCACGAGTCATCTCAATACAGCAAACTGTAAATTATGATTATGCTTTCTTGGATCCCTCTTAGAACAGACCCTTTCTATGAAACACTTTTAAAATTCACTCATTGGACTCAAATTCAACTTTGGATTCTGGCATCAGCAGCATTTTATGCCTGATGGATTTTATGCACAGCTTCATAGAGAGCGGATTACTATCGTGTTTACTCGTTATCTTGACTGATTGTCTTGAAACTGACATTCAAATTGAGGTTCCCGAGAAAATAAGGCAGAACTACAACAACAATGCAACCTACAACAGAATGTGGAGTTTTGTATTCCCACCCCCAAGTAAAACGGTCAATCCTCAATGTTTTCAACTTTACACTTTTAGTTTCCTTACCCTGATAATCAAATCTGAAGCCAGGCTTATTCTGAGAATGATCACTATGGAAATATACAGTGGTCTCATGGGAGGTGGTTAGAAGAGATGGTGGTAAGTCCTGCCCACTGAATCTGCCAATCACTGTGCTGGTGTCAAAAGGTCCATTTCTAATTTCCAGGAAATCATGGTTGGCTTCAGTGGAAAAGTTCAAGAACTGCACATGAGCCCCTGTTTGGATGATAAAACAGGATGTGTTTAGTAATGTCAAAGTGGTATGCCATCCCAGTCATCAACAACTAGTTTTATGCAGGCAACAGGCATACAATGGAGAAACTGAAATTTGATTTTCTTCTCCTATTCATGTTTCCATGAGTGCTCTGCCTCATTCTCATTCTGTCTGTGGTGACATTCCGTAACAAACCAGTTACATATAATGATTTGTATCAACAGTTTTAGCCAATTCATCTTGAAAAACTCATTGGCATTACCAGGAAAACTCTTTCTAAATAGCATCTGCTCATTCTTCTGTGTCCTTACCATAACCGACTGGCAAATAAATCCTCCAGGTGCAGTCACTGTTGCTAGGGTAGTTTCCTGGGAAACCAGGGCTGAGAATGGTGCCTTCCATCTCCTCTCTGATTCCCCCACACTGAGCTGAAAGGAAAAACGGTGGGGACAGTATTAGAAACATTCATTTGTTGAAAACACATACTGGCAATATAAACCAAACCTGTAGAGCTCAAGGTTCAAGTCAAATACAAACAGCTGACAGCTATCAGGCAATTATTAGAGAATCAAATGAGGCAACCAACAGGCTTTTCCACTTCTTTTGATTGGTGGGAACATAAATACGACTGAAAGTGAAAATTACTGTCACTGACCTGCAAATGAACTGGTCTTTTATTGGTGTGCCAGCATGGCTTCTATAGTTGCTAAATATATAGTAGGATCCAAAAGTCTAAGAGCACATTGAAAATCTAATGTATCAAATATACTATATATATACAGTATATATATATATATATATATATATATATATATATATATATATATACATTATCAATAAAAATGATATACATGACATGGATTTCAATATTTTAAACAGAAATGTTCATCATGCCTCTAATATTATATATTTGTAGGTCATAAATTAATTATATTTGTGATTTGTGCTTTGAATGGAAGCAAGAAAATATGCAAAAAACTTTATATATAAAAAAAATCATATTTCAGAAAGTTTTCTAACTTCCAGTAAAAGCACAAGATGTTTTTCAATCTAAAATTTCCCTCTTACTGTAAATATGTACGTGTATATATATATATATATATATATATATATATACACACACACACACACATATATATATATATATATATATATATATATATATATATATGCACACAATATCAATGAAAAGTGATATACATTACATGGATTTTAAACAGAATTGTTCATCATGCCTCTAATATTATATATTTGTAGGTCATAAAATAAGTATATTTGTGATTTGTGCTTTGAATGGAAGCAATAAAATATGCACAAAAAAAAAACTTTATAAAAAAATTATATTTCAAACAGTTTTCTAACTTCCAGTAAAAGCACAAGATGCTGTTTTTCAATCTTACTTTTCACTCTTACTGTAAATAAAATAAAATAAATAAATCTCCATGGTGAAAGAGCATGTAAACATGCAACGCAATGTGACATCTACGACAGCCTGTGTGGGCTACAAGCCGATTGACGCTTCACGTTGCTTAGCAATGCGGTCTACCTTATTCACTGACCCTGAGAGCTTTGTGCCGAATAAAGAAATGTAACGCATTAGCTTTTCTATTGACATCATAGGGGAAACAAGTCTTTCATTTATTAAAAAGGCCAATTCACTTCCCGAAGCTATCAAAGGCCACTCAAGCACCTCTGCAGCCTTCAATCTTCTCATATCAGTGAAAACGTATGCTCAATCCCCTCCTCCTCTCCAGGCTTTGAATCTAAACTACTGATTGATTCAAATATCACTCTGATTAAAGCCCTGGCTTTGGACTCAAAGAGACTCAATGGATGTGCTGTGAAGCCCTACAAGGCTTCAGATCATGAATGGAGTCTATATAGAGTGGAGGGGTTAAAAATATGTTCTGTGCTTTTGAAAAAGCAGCAGGAATCAAGAAACTGCTGATGATCATCCAAGCAACGAATGAACCATCTCAAGAGCCCAGCCAATCACAGCAGGAGATTTAACTACTAGGGGTATAATTGAACGTTGTGATATTATTACGTCGATCGTGTGAATACTCTTTATCCTTGCTCTTTTCACTGGATTAGATAAATGAACAAACCAAACAGCAGTTTTTAATGAAAGATGGCACAAGCACACATTTCAAATTGCATTATGTTCAAAGTTAATGTGATGAACTACACACTGCTAGGGCATCTGTGTGAACTTGAGGAGAATTGACCTCATACTTTCACTAAAAATGAGCTTGGGACCAGCTGGATAAAAGCAATAACTGCAAGTGAAGTTAGTTCTGTGAAACACTCTAGCATCATGTATTTGATAATTTGTTACCTAATGCAGTGAAATTCATACATTTTTTAAATGCGGCTTAAGTGCCCAAGTACTTTTAGGGGGCGCTGTACCCACGCTAGTACCAGTGTAGTTCTGTAACATTTGGGACTCTGTGGTAGATCTGAACTTCTAAATCTGCAGAAGCCAGGATTTAGAAAAGAAATAAATGAATAAAAGATGACAGAAGTTATTACCGATGCAGAGAGGAGGCGGATAGTTCCAGCGGCGCACAGGCCCTGGCATGCAAGAGATATGGGACACTCCCTGCAAAGAAAAATTAAATAAAAATAAGAAATATTGTTTGTTTTTCAAGTTTTCCCTTCATTCATTCATTCATTCATTCATTCATTCACTATTCACTCTGGCCACACTTTGACTGGTACGGTTATGACATCATGCTTTCATGTTTTAAGTTTCGACCTAGCCTGCAACAAAACCCTAGAATGTAAGTAACCCGTATCAGGGCAGTTCTCTTTTTACTCTCAAATTTGTGAGGCAAAGCTACTACTAATCGCAGATGCTACAAAAAAATTAAAACTGGCTTGAAATAGCTTCCATGTTTGCACACTGTACTGAGCAGCCAACAGGTAATGAAAATGCAAAATGGCAGTTCAACAACAGATAACATTGGGGGCAGGAATTGGCTACACTCTCAGAAAAAAGGTACAAAATCTGTCACCGGGGCTGTACCTTTTCAAATGGTAAACTTTAGTCCATTTTAGGTTCTAATATGTACATTTTAGGTGCTAATTTGTACATTTAGGTGCTGATATGGACATTTATTTGCTAATATACACATTTTAAGTGCCAATATGTACATTTAGGTGCTAATATGTACATTTAGGTGCCAGTATGTACATTTTAGGTGACAATATATACATTTAGGTGCTAATATGGACATTTATTTGCTAATATGTACATTTTATATGCTAATATGTACATTTTAGGTGACAATATATACATTTAGGTGCTAATATAGACATTTATTTCCTAAAATGTACATTTTAGGTGATAATATGGACATTTATTTGCTAATATGTACATTTTATGTGCTAATATGTACATTTTAGGTGTCAATATGTACATTTAGGTGCTAATAAGGACATTTATTTGCTAATATGGACATTTAGGTGCTAATAAGTACAATTAAGGTACCAATATGCAACCTTTAGATACAAAAGCGTACCTTTTGAAAAGGTATAGCCCCAGTGACAACTTTTGGACCTTTTTTCCTGAGAGTGCATTATACAGCTTCCGTTCATTTCTCTCCAAACAAAAACTTATCAAAAAAACACATAACACGTAACCTTGGCATTATTATTAGTATATAACTAAATAGTCTGGAAAGAAAAATAAAGTAAACTGGTTTCTGAGTAGAAAATGCTTCCGATTTAGTTTGTTATTTTGTCCCTCTATGCCTTTAGGTGCAGAATCATTTCTTTTGGTAGAACCTAGACAAATTAGGTACATGCCAACAGGATGCGTAACATGCTCTCAGTCGAGGCTGATCATGGTTTTCCTCTGACCACATTGTGTTTTGAGCAGTTAATTATTGGCTAGCGAGAGTGCTTTAAGGACATTTTAGTGCTTTAAGGACATTTTGGTACTTTGTACAATAAACCAATTTGGAACCATGTTGGGATGCGACTTGATGGCTAATGTAACATCTGTGTCCTGAAGCGACCACTGCTGTATTGTGTTCATGGCTTTGTCCAACTTTTGGCAAGTTCTCGTTCACCTGCAGCGTATATCCAGGGTCACACTGAAAGGACACCACATTGTTCATCTGTAGTCTCTCGCCCACTTTGAAGCCATTCATGGGTATAACCGGTTCAGGACAGCTAGTGAGGGAGACAGCTGTGAGAGAAAACGAGACAATGAGTCAATAAAGAGAGGAATAAAGCTGAATGCAAAAGCTAGTTGAGATGTTTGTATGTAAGTCCAGATGCACAGGACTCGTAACAGATGTCCTACTCTTGTACTCCAGACGGAAACCGGCTGCAGAGACGCTGATGTCTGAGGAGAAGTGCAGGTAGAGCTGGTTAGAGGTGCTGTTTAGGAGGGCTGGGACTGTTGTACCTGTAGGATAAAGAAGATGTTAGCATATTGTGATTGTGTAGTTGAATTAGTGTGTCCTTGACTAACACAGTCTCATCCCAAAAAGTCATATAACTGACGTCTTGGGACGTCTTTTGAGCATACGTCAATATCCGCCTTTTTAGGGCCCCCTTAAGCGTCGGTAGATGGCGATCCCGGGCCGTCATACAACTGACGCTTTACCTTTAACGTCAGTTAGGTGATGGGTTAGGTTTAGGGTTAGGTTTAGGTCTGGGGTAGAGTTAGGATCCCATAACCTCATGTACCGACGTTTAAGGGGGCCCTAAAAAGGCGAATATTGACGTATGGTCAAAAGACGTCCCAAAACGTCAGTAATATGACGTCTTGGGATGAGACTGCGCTGCTTTGACATATAAATATGCACACTTCCCATTGCTTTTGTTCACAAAACCTATTAAGATTGTATTATTTATTTGAAATAAAGCTGAAATAATAACAATAAAAAAACATTAATACTAATAACTAATACACGACATTTCAAAAATATATAAAAGCACATAAATAAAATGCCAAATATACTATAAATAGTTTTTAATACTAAAATAATAAGCGCACACACACAAATTCGTAACTAATTGGTAAAAATAAAACAAATATATATAAGAAATACTGTAGCAAGCAATTTAAGATATTTATGGAATAATGTGACCATTTCATGGGTCCCACTTTATATTAAGTGGCTTTACGTACTATGTACTTACATTGAACAATAAGTACAATGTATTATTGTGTTCCTGTTGTATTGTAAAACACTTTTGCTGCTATTGAGGTGTGATACAGGTACAGTTAGGGACAGGTGTGGTGGTATGGGTCGGTTTAAGGGTAGGTTAAGGTGTGAGGGGAGGGTCAACTGTGTAATTACAAATGTAATTACATAAAGTAATTATAGCTGTAATTACATGCTGGTATTTTTAAAATATAAGTACAATGTAAAAACATGTATGTACACAATAAGTCAATTTGTATCAAATTATTAATTTCAACGTAAGTATATAGTACTTAAAGCCACTTAATATAAAGTGGGACATTTTCGGTCATGCAAATAATGTTTTACACCATATGCATGCGCTACATGAGATGAGTTTAAAGCAAATTTGCAAAACAAACACCATAGCATCTATTTTCAATAGAAAAGTCTACAGACATGTCTGTTTCAGAACATTATGGTGCAACACAAAACATCTGTCGGAAAGTTTTATATATTCACATTTACATTGTGTTCTGAACTATGCATACAAGACAAGCGAAATGTTAAAAAAAAATGTACTTTGATGTTTTGCTTCAAGCATTTCTAAAAGCCCAATGCAGATGAGAATCATTATGGATTCATTCGTCTGGAATTTATACAACTGTTTTAGTCATATGGCTCAGTGTGTGCAGATATGATTGACTCATTTGTCTTCACTTTGTACACCGTTATTCGTTTTAGGATGTATCATTCATTTATCTCTCTCTAGGGCACTTGTAACATTTTGTGCCTGGTCTTTGTGCCAATAAAAGGCAAAAAAAAAAAAAAAAAACAGCCTTCCCTACTGTGTAAGTAGCTTCTGTTTCCCATAATGCATCACATACGCACACTAGCAACAATAAAGATTCACTTTTATTATCTATAAACCGTTTCAAACAACGCAGAAACTCTTCTATATTGCGGTCTAAAAATTGTCGCGAAAACTGCATTTCCTTACAATGACAAAACAGTGCATTTCTCTCAGCTATTCACCGAGGAATCTTCCAAGCATTCAAAGCCACAACAACAAGATTACTGTGACGATGTGTGTTTATGTAATGAACTGAGTTATAGAAGTATTACACAGCCCACCTGAGAAGCTCCCCAGCATGGTGTCAGTGTTGTCACCTCCATCAAACACCTCGAGAGAGTCCCAGTTCTGCTCTGTCACAAAGCTAATCACCTGGATCTGAGAGAAAGGAATAGAACAAAGGTAAAAAAATACAGCGCTTCCTTCATTTTGAGTATCAGTGGATTGTACTGAAAAATATTGTAGGCACTTGGCTACTGTGTATGGTTTTGAAAAGCTAAAAGAATATGATATAAGGTATCTTAATTTGATGTTTCAAATGTCATCTTCAAATGTGAGAGGCATTCTTCTGCAATTGTTGTCTATGCTGTTCACACAGTTTTTTCCAATGTTCAGCCCTGTAAATATTTTGGTAGACATTTATTTTTCCGCCCCAGCCTCAAACAAGCCAAGAAATTGGCTGGTCATAGTGGCATGACTGTGGCTATCGCTGGGAGATTGTCACATCTGATAGCCTTGCCGTCAAAAGGCACATTTATTTGTGCTTGCTTCACATAGTGAATTGGAAATTTCACGAGATGGAGGGGGTTAGTTCGATATCCAGACTTCATGAGCGCTCTGTCTGACACAAAATGAAAACACACCATCAATCCACCCTATAGCATCAGTTCACTATTTCTTCTATGCTTCTTTCAGGTTATAGACCTGAAACGGAATTGTTCAGTGATGATATCCGGTCCTTAATGACATATTTAGACAAAATATATTTAGACAAAAAAAATAAAATAAATATATATATATATATATATATATATATATATATATATATATATATTTAAATAATCAACAGTAATAAACAGCAATTTTTTATCTACATACAGTATATTGTGTTTGCATACATTATGAATGCATGAAAAACGCCATGTGGGGGCGTTCAATAAATATTGCCAAGCCTTAAAGCAGAGTAGAAGACAATATGCTAGTAATAAGTTATATTCGACTGTCTCATCTCCTCATCTGCACCTCTTTCCTATCATAATACTACCTATTTATATCACGTCTCTCTTACTTTTGGGGATGTTGTAATTATTTCCACATGGTTCCAATTCTCCTACAGTGAATTGGGTTAAAGGCAATTAAGTAAGCGGCCCTGAACTCCTCCCATGATTCAGAGTTATATTTGATTACATTTGTATCCAGCAGTGTGAGGCAAGTCTGGAGAGGCGATTGCAGATGCCACTTGAAAAAATAAAATAAAAAATCAATCACATCCAATAAGGGCCGCTCATGTTGCCTTCTTTCTAAATACGCATTTAAAATGTTGTTAATCATAAGACTTGAGAAGGAGACGGACTTTTAATCATGTTTGGGCTACATCTCATTTTGAGGTGTCTGTGTTACAGTGTAATTATACATAATCAACTACAGAAAGTATTAATAATTAACTACATGTACTTACTATAGGGTTAGAGTTAGGATTAGGGTTAGCTGTGTGTAATTATGCACAATTTATAGTAATTACTATAGTAATTACATGTAACAAGAAACTGTTAACCATCTTTGTTTAAGGTATATGCAAAACGACATACCGTACGTTTCAATAGTATGTTTTGAAAAGTATATATATATATATATATATATATCACTAAGGCTGCATTAATATCTGTTAATTTGTAATTTATTCCTGTGATGCGAAGCTGAATTTTCAGCATCATTACTCCAGTCTTCAGTGTCGTATGATCCTTCAGAAATTATTCTAATATGCTGATTTGATGTTCAAAAAATTATCAATGATAAAACAATTTATTTTTATTTTATTCAAATTTTTTTTTTAATTTTTTGTATGGAAACTATTTTACCGTATCATTCAAAAGTTTGAGGCAAAAAACCCCAAAAAACAAGGATGCATTAAACTGAAATTTATCATTTTACAAAAGACAGCATAGCAAAAGTATTCGTAGCCAAAAGTATGTGCCACAATCTCAAAAAGCTCTTTACAGTCGGAGGTGCCAAGAAGGTAACGCTGAATAGAGTTATGAAGTATGACTGCAGGAAATGATGGCTGTAAAGATACTGTTCAAAATCTGACGATTATTACCGCCTTCTCCCTTAGAGTCTAAACTTTTATGGTCTGCAATGAAACGAAAAATTGATACGGTTAAAAAAGTAACAGAGTTGAAGCTTTGCAGACTTGTTAAACGCTCTTCCGTGACCACATTTAAAAGTGTCACACTGCAGAGGAAGTGATAACAGCATTATGCAACTGAATTTACCCCTGGAAAATTCAGAAAAGCAAGAAAAATCATAGAATTAAAGATAAATGTGTTAACTCATTGAATATTTTGATACTGTCTTTGACCTGTCTAGTTTCTCGAACTAGCCCTGTGCTCTCTTACTGACCCCAAACTTTTGAACGATCATGCTTGTTATACTCAAATTAGTAGAGCATTTACATGGCCACATGAAAAAAAAGCTTTGAGTTCATGACGGCCGTATAAAAGAGGATACAATGGTGTTTTATTGTTGCTAGAAGACAATACCTGGATTCCCATTCCCTCTGGCACAGTGATCTTCCATACGCAGCTCAAGCTGTTTAGGTAAGGCTCAGGATAGCCGGGGGACAGTATAGTACCTATCCGCTGGGTTAGATTTCCTCCACATGGCACTGCAGCACAGACAAAAGGAGAAAAAAGATGAAAGAGCAGGTACAGAAGCCAAAACCCGCAAAACGGCCTACGGTTTCGAAGGGTATTTGTAATCTTCCAGGACACCACCTTCCTCCTCATGATCTCCTGTGGTCAAGCATCTGGTAGCTGCAGTGAAGCGCACAGGTAAACAGTTGCAGATGAGTGTGGATACCTGAGCGTGTACACACAAAATATCCGCGGCAACATCTGCCGAGTGCGTGCATTTGTGTATGTGTGACATGCCGGAGGCCAAGACTGCTGGCCCACAGCTGTGTGACGTTGCTTGTTAGGCACAGGGAGAGTTTGTTGGCGACAGCTCTCTCTCAAGAGGAGCAAGAGTGGGAGTCTGTTTGCTCTGTTTCCCTAGCAGAGCTGTGGTGTGAATCTAACCATGCTCATCCAAGCGAACGCATCGAGGAGGTTGGGACACAAGTAAACGTGACACTTAAGCAACTGAAGAGAGATCCTTTAAGTGAAAAAAAAATACATTTGACTTTTTTCTCAAAATTGGCAATTGACAAAATAACACAGTCTCATCCCAAAAAGTCATATAACTGACGTCTTGGGACGTCTTTTGACCATATGTCAATATCCGCCTTTTTAGGGCCCCCTTAAACATCGGTAGATGGCGATCCCGGGCCGTCATACAACTGACACTTTACCTTTAACGTCGGTTAGGTGACTGGTTAGGTTTAGGTCTGGGGTACAGGTAGGATCCCATAACCTCATCTACCGACGTTTAAGGGGACCCTAAAAAGGCGAATATTGACGTATGGTCAAAAGACGTCCCAAAACGTCAGTTATATGACGTCTTGGGATGAGACTGCGCTGGACAAAACTATACCGCTGCCATTATATTGTCTTTAAAGGGTTAGTTCATCCAAAAATTAAAATTCTGTCAGTAATTACTCAACCTCATGTTGTTTCAACCCTGTAAGACCTTCGTTCATTTTCGTAATCAAATTAAGATATTTTTGATGAAATCTGAGAGCTGGATCACTCCTCAATACTAGTCCATAGGCTTCTTGAGGGAATGAAACTTGCCGGCCTCGAAAAGTTATTAAAGACATCGTTAAAATAGTCCAAGTGACTACAGTAGCTCAAGCGACGATAATACTTTTTGTGTACAAAAACAAACAAAAATAACGACTTTATTTCAACTATTCACTTCCTTCTCTATGAGCGACTAGTCGGTTGACGTAGCGTGATAGCGTAGAGCTACGTCACACGTAGGCCCACTATTGGCCGACGCTGGTCATGTGTGTGATGTGTGTGACGTACAATAAGAGAAGTTTACGTTATTAAACTAGTAACCTGACTCGAGGCAGAGAGAGAAGTAAATGAATAGTTGAAATAAAGTCGTTATTTTTGTCGTATTTGGCGCACAAAAAGTGTTCTCATTGTTTGATAAACTTAAGATTGAGCCACTGTAGTCACTTAGACTATTGCGATGTCTTTAATAACTTTTCGAGGCCAGCAAGTTTCAATCCCTCAAGAAGCCTTTGGACTAGTATGCAGGAGTGATCCAGCTCTCAGATTTCATCAAAAATATCTTAATTTGAGTTCCGAAGATGAACGAAGGTCTTACGGGGTTGGAACAACATGCGGGTGAGTAAATACTGACAGAATTTTCATTTTTGGGTGAACTAACCCTTTAACCTTATTGATAAAATGGTGAAAGTTGAGAGAAGTCTGCAAAAAACAATCCCTAGATATGTGTGATGGGCTCTTACCAATGCAACTGGGTATGCTGCTGTTCCACTGGGCCAGAGCGTTTGGTACAGTCAGGCACTCGATGGCGCTGGGACCCTCAAGAACGTATCCTGGAGTGCATTCAAAACTCACCACGGCTCCCACCGCAAAGTTGTTCCCAGTGCGTCTACCGTGTCTAGGCTCTGGGACTGAGCTGCACTGGGTCGCGCTGGTCCTTGGGACAGCTAAAGCAAATAAATGCGCTATTGTTAGAAGAATCTGTACAAAACCGCAACTCCAGGATGTTATGGCACCTGCCAAATGAGATGTACTGTGTGCATTATATGCAGCCATGCACCAGATTTGGTGAAACTGGCACTTTAATTTTGAACCACAGAAGGTGCATAGAGCTGGTTGGGATGCCCCAGAACACCTTTTAATACTTTTATAAAATGCTGTACTTTTCCATTAAAGACACGGCAGGAAACGAAAAGGAGTGTGACTGAAATCCACAGGGGAGGCGGGATAATACAATAATGCTGTTTTGGCTCCCAAAAACCACACCATCTATTATAGAGAAAGATGTGGGCTGTTAAAGCACATTTTAACAGAAGGCCCCATGGCCGCCGAAGAGGTACAGCACATTTACAGCATCGTTTATAATGTGTGTGAGTGTGTGTCTGAAAGAGAGAGAAAGACCATGGGCATATTGCTTAAATAATTAAGCACCTAATTTAGACGACAGTGCCTCTCTCAATCAAAACTGAATGCAAAACTGAATCCAAGTTATGATAGGAACCTCCCACACACAATATTTGAGCAGTTAATTGCAGGCTTGAGCACAATTAAGAATGTATAATGCATATATGTAAGAATGTAAACATAATATAGGGCTGATTAACTAAAACTAACATTAAATGAAAAAAAAAATGCATATTAAAAACGTATTATCTATCAAAATTACAACAACTACAACGGAAATAAAAGTTAGAAATAATAAAAAGATAAGTTTTCATAAAATTATGCTGTTCGGATCCATTTTGAAGATTCTGTGGTACACTGCATCATTCTGTTAAAGTTTATATAGATGCAATGGGTGACATTAAAAATGTTGATATCTAAAATTTCTGGATATACAGCATACGTATGTTGTGTGCATTATATCACGTCCATGGGTAATTCATTCTGAAAAAAAAGAAAAGAAAAAAAAAGAATATATATATATATATATATATATTAATTTTTTCTTTCTTTCTTTTTTTACAGAATGAATTACCCATGGATGTTTTTCTTAAAAAGTGGTTTTCTTTAAAGTGGTTTCATTTAAGAAAAAATAAATAAATAAATAAATAAATAAATAAATATATATATACACACATATACTTTTTTATTATTATTATTATTTTATTTTTCTTAAATGAAACCACTTACGGCAGTTAATTTCTTCGAATTTCATTTCAATTTAAGTTTGGCTAAATTCCGGGACTTATTTAGTACCTTAATTCAAGATTAGTAATTTAAAAAGCAATCTCAACTCAATTCTAAATAGTGCACAACCCTGGTTAACAGAAAATGAAAATGACATTTGGGATACAGAAAGAGAGATTGAAACTTTTACCTTGATAGACCAGATGGAAACCTCTTGAGCTTGACTGACCCTTAGAAGAGAAGCGGATGAGGATCTGGTTGGAGGTGGCTAGGGGCAAAGATTCACCTGAAAAAAAGTACATACAAGGTGTCATGACATTTGGCGACATTCTAAAACCAATGACATTTGATGTTATTGACCTGTGCCACAGATGGCATATTTGTCTGAGGGCAGCAGTGGAGGTGAAGATTGTGAATGAATAATCTGAATGAATAACGATTCTTGGCGTGTTCATCACACAAAGCTATCAAATGACTTCAGAAGACAATGAATACAGTGCATGTGTTGGATAGAAGTGGTCATTCTGAACTGCTGCCTTACAGAATACATCTTTCAAAAAGATCTTTGGCCACACACACACACACACACTGTAAAGTTTTAGTCAAAACTGCATTTAAATAAGGGCATGGATCCTCTAAATTATCGTTCTAATGGAGCCATAGCAAAATTCTGACATCTTGTATGTTTGATATTAAATGAATATTACAGCGACAAAATACTCATTCTGCAAATCAAACTAAAGCTCCGCCAACAGAGGCAGAGTATTCTGTTTATGTCTTCACAGAGCACACTCTTGAAGTGTTGTTATTCCACTTATTACAAGTGTTTTTGGGCTTGTTGTTTGAGCTTGGCTCTTCAAGTTTATGGAGCTATTACAGACTCAGTAAGTAGGCAGGTGAGGGTTGTAATATTTTGGTCTTATTTTCAATGTAAATCATTTGATTTTGTTTCAGTTTCTAATGGAGATTGGGTTCCTAGCCACTGTCGCCTCTAGTTTAGTTAGTTGGGGACACTTAGGACCCTATGTTCTAAGCCCATGGTCTAAATCGTAAGGCGCAAGTA
Organism: Cyprinella venusta; assembly: GCA_038021265.1. Lineage (NCBI taxonomy): Eukaryota > Metazoa > Chordata > Actinopteri > Cypriniformes > Leuciscidae > Cyprinella > Cyprinella venusta. The sequence continues at coordinate 8,101,574 of CM075878.1, forward strand.
CACTTAGGGCGTGTCTGAATCCACTTTTGCTAGTTTAACGACAGGAAAAATGGTCGGCGCATGGTCTAAAAGGGTTGTCTCATTTTTATGAACCGATATCGATTCTTAAATCTCAAGAATCGATTAGTCATCCTGTTTCATTTGAATGAATGGAACATTGTATCTCGGCTGTGCGCATCCAATTAAAAAAAAAAAAGAAAAAAAAATCGCTATAATCTTTGTCCTTTGTTACTATTGATATGAAACACAGTATCAATTTTCAAATTACATCCATTTTCTTTAGAAATTCAAAAACATAAATACGGTTTTGGGGCTGTGGCGTGAGAAGCAGCAGTGCTGATCTCTCTTCCGGCTTAAAAATACCAGTCACAGAGCGAAATAAACATGAATGAGCATCTGAAAGTGTGTTAAAAGATAGAGTACAACTTATCGAAATCCGGATCATGTCAAATTGAGTCACTCAGTCAGCGTTTCAACCGTCGAAAGACGTCAGTTAAACAGCTTGTAATCAATGTCTTGTCATGTATCGTCATATTTACCTCAGAAAACCCACAAACTCATTAGTCAGCTAGAAAAAATAACTCTAGAGAGTAGCATTTTGCTAAATATATACACCATATTGCATATGCATTATAATCTTAATGTTCTTCAATATTTAATGCATGTTTGAATAAATCTGGCAAGTTTTTATGACAGCCACCACTTAAATGTTTATATTTCATATAATCTTCTTATCATAAAAATAAATAAGTGTAATTTAAGTGTTTGTATAGCTACAAAACAGTTCGTTACTACCTTCATATTAGGCTAACGAAGCCTAGTAGGCTACAACTGACCCCCATAGTTTACAGCATTAGTTAAGAGATTTGATTTCCTTGAGAAAATTTGCCATTTATTTTAACTGATTTCCAAAATAATCAATATTGAATCGAATCGGAATCGAAATTGAATCGAATTGCAAGCTTGTGAATCGAACTGAATTGTGAAATTTGTGTCAATACCCAGCCCTAATGATTATATTATAATTAAATAACATAATCAGTAATAATTGATGAAATTTACAAATTAACCGAATCAACACAGAACTGACTTCAGCGGAACAACAGCCAAAATGCATTTTTTTCCTGCTCTCACTGTAAAGCTGCTTTGAAACAATATGTATTGTGTAAAGTGCTATATAAAAGAAAGTGACTCGCTCATTATTAGCGCATGTGCTTTCTGTGCTGTTGTGTGGGGGCTGAGGCTTTGAATCTACCCACAGATCCCTGAGGCCCAGTCGATCTCCACAGGGGTTTGCAGAGAGCAGGTTCGGTGTTGACAAATTTGTACAGTGGCCAGAGAAGATGAAACTGCTCAACACTCTCGTTCGTGTTGGGATCGACCAATGCGCCAGCTCATGCCTTTGGCATGCTGGGATGTTATTAGAACAAGCCTCCGTGGGCAGCCGACAGAGTGACAGCTACAGTAATAACCTGGTAGAGGCAGAGGTGTGGGAAACCCTGACCGCTGATTTATTCGCCCCTGCTGTTTGTTCTGATGGCCACATTATTCTGCAATGCTGCTCGAAAACTGTTGGTCTTGTGTCGCACCACACCAACAGTAAACCTGGACGGTGCCCACAGATTCACCTCGACAGGAATGATGCGTTATGCAACGTTCAAGGTTGTTGTGGAGTGGACAGACGTGGCCCGACAACATCCTGTCAGGATTCCAGAAGACTGAGGATCTCAGTGTTGAATGTGATGACTCAACAGAGGTGGTTTTGCCGGTTTGTCTACCTCCGACTTCGGCTGTTTAAAAGTTATATGGAAGAGGAAGAATTCAAGGAATTTTAAATACTCAAATGTTTATATTGTATTAGCACCAGTAGCCTAATTAATGTTTTATTTTCTACTTAGGCGTACAATTTTTGTTGTTTGGTCACCATTGAAAATGAAGGATTAGTTGTGGAGTGATGAGAACCGAAAATGGATAAATAAATTAAAGTTCAAGCCCTAAGATCGCGACTTGCAACTGTGAGATATAAAGTTGCAATTTTCTTTTAATTTTGTCTTTACTCTGAGGTGGAAACAGACATCCACAGTGATATGGGTGGCAAAATAAATTCACACTGCTTTCATTTTTTGTGTGTCTAGAATCCTTGTGTATTGTTAAAAATAAGTTAAAGGGGTCATGAACTGGCTTTTTAAATTATATTATATTGTTGTCTGAGGTCAACTTATGACGTTCACTTGGTTTTTGCATTTAAAAACTAGGGCTGGGAAACGATTAATCGCATCCAAAATAAAAGTTTGTGTTTACATAACATATCTGTGTGTAGTGTGTATAATTATTTTGTATATATAAATACACACACATGCATGTAAACATTTAAGAAATATTTGCATGTATATACTTTATATATATTTATAAAAAATTAATATTATACATAAATATAAATATTTGATATATTAATAACACATTTTTCTTAAATATATACATGCATATGTGTGTATTTATATATACAAAATAATTATACACACTACACACACATATATTATGTAAACACAAACTTTTATTTTGGATGTGATTAATCGCGATTAATCGTTTCCCAGCCCTATTAAAAACATCAAAATGAATAAGTAAAAGGCTATTTTGTACCCTTTTGAGCCTAAATGAAAAACGCTAGGTTTTTATGGGCGTCTCGCACTGAACACTTGGAAGTAAACGCCCACTGCTGTGAGAGTTTCAACTCACCCGTCGATGCACATGGGGGAAATTGTTTTGAAAACGTCCAATGTGAATCGGAATGATTCGACCTAAAGTCCGTGTGTTGCACAATTCCTGTCAGATCTAATATAGACGACACAGCACCGTTCTTTACTCTTAATCGGTCCCTCAGTGAAATGAAGCGAACAGACGGACGATGTTTTACCTCATCAGCTGGAACGTCATTAAAAATAAAGTTTATCTAACACAGTCTCATCCCAAAAAGTCATATAACTGACGTCTTGGGACGTCTTTTGACCATACGTCAATATCCGCCTTTTTAGGGCCCCCTTAAACGTTGGTAGATGGCGATCCCGTCCGTCATACAACTGACGCTTTACCTTTAACGTCAGTTAGGTGAAGGGGTAGCTTTAGGTCTGGGGTAGAGTTAGGATCCCATAACCTCATCTACCGACGTTTAAGGGGGCCCTAAAAAGGCGAATATTGACGTATGGTCAAAAGACGTCCCAAAACGTCAGTTATATGACGTCTTGGGATGAGACTGCGCGGGTTTATCCATGCAGTCCTATTGGAATCCAGAAGAAGCATATGCAGCGACTGTCTTCTTCCACAACCAGGCACTGCACAATATTTTGTATTGCTCACGAGGTAGGAATCTGTTATTTAGCTATGCATGTAATGCACGAATCAGTGGGCGGGGCTAAATCGGCGGGTGTGGTGTTTTATCCTCTTTGACGTCATAGTTCCACACTTTGAAAAACGAGTCGTTTGCTGAGCCTGGTGTCAATAAAAGCTTTTATTGGACTAACAGGGACATTTTCAGTTCTGAAACTTACAGGATATTATTCTAATATGATGACCTCTTAGATGTCAAAAGCTCAAGGAAATTTTGATTTCTCGGTTACCCCTTTTAACAGTTCATTCACAGAGGACAACTTCACCTGAAACTCACCTGATTATTCATTCTCTTATAATTTCCATGATTTTCTACTAAGAAAGTTGAGAAACATCCATCAAAACTGACAACTGTGCTTACAACAGTGGTGACATACAGCAACTATTCTTTCCTTTCTCTCTGCAGCACAAAAAGATAATAGAAAATCTGCGGTTTTATGTGGCCTAGTATCAATTCAGACTATTCCCTGCTCGCTATTCACGCTCCAAAGTGTGCATTATTTCCAGCAGCGCCCAGCACACTTCACTGATTTCACACCGGCATCTGAAGTTAAAAACCGCATCTCAAGATAGTATATATGCTCTGAGCGGTTCACCTTCCTTGAGCGCGCAGGGTTTCACGCCGTACGCAAATCGCGGGTGTTTGACTGGTGTGAAGGGTGAAGAAAAAATAGAAATGTACACAGCTCATCTGCGTTGTCATGGGAATGTCAAAAGCAGAGAGAGCGAGCGAGAAAACCCTGTTAATCTTCGAGCCGAAATCTCCTCAACTGACCGCATTAAATGGAACTCCATTATGGCAGAATAAAAGCTTTCAGCCTTGGCGTCTCAGTGGAGATCTATTTGGCTGGTCTGTTTTTGCTTATTTGATTCCGTTTTATTTCCTGCTTTAAGGATGAAAACCCTATTTACTGGATCTTTTTTTTTTGAAATCTGTTTGTTAGGCTCTGAGTCATCAAGCTTGTTATGTGAAACTCTGCGTTTTATTCCCGAGAACATAATCATCTTTGCGTACGACATTGTGTGTTCTGATTGAGAATTGAGAACTCAAGACACTGTTCACAAGTATGATTAAAAGCAAGTTTTTTTTTCTTCTGAGCTTCATATTAAGATTTGATGATGAATGTGCAAAACTACACAATTATATTAAACATATCAGTAGGTTGTCTAAATGACAAGTCTACCGATCAATTTTAAAGAGACAGTTCAACCAAAAATCTCAATTCTGTCCCCATTTAATCAGCATTCTGAACCTCCTCCTGTGAAGCAAAAAATACTTTTTTTTTAAGTTCAAAATTTTCCTTTTAAATTCTTGAACAACCTTTTCAGATGCATTTCTTTGGGGGATGTACACAGTATATATTTTAACATATGTTCAAGCATTCAAAAATAGCTATATGAGTGCTGTGCAACATAATGGAAGAAAATTCAGGGGTTGAGGGAAATTGCTTTTTTTTCTTATTAAAAAATTAATAAATTTGGTGGGACACTTTGACACTATCCGGTACTACTCTTTTGAGAGAGCTTACACAACAGTAAGAGTGATTATTCTTAAAGGGATACTCCACTTTTTTTGGAAATAGGCTCATTTTATAACTCCCCCAGAGTTAAACAGTTGAGTTTTACCGTTTTCAAATCCATTCAGCCAATTATCTGATATTTTGAATAATATCAGTAACCAGACCATTTCTGGTCTCACTGACTTCCATAGTAGGAAAAAAAATATATATACTATGGAAGTCAATGAGACCAGAAACTGTCTGGTTACTGATATTCTTCTAAATATCAAAAAATTGGCTGAATACATTCGAAAACGGTAAAACCCAACTGTTTAACTCTGGGGGAGTTGTAAAATGTGCCTATTTCCCCCAAAAATTGGAGTATCCCTTTAATGACATTTGGGGGTGCGAAAATGCCATGCTTCAGCTTTAAATTTCAGTGTTTGTGAACCACCCAGACTTGTGTCTCTTTTACTTTTGGATGCAACTCATTTTGTTAAAGGAGTTGCTTAATTGACTACTTCTATTTACCTTTGAGACTGAATGCAGTCTCTTTAGCATTCATCTCCTAATGCCAGTATAGACTGATGGAGTCAAGTTAATACCGCTCGAGAAGGTTTGCTGACCTGTGTGGGCCCCAGAGAGAGAACTCAGGACACGGGCATGCTGGGTAGGCCCATCGTACACCTCCACAACATCATTTAGCGCAGTCTGGAAGAATGCAAATTGGCTGAACACCACTGCAGAGAGATAAATAGAGACAGAGAGTAAATAGACATATCTGCATAAAAGTGATGAATTATGCAACTGCATACCATGACTGTGCAAGTGTTAATTCAATAGTAAAAAGACAGAACCTAATCACACCTGTTGTATTCTCTAGACACACCCCGGTGCTTAGCAGAGTAAATTTCCAAACGAGGGCCATAAAAAGGAAACCCCGTGTTGCAACGTTCCCTATCCCGCAGCTGTTCGAAGCCATTATGCCATGCCTACGGAAATGTGTGCCTTAATTAGCAGTGCTTCCATAACGTTTGCCTTGACCCAGAGAAATAAAGGCAGGCTCGCATCTGCTAATAAAAGATTCTGTAGGAACCCCAAATTGGCCAGATGACCTCCGTTTATTGATCAAATAAAAGGGTCCCATGGTCAAGTAGAAGCTGCTGGGGTTATTATCTAGAGGCTCAGTGCCCTGAATGAAGAGCAATATGGATCTTTTACATGGTGGAAAAAAAAGAAAAAAAGAAGAAAAAAAAACAGAACGTTTTGATTGAAATATGGACAAATGAGTTTGCTCTGACACTGTTATGCTAACCAGCATGACGAACTGAAAATAGAAACCAAACAATAGAGTAAACATAGAACAAAAATAGCAGTTCACAGCTGATAAGGACACACATTTAACATGGATGGGATTTAACCCTTTTTGCTCTTGAGTGCCTGATTTAGACATGGTTTTAACTGGTTGTTTTCATCGAATAGTATTATTATCATTTGTTCCAGTAGATGCCGTAACTACAAAACCTGATTCCCAAAAAAAGTATCTTTCTCCATTGTAAACAACAAAAATACTGCATGTTTAAAATGATATTAGATGTTACAAATGCCTGGTGTGTTTTAAAGGAGTAATTCACTTAAAAAAAAAAAAAAAAAAAAAAAAAAACTTTTTCTGATACTTTACTCACCCCCATGTCATCCAAGATGTCCATGTCATTCTTTCTTCAGTCGAAAAGAAATTTAGGTTTTTGATGCAAATATTCCAGGATTTTCTCCATGTAATGGCCATCAATGGAAACCAAACGGTTCAATGTCCAAAAGACAGTTTCATTACAGTTTCAAAGGACTTTAGCAAAGCACCAGACAATGAATAAGGGTCTTATCTAGCGAAACGATCGGTCATTTAAAAAGTAAATAAAAAAAGTTTAAGTTTTATAAGCTCAAATGCTTGCCTTGCTCTGTTCTGTGATGAGCGTTCGTGACTCTCCTGTTCAAACTCAAAATGAACGAATCTTTTTTCGAGTCATGACTCGAAGGGTCCTCGATAAGACCCTTATTCATCGTTTGGTGTCGTTTAAAGCCCTTTGAAGCTGCACTGAAACTCTAATTTGGACCTTGAACTGTTTGGTTACCAATGAAGTCCATTATATGGAGAACATCCTGGGATGTTTTCATCAAAAACCTTAATTTCTTTTCGACTGAAGAAAGAAAGACGTGGACATCTTGAATGACACTGGGTTTAGTCAATTATCAGCAAAAGTTTTTTTTTTTTTTTTTAGTGAACTACTCCTTTCAGGACTCTTAGATATGGGGAAATAGAAGTTATTTTATTTATGGCGCTTTTCCACTACACAGTACCGGCTCGACTCGGCTCGCCTCGCCTCGGCTGGCTTTTGGCTCCGTTTTCCATTGCAGATAGCCACAAATAGTACCCGGTCGTCATAGCGACGCCGCCGTAAACTGCCGTGACGTAATCTAATACGCGACACATATCTGCGCTACCCACACACACAGGACAATGGAGGAAATCGAGTGTATGCTGTTTTTGATCCTCGGGATGTGGCTGTTTCTCACAGCAAGAAGACAAACGTTGTTTCATGAGAGGCTGAGGGCAGCAAAACGAAACACTGCTGAAAAAACGAGACGAATCCGGTTGGCGCGTGCAAGATGACGCAGTGAATAGTGACGATTCTCTCTGACCAATCGGCAGTCGGCATTGTTTTACGTCACATTTTAGTATCGCCTCAGCTCGCTCAGAACCTCGCCGGAGGTGGTACGAAAAAAAGTACCCGAAAGCAGGTACAGGTACAACTTTTACACAGTGGAAAACCAAACAAAGGCGAGTCGAGCCGAGCCGAGGCGAGCTGGTTCTGTGTAGTGGAAAAGCGCCATTAGTGAAGGGTTTGGAACCGTGTGCATTTATTGTGAGGATTTCCCAATCAGAATTGCATTTTTCTGGAAATATCACTGAAATAAATGAGTGTGCTAACAGCCAGTTACAGTATAATCAAATCAACTGTATACTCCTTGATTGTAACACTACAGAAGTCCATCTGTGTGCAATAGTATGCTTATACACGTGCTTACTTACCATAGTCTTTGGGCACAATAACCGAGTAGAGGCAAGTCCTCCCGCTGCTGTAGTTTCCAGGATAGCCAGGGGAGAGCACCACACCCTCCAAGCCCGAATACTGACCACCGCACGGAGCTTAGTGAGAAAGACAGCCACAGAAAGAAGGAATTAGAGACTAATTTTCTGTCCTCCCCAACTCCTCTCTGCCGTTCCCTCATTCAGCTGATCTTAAATTACTTTTCTGGTCTGATTCGTGAGCTGCCCGGCTAGATGTCCCCAGTGTTTGCCGAAGTGAAATTGCAATGTGCTCAAAGCATTCCTCAAGGTTACATTGCAAAGATGAGCCTTTGCTTATTTCAAAGGGAACACCATGCAACACAGGTCTTTGACAACACATGGTTTCAGAACGTATTTGCAAAACAGTCTTGCTGACTCCCATTATATGCTCTTACCTATGCAAACAGGTTTTGGTTTGTTCCAGCCAGGCTTGCCGTCTCCCCCCATGATGCAAGTGAGTGTGGCGTCTCCCTCCAGCGTATAGCCATTGTCACAGTAATAGGTGACAGTTGCCCCCAATTTCAACTCGGTACCAACACGAGTACCATTACGCACCAGCCCTGGCTCAAAGCACGACTCTCTGGGATTTTCTGTTGAGGAAAAGAAACAAAGTAGTGTGAGAGAGAGATGGATGATGATTTATGGCTATTTGTGTAAGACTGATAATCAAGTGTGCACAGGGACCTTTACAGATACAAACATTCACCAAGTATCTAATGCAAGTAAACATTTGCTTCGGCGAGTAAATCAATTTGAGTCATTCACCAAGCAGCTTTGATTTGATTAGGAAATACATGTTTTAAAGGGTTAGTTCACCCAAAAGTGAAAATTCTGTTAGTATTTACTACCATAGTATGTATTTTTTTCCTACTATGGTAGTCAATGGGTAATGAGATCTGTTTGATTAAAACATTCTTCTAAATATCTTCCTTTGTACATACTATGGTTGTCAATGGGGAATGAGATCTGTTTGATTAAAACATCCTTCCAAATATCTTCATTTGTGTTCAGCAGAACAAATAAACACATAGAGGTTTGGAACAACATGAGGGTGAGTAAACACTGACAGAATTTTCATTTTTGGGTGAACTAACCCTTTAAAACTAAGACATGCAAAACCATCTGTAAAAATGTGTCTTCTATTGACATATTGATGTCTTCTCATAAATAATGCTGCAAGCATCACTATCACATGCATTTTTCACAGTAACAAACATATGAATAATTAATATAATATCATATTCCTTATTTGAGGTAACAATCGCTGTCTCACATTTCAAAGGCCGGGCACTTCTGTTGGCCACATATGTGTTTGTGGCTGTATCCTTTTAGAAAAGTAACTAATACATAGTCTGATATTTGTAATTTTATTGCAGAAAAAAATGAGAAAAAATTCTAATTATTTTGGAAGGATGTCCTTTTTGGCCTTTATGACCTCAACAGAATAAAGACTAGGCCTAATGAAACTTTTATTATTAACTTGATTATTCTCTTAGCAAAATTCTACATTCATAAATGTAAGTTTGCGCATTCTACAATATCTTTTATTGCTTTTAACAATGAGGTCAAACAATATGCAACACGATTAAGTATTATGTTAATCAAAAGGCAACAAAAACTGCGAATGTATGTAAACACTTTGAGATCTTTTTGTAAATCTGTACAACCCCTGGCAAAATGTGATGCAAGTCTTTGTTTATATTTTATGTTAAAACACCCGCGATATTGTATGCTGCACATTGTATTTTTTTATAATGGAGAGGTCTGTTCATGTAAACTGCACAATGATTGAATAATAATAAAAAAAGTAACTAATACATTCCAAAATAAGAAATAAATGACAATAATTTACGACGTTTTATAATGGCTTTTTTCTAAAGTGATGCATCCTCGATGACGATCTGCGCCTGACAAATTCAACCTCTGCAGTGCACAGCCTTTGAAATATAACAGCAAATAAATCATCATTGTAATATTTATCATAATAAATGTCTTTACTGTCACATTTGATGAATTTAAAAGTGTGCTTGCTGAATAAAAGTATTAATTTCTTTTAAAAAGAAAATCGTACTGGTCCCAAACTTTTGAATGGTAGTGCATATATATGTGTAGATATAAATATGGATTCTTTCCCCCCCCAAAAAAAACTCATGGTAACACTTTATTTCGATAGTCCACTTTAGACATTCTACAAATTATAAGTAACTTTGCAACTACATGTCAACTAACTGTCATTACAGTATTAGTAGACTGTCAGCTTAATATCTGCTAACACTTTATTTTGTTGGTTCCCCAACAGACATTCAACTGACTATGCAACCCGATCTCACGGGAATTCGTACGAATTTAACGAGGTGGCTAATTCGTAACAATTCGTACGACCTCACTCGTACGAATTAGTAAGATTTTTGTGAAATCGTACATATTTTACGAATTGGCCAATTCGTATGATTAACCTACCCCTAACCCCGCCCCTAAACATAACCGTCACGTGGGTTTAGGCAATTCGTACGAATTCGTACGAGTGAGGTCGTATGAATTAGTACGAATTAGTCACTTTTGAATCACTCGTACGAATTCGTACGAATTGGTCGTGAGATAGGGTAGGACTATGAGTAACTTGGCGACTACAAGTAAACTTATTCTCCTAACCCAAAGCCTAACACCTAACCATAACCTAACAGTCTACTGACAGTCTACTACAATATACTAATACTCTAGTGGCAGTTAGTTGACATGTAGTTGAAAAGTTACTTATAATTAGTAGAACGTCTAAAGGGACTATCAAAATAAAGTGTGACCAAACTCATAATTGAGACTCCTGTGAGCTAAAAACAGAAGAATAAATGCACTTGAGCCTCTTTGTGTGCATAAGTGCACTTCAAGTATGCTTAAAATGAGCGCACCTGATCCAGAAATATGCTACAGCAACCTACATGCCCCGTGGAGCATGAACGGTGACCCACGACAGATTAAAAGTGACACTGAGCTAGATCAGCTCTGCTGACTACACGAAACAGTCCATCACCCAGCAGGACATGTGTATGGCGCACACCGCATCCTTTGGCCAAAATTAGAAATCAATCATTCTTACTACACATCTGCATCGCACAGCAAAAAAATGGGTTGCATGCAGTTCTAGTTGAGATATTACTTCCTAACATAGTTACACTGCATTGTTTGTGCTGATGCCCGTGCCCTTCATGGCCCAATAGCACGTCGAAACAAGACGCAATCTGTTTACTGGGGTCGGCGCTAAAGACAGTCCACACCTTAATCTTCCTACACCGGGCTCATAACAAGACCAGAGCAAAACGGCCAGTAATTAAGTGTGGACCACAGCCAACCTTAAGTTCTAGCTCAGGTGTCCACTGATGAGGCTGTTTATGAGTGTGTGTGTGTGTGTTTTCGTAGACAATATGTTTGTGAATTTAGACATGACAAATGTTTTAGCTGGCAAGGAACAGTTCGGACGGGCAATGGGGTATGTGTGTATGTGTGGTGTTTATTTTGCAGAGCCTTGGCCCACATTTTGCACCTCAGAGGCCAATCAGACGCGGTTGGAAGTCTGCGAGAAGCTGATTGGTCTGTAAAGAGGTTGACAGCACCTGAAGCTTGTTCCAATAGCAGCAGCATGCACAGATGAACCAACGTGACCCTGTGCCAGCGCGGCTAACACTTCTGTCAGGGTTAAGCTGAAATAAACACACTTTCCATGTATTTATGATTTGCTTCTACATTATTAGTTTATACTAATTCATTGTGAGGAGACTGGGGTCTGGAACTGGAGCTTTTGAAGTGCCACACACTGTGTCCATCTGCTGCACCAGATTGAGAGAATACTGTTCCCTCATTCACCAAGTCCAACAGAGGGTGATCTAAAGAGCACGGTCTCTCTCGCTCTGACCGTTTTATGCCAGCAACGGCCATCGGTAGGTAGTGTTCTAGTCTAGTTGAGGCGAGACACGGCAGGCCAAAATATCGATTTTTCATGCAGTGATCAGTTTTGAGGTTTGGGGCTAGTTTCTCTCCTTCAATATGTGTTCTTTTAAGCTGCTATAAAAAAAAACGTTGAGAATAAACATTGAAATGTTTATTTTATTACATTTAGTTTACTTGCGGCAGTAAATTTCTCCCGAATTTACCAAGAAATTCATGGCGCGCTCCGACTGTTTACTTTAGTCTGTCATGACCGGCGGTATAGTTGGAAAGCTCTGAATCTCCACTATGTAACCCAAATATTGGCATTTCCTTTCTATCAGTAACCAATCTTGAATGTCCAAAGGGTGATCCAAAGCTAATGATGAAATCTCATTGGCTACAGCTGGTTTCTGCCAACGTGATTCGCTCAGACGCATCACGTGGTGTACAGTACTCTGCCAATGTTAATTCATTGATTTACTGCAGTTGTAGGCATTATATGCCTGCCATGTTATTAAATAAGTTTTCAAGAGCTTGAAATATTATATATTATCATTACTAAGGGCTTGAGGATTTATTCTGTTTTTGAGCATTTGTTTTAATAAAAATGTATTAAATTCCCCAAATCTTTAAATGCCTTTTTCTCAAAATTAGTTTTTGTCATTCTCCAGAAATATCACGGCCTATGTAGCACCTATGTACACTAAACTTTTCGGTTACAACCGAGGTCTGCAAAAGAGCATATCTAAACGCAAAACACATCAAACCTTGAATCACACACCAGATGCCACTCCTTTCAGCTAAGAACATCAAACTGAGGTGAAAATTATCATGGGCTCACCAAAATTGCAAAATAGAAGATTGTTAAAAAGGTTCCTGGTTTGATAAGTCTCGATTTCTGCTGCAACATTAAGATGGGTCAGAATTTGGGATAAACAACATGAAATCATGGATCCATCATGCCTTTAATCATTGGTTCAGGCTGCTGCTGGTGTAATGGTGTGGCACATATTTACTTGGCACTCTTCAAGCCCCTTAGTACCAAATGAGAATCGTCTAAATGCAAGAGCCTTAGCATTGTCCATCCCTTTATGACCACAGCGTACACATCTTCTGATAGCTATTTTCACCAGGATAACGCACCATGTCACAAAGCTCAAATCTCTTCAAAGTAGTTTCTTGAAAATAACAGTGAGTTCACTAAACTCAAATGGTCTCCACAGTTATAAGAGCTCAATCCAAAAGACCAACATGTGGTGGAAAGGGAGATTGGCATCATGAATCTGCAGGAACTGAGTGATTCTATCATGTCAATAAGGACCAAAATCTTTGAGAAATGTTTCCAGCAGAATGTTGTTGAATCTATGACATGAAGAATTAACAGAGTTCAGAAGGCAAAAGGGGATCCGTTTTTTACTCTTATCAAGTACTAAGTTTGGGCCTTGTTGTGTCTGATCAGACGAGTCTGTCATTTCATGAATAAACAAATAAGACAAAGTGAGGTCAGCAGGGTGAATATAGGGACAGTAAATTTGCACAGAGCCTTTAATATGACAGCAAAACATTGATTAGATGCCAGTTTTAGTGAGCTCATTCTGGCTTTTCATTTTTATGATCTTTTCTTGACGACTGCGAGAAGTGCCATGGGTCGATAATTAAACGCTGCACAATGGTGTATGAGAGGGTGATCAAGGCAACAGTCAAAGTGGTGTTGGAAATTAGGGTTATTCTGATACCATTATTTGACCAAATTATCATGCAATACAGTCATAGAAGGACTGTAATGCATGCCTAGAAAATGGAAACGGATATAAATGATTCCTCCCAATACAAGGGTGTAACGTACCAGTGTACTGCAGGACAAATCCATTGCTGCTAAGTGAGGCGTCACTGCGGAAGGCCAGGAAGAGCGTGTTGGAGCTGCTCTCAATGCGTTCAGGGACGTCAGTGCCATAAAAGCTGCCCAGCAGCGGACTGAGAGAATCAGGCCCATCGTAGATGTGCAGGAAGTCGTAGCTCGGCTCAAGACTAAAGCTGACGGGAAGAAGAAACATGTATTATATGACTACACACTACCAGTTAACTTAAACTACGAAGTGTTAAAATAAATAAAATAAAATATTAAATAATACAAATATTATACAAAAAACCTAAACTCAAAATTAGAAACGTTGCCTTGGCATTTAACTGTAAGAAAGTAATCAAATTAAAACTGAAAATGATATTAATAATGATAGTAATATTAAAAAAAAAAATAGGGTAACACTTGATTTCGATAATCCACTTTAGACTACAAATAAGTAACTTTTCAACTACATGTCAACTAACTGTCCTTAGAGTATTAGTAGACTGTCAGCTTAATATCTGCTAAAACTTTATTTTGTTGGTCCCCCAACAGACATTCAACTGACTACAAGTAACTTGGCGATTATAAGTAAACTTATTCTCCTAACCCAAAGCCTAACACATAACCCTAACAGTCTACTATAATATACTACTCTAATGAGAGTTAGTTGACATGTAGTTGAAAATTTACTTATAGTTAGTAGAATGTCTAAAGTGACTATTGAAATAAAGTGTAACCAAAAAGGGTAAGAGTTTATAAATAATAACATTGCATATCTACCGGTATGTATTGTAATGATAATACAGCTAATATTACCTACATTTAATCTTATAAACCAGTCTTACTGATTGAAAGTGAGTGATATGATGTGGTCCAGCGTTACTGTTACTGTCCAGTCACATTCTCTGCCGTGAGGATAGGGCTCTGGGTATTCAGGGGACAGGATCAGTCCACTGGGACCAGTCAGATTCCCTCCACATGGAGCTGCGGCACAAAGGAAAGGAGAAAAAAAATGCTTAAACGTCTTTCACCAAGAACAGTGGTTCTCAACTATGGGTCCAGGGACCTAAGCAAACTTCCATGGGACTTCCTCAAGATGACTTCCAATTATTTAAAATATGACTAAACAAGCATCAATGTGTTAGTTTACCCCAAAATGAAAAGATTTGTCATCAGTTACCCACCCAACAAGATTTTTTTTCTTTAAAACACAAATTAAATTTTCACACTTTTTGTGTGTTCAATTGTGGGGTCCTCCAATTCAGTAAAACTGCACATTTTATCATGGCCAGCCTAAGGCACACCTGTGCAATAACCATGCTGTCTTATCAGCATCTTGATACGCCACACCTGTGAGGTGGATGGATTATCTCAGGAAAGGAGCTCACTAACACATATTTAGACAGATTTGTGAACAATATTTGAGAGAAATTGGCCTGTTGTGTATGTAGATAAAGTCTTAGATCTTTGAATTCAGCTCATGAAAAATAGGGGCAAAAACAAGTGTTGCGTTTATAATTTTTTTCAGTGTATAAAGTGTTTTCTCTAGCTTTGAAATCAAAACACAAACA
>CM075878.1:8121921-8391921 GCA_038021265.1 Cyprinella venusta
CAAAAACCTAAAGTTTTTGGACCTTAGTGAATTCAAGTCAAGATGGTTATTCTAAAACCCAACGTTTCAGAGATCACTTTTCTCACACTGATCTTTACAAATGGAAATAGAGTACAGTACATGTGCCCCAAATAATTCCCTGGACATTTTTGTGCAGACAGCCCGTTCTCATCCCAAGACATCATCTAACTAACGCTTTTGACCATACGTCAACATTCGACGTTTTAGGGTACCCTTAAACGTTGGTTAGATGACGCTATCTAATCCTAACCCTACCCCAGACCTAAACCTACCTGCATCATCTAACTGACGCTAAAGGTAAAACATCAGTTAGATGACGCCCTAGGATCGACGTTAAAGGGACCCTAAAACGTTGGATGTACATTATTAGTAGACTGTCTGCTTAATATCTACTAACTCTTTGTTTCGAAACTTCCTTTAACAGACATTCAATAAGACTATAAGTAACTTTGCAACTACATGATGATGACGACAACTTATTCTACTATCCCTAAACTCTTATTCTATGACGTTAATCTATAGTCTACTAATACCCTAATGAGAAAGAATTGACATGTAGTTAAAAAGATACCTAGAATGTCAAAAGTGGACTGTTGAAATAAAGTGTAACTGAACCTTCCTTGTCTTGTGATAAATTCTAATCAATATCCCTATAAATTATAATGAGTTGAGTAGAGCTGATATATATATATATATATACACACACACATATATATATATATATATATACATATACATACATACATATATATATATATATATATATATATATATATATATATATATATATATAACTTTCTGTAGAACAATGCAGACATTTAAAACAAAACTTGAGATAAGTTCATATATACCAATCACAGTTAACTGGAACGATTTGTACGAGTTAAATCAACAGTTAGCTATTTGAAAGGAAATTATGCAAATGATATCAGGAGCCTGCTTTTAAGAAACTCAAGCAAAAGCCCTTAACCAAGGAGGAGGTGGAGAACTTTGTCACACAAAAGCTCATTAACACAGACCACGCTGCATTAACACAATATAAAAAGTAATTCAAACAAAAGAACAGAGAGAGAGACATTGGGTCGAGTACAACGGTTCCATGCATTACTGCAGTCCTATGCTGAGTGAGCAAGAAAAAGAGATCATGTGTAAAAACTGACCTTATCAGTCATGGTTCACATGCCTTTTACACATAGATGACTTCAGGGGCGGCATAAAAATATTGATGTCTCAAAAGCCAAGTTGGATACTTATTTCTAGAAAACAAACATGCCCCCATGACTTCAGTTATGTCCATCTGCGTTAAAAACCAAAGAAACTGTCTGCTTACAGAAAACAAAACAGGTTTTATTAATCGTCTCATTTACAAACGACTGCTGTGGGGATGAAAATAACGATTTCAATAGTGTCGTAGGCCGTAAGTTTCCACTATATTGTTGCCATGACAGAGCAAATTCACGAAAGTGAATTAGCAGAGCTTCCCCGGGTTTCCACCTCTCTATGTATATGTGTGTTATGAGTGGGAAGTGTTTCTAAATCCCAGTTTCAATTTAATATTGTGTGGGTTTTAGAATTCAACAAATCCGCCTATTCAGTTTGAAAGACACACATAAACACACAATATACAGCAACTGTGCAAACTCCAGGTATTTCACACTGCAGTCAGTCTGGGTGTAAAATGAAAGAGATCAACAGTTATTTATAGCAGTGTATACAATAAAGAGAGGCCCTGCATCCAAGTGTAAAGCTCCGTTCACACTTACACCGACAAAGCAGCGGGAACTCATTCATTTCCAACGAGTCAATGATTTCCACTGACAAGAGTAGCAGGATTCAGTGGAGAGACAATGTGGTAAAGCAAATTAGAATATAGACGGTGAATTCAGATTGATAGGGATAATTTTCACCAGTCATATCAATGGAAAAAAGTGTCCCAATCAAACTGACTTCAACACACATCCATTCATTTTATTCATTGATAAACTAGTGACCAAAACAGACACGTTGTGACCTCCAGCGATAACATCACAGTCAATGTTGAGAAAGACAAGAGCAGACAGCAGAGAGACAGGCAGACAGATAAAGAAAGCGGAACATTATTCAGTCCAGAAGTTCTAAATGAGATTAATCAGCCTACAGCCAGAGTGCTATTACAAATCTGATAAAGAACCAAATTATTCCATCCCCCTCCACCCATTTGGCAACCCCAACACACATTGTTGCTTTCTGTGAGGAAACGAGCACTTCAGAAACCCCCTCAGACTCCAACATCCATCGCATCACTGCCGACAGGACAGATCTGTGTCATGCTAATGATAGAGCGCTAATCTATGCGAGCGGCGGCTGGTTTCTCAAGGGGAAGACGCACCTATTCTGTTACTGCCAACTTCCTCTTTGCCTGCAAGGTGCTAAAGTAGGTGTTACGTGCAGTTGATGGAACCAGCTGTATTTTAGATGCCGGTATTCTGGTGTCGCCAACAAGCTTCCCCAGGAATTCATATGTTAATGAGCTAATCTTGCACCAAATCAACACTAAACAACATAAACCAGCATGAATTGGCATATCTTTCAAAATATTTTTTTTTAATTTTTTTACTTACTTACTTTGACTTTTTATATTCTCAAAAAAAAAAAAAAAAAAAAAAAAAAAACCACGGTCCACACCGGACCCAACAGTTGATGGAGTGCATAACGCCGAGCCACAACAGCTAGAAGCTACACTGAAAGCGACCACTGTTCCAAATCCTAGAAGTATAGCAAGTGCATGGAGTGTGTCATAAAGAGAACAAGGCATCAGTTTACTGTCAGAGATTTGTCGTGTTGCTAAACATCACTGATTATAAAGGATTCTAGTCTCTTTTGGTGCATCGCACCACTCGTGTCTGATGAAGACACGGTGCAAGTTGGCTTGTAGGAGTGACCATCTGAAACTCATCGGAAACCTCTCTAAAACTCAAACAGACCACCCTGACCAGGTTTTAGTTTAACCACAAACTAAAAACAAAGAAAAAGAAATCTGGTAACACAGTCTCATCCCAAGACGACATATAACTGACGTCTTGGGACGTCTTTTGACCATACGTCAACATCCGCCATTTTAGGGTTCCCTTTAATATCAGTTACATGACGATTCTGGGACGTCATACAACTTACGCTTTGCCTTTAATGTCAGTTAGGTGACGGGGTAGGTTTAGGTCTGGGGTGGGGTTAGGATCCGACAACGTCATCTAACCGACGTTAAAGGGTATCCTAAAACGGTGGATGTTGACGTATGGTCAAAAGTCGTCCCAAGACGTCTTTTGGATGAGACTGCGCTGTAACTGAACATAAATATTAAATTATTGGAACTATGGAAATACATTTGAAGTACTAAAACAATAACTGAAATAAAAAAATACAGCTAAATTTAAATACTGGTATGAATATGAACATTACAGTAGCACATTTGCTAAAACTAATATACAAAATGTACATGAAAATATACAAAATAACTCTTTAAACATATTAATAAATACTATATTAGAACTCTATCCTGCTCTAAATTTTTATGCTGGTGAACATTTTTGATGGTCATGAAGTTGATTAGCTAATGGATATTCAGTACAGTTTGAACTTTGCTCTTTTGCTCTTCAGAATAATTTTCTTCACATACTTTTTCATCATCTTTAATTTTTAATCAGACTAGATCATATTCTGTACTGATTCAGGCTGCTTTATGATGGCTAAAACCAGAATGAACCAGTATGAACATTTATATGGGTCAAAATTGATCTATTTAGAGGCTTGACTAAACCAGTTGCAATAAATAAAATAAATAAAAATAAGATGGGATATTGTCAAAAGACAATATTTAGAACAATGTTTAACTGTTTTTGTTAACATATTGAATACTGTCATTGCATGGACATTTTTTAGACTTAAAATACCTGTTTTTGCGTTCAACAGCAAAAAAGACTGTCATGCAGGTTTTGAAATGACATAATGGTGTGGAAATTATGAAATAATTCCCATATTGCGATAAACTATCCATTTAAGTTAAGAGAGTAAAATACAGGGATTTATATTAACTTAAGGAGTTTTTTTTTATTATTTTTTACTTGTCGTGATGCTTGAGTAATTAACCTCAGTTCCAGGCACTGTTATTGAGAGGAGAACGAGGGTCTTGCCTGAACAAACATCATACTGGTACTACTAATCCATACGCAGCTATCGTTAACTAATCCTCATGTTCCTTTTTTATTTATTGAAATGCGTTTTACTCTTTTCGTCTATCCTTTCCTGTTTCTCTCTCTATTGCTCCACAACTCTTTCATGTAATCCTCACTGATGGGATGACGGTTGGTAGGGTTGTGGGGAGCGTTGGCAGAAGAGTGGGTGGTTACAGTCTGTCAGATTTGCATGTTAAACACAAAGGAGAAGTGGATGGTGATGAAAGACTAAACCCAACAAGGTTTGATGTGTTTCCTTAAAACCACGGAAAACGTAGAGGTCATCTACATCTCTAGGGATGGAAAAATACTTTTGATCTCAACAGAGGTCATCCAAAACCTGATATACTCACAAGCACAAGACTGAGCCAAGACTCCTGTCCTTCCAAAATTAAACAACTAAAACCACCATTTTGAAGTGGATAACAAGAGGTAAGCAAAGTGTTGCACGCATCTTTAAGAAACAAAGTGCTTCAATTAGATATCAACGCAAGTGCCAAAGAGAGGAGAGGAAGAAAGGCAAATGGAGAGAAGAGCTGTGTCATATGAATACCAAACAGCGCCGCTACCCCGGGAGTCTCGCCGCGTTCCTGCTGCAATGACTTGGCAGACAGCGACGTGCGCTCTGTGAATGCATGTCTGTGGATCCATTTATTTGTTTATTCGCTTAACCAGTCAAGTCACTTCAAAACAAAATCTACATGATAAAATAATCTAAAGAGTATTTGAAAACACACTCAACATTTAAAAAAAGAAGAAGATATTATCGAAAGACAATTATCTGTGAAAGCACGAGATAAAAATCATGAGTCTGTGAATATATATAGTGATATACTCGAAAGCTGGGTGATAAATGTATAGTTTCATGAAACTCCTTTCAGTCATGTTTTGAACATTAATCAACCAGTGAAGGATCTGGTATATGTCTAGAGAAAAATCAAATGAACAATATAGATGTTATGTAAAAAGGAAGACAAATAAAAGCATAGATAATTTAGTTTTCCACTAGGAGTTACACTGTTAAACACAATTATTATCAAAAAAAAAAGATAATAATAATAAAAACATAAAATAAAAAAAGTTTAAATAATGTAGAATTATGGTTTCTATTAAAGCATTGATTACCTCACAGTACACTCTCAGGAAAAAAAAAAAAAAAAAAAGGTACAAAAGCAGTCACTGGGGTTGTACCTTTTCAAAAGGTACACTTTTGTACCCAAAGGCTGCATTTTGGTACCTTAGTGGTATATATTAGCTCATGAAATGGACATATTGGCACCTAAAATGTACATATTAGTACCAAAAATGTACATATTACCACCAAAAATGTACATATTAGGACCTAAAATGGGTATATTAACTCCTGAAATGGACATATTAGCACCTAAATGTATATATTAACACTTAAAATGTACATGTTAGCTCCTAAAATGTACAAATTAGTACCTAAATGTACATATTAGCACCTACAATGCACATATTCCCACCTAAAATGTACATATTAGCACATAAAATTTACATATTAGTACCTAAAATGTACATATTACCACCTGAAATGTACATATTAGCTCCTAAAATGTACATATTAACACTTAAAATGCACATATTAGCACCTAAAATGTACATATTAACATCTAAATGTACATATTAGATCATGAAATGGACATATTAGCACCTAAAATGTACATATTAGGACCTAGAAATTGACATATGATATTAGCACCTAAAATGTATTAACACTTAAACGGTAAATATTAGCACCTAAAATGTAACTATTATCTAAAATGTACATATTAACACAAAATGTACATATTAGCTCATGAAATGGACATACTGTATTAGCACCTACAATAGACAAAAGTTTACCTTTTGAAAAGGTATAGCCCCAGTGACAGCTTTTGTACCTTTTTTTTCTGAGAGTGTGGGTCTTTTTTGAACGGTTTACAAGTTAATAAAAAATAAATCAACCAATCAATTTAAAATGTTATGCAATGCTATGCTGTTAGATACGAAATTTTTACTTCCAGAACCGGATTGTTGCCCTCTACTACAATGATGCCATCCCTTGCGGTCAGATCATTGTAAGTCAACAGGAGATACTGAAGAAGAAAACAAAATGATGTCAGAATATCAATCCAGTGCTGAGTCGCAATCACTACAATGATGGTTCTCATCTCTCATTGCAGCAGAGTATAGAACATCAAGCCGCTCAAGGGCACCTTTATCTGTGCAGGACATCTCCATTATCCCAGATGGGTATGACTGCAATTTGGAAGGAAGCTACTTGATTGAAGGAGAGGGCGAGTTTCGATTGTGGTTAGAAAAACAAACAACTAAAATACTATTATTTGAATTTAAAGAACTAGGGGGTGGGTGGGGATGCCAGATTCAATCCCAGACCATGAACTGCTTGTCTAAGAGTCAGGCTGGCCATTTTAATGAACTGAAATATAGAAAGTGATTCATTTATTGCATCATTCATGTAACTCAAAGCCGCCGAGAAGACGATTTCAAAAGGTCTCAAAGTCAGGCCACAAGATCAAGACTCAAACTCTGCTAGCGTACCCATAAGGATTCAGCTCTATCTGATTTTGAAGAAAGATAGAGTTGGAAAAAAAATATCATCAGAGAGGCCATGCTTGTTGGCCAGCTTCACCAGTTAACATCTGCTGATGAATAGTATGGCTCTGCTAGACCAGCACCAAACCAGCACAAAACAGCCTGGGAATTCTTAGTCTGTGTTTGTTTGTCTAGTAATAAATAAATAAATCCAGATATAACATGAAAAATTTAGTTAAAAACCAAAAAATAAAACCCCTTCATTTAGAGTAGACAATGGAGGGCTGAAGCAGCTGATGCATTAATGATTAGTTATCTTTATCTGCTGTGTAGGCAGATTGGATAGGTGGAAGAAGCAGTTCTCAGTCTGATTCAGCAACTGTGAGGCCACCTTAAAAACAAATGCACAGCACTTTCTACCCACAATGCACGGTCTCCTCCCTTTACCGCTGTCAGCCATCCCCACTGCAAAGTGCTCCCATGAGAACGCCGGCAGAAGAACCATCCGGGTGTTTATCATCAGATTATTCTCGGTGCGCGTGAGCACATTGCCTCCATTTAGCAAAGTATTGGATTTTGGGGTACATTAACCTTTTGGAAAAATTGTGAGTTTCAAACTTTGACAGTTTGTATATTGAGAGTAATGACCAAGCAGACATCGCAAAGTGAGACGGCACAATTTCACAGCTCATTAAAAATTAGGCTCATTAATTGATTGATCAACTCTAGACTCTTCGGGGGTCTCTCTCTCCCCTGTGCCTGTCTAACCTGCTGATTAAAAAAAGCAAAAGATCAGATCATTTACGCAGCTTTCGAGGCACTTGGATATGCTCGCATGTCCGGGGGGCAATTAAAATGTGGAGAATTTAATTTTTTCATTATTATTATTTCACTCTAAAACTCCCTGTATGAAATTCTGTATGACAGTTACTTTATAAATGAATACAATTTAGAATATTGTTACTGTCAGTCAGAAGCTAGTCTCTCCACATTTGGTCATTTATTATTATTATTATTTTTTTTTTTCATAAACCATTACTATTGGTCACTCTTTACATCTGTCTGTGGGTTATGCAAATATTTAACCAATGAAAAGTTTTGAAAAGAGCTTGTGACTAAACTTTGTAACTCCATTGGACCCTCAAACTGTCCACCCAGCCTCAATTGTGAACTAAAGGGATACTCCACTTTTTTGGAAATAGCCTCATTTTACAACTCCCCCATATTTAAACAGTTGAGTTTTACCGTTTTCGAATTCAGCCGATTTTCTGAAATTTAGAAGAATATCAGAAACCAAACAGCCTCTGGTCTCATTGACTTCCATAGTAGGAAAAAATATACTATGGAAGTAAATGAGACCAAAAACTGTTTAGCTCTGGGGGGGGTTGCAAAATGAGGCTATTTCAAAAAAAAAAAAAAAAAAAAAAAAAAAAAAAGTGGAGTATCCCTTTAAGTGCCATATGGAGTGTTGCCATGTCAATTTGGCTATACTTTTACACAGTTCCCACTTTTTTTTTTTTTTTTTTTTGCCATGGTTGCTGAGTTTTTTTTTTTTTTAAACTACAGTACAGCATTTTCTTTGCAATATTTAAAGGATCATTTTGTATGTATTTGAAGAGCAGAGAAGAGCTTTGTCTTTGTCTAGCATTTGCCGTTGGGTCATACACTCTTAGAAGAAAAGGTTCTAAAGCGCTACGTATTTGGAACACCTAAAATCCAATGCATGTGAATGATCACACAATTCAAAATATGGTGGTTAAAAATGTAACTAATCAATATCACACGAAGAGAGCCATTTCAGTTTTTTCCACCAAAAATTTGCTTGATTAAAATGTGATATTAAGTTACTACTACAGTTTAATAAACAATAATTTAATAACAACAACAAAATGTTGTAGAATAATGTAATATATGAATGAATAATAGCCTTTAAAGAACGTTTGTGCCAAAAGTGTTCTTTCTTGTCATTATTGAACCTTTTTTAGCATAAAATGTCCTTTGGAGTTGAGTAAAGAACCCTATGCTACATATATAGAACCCCTTTTTCTAAGAGTGTAGTCAATACTGTCCTTAAGGCCAATGCGTTGCACTGAATCTTCAATAAAATTCGATTCTGACTAAATAACAGAAAGAAAAAAAAATATAGCAACAATAAACTGTCGATGAAACGATGCACTTGCTGCCTCAGATGTGGCCGTTCTAATGACATTCGCTGGTCAAAAACATGTCACTTGATTTCAGCTTACTTTAGGTCAAATGTTAATCATCATAAACAAAGCCACAATAAAAAAAAAATGTGTTTTTACATTTCCAGTGGGCATATTGAGGGTTGAAGAGAGATTTGTTTTGCCTACGTCACAATATGAGGTAAATCTGGCCCTTTCTATACTCCAAAAAACACTCAACCATGCTGGTTTACGTTGGTCTGGTGCTGGTCTAGCTGATGAAACAACATAATAATGATGTTCATTAGCATCTTGGTCAAGCTAGTCGATGTTGCTGATTAAGCTACTAAAGAAGCACACAGTGATGCTGGAGGCAGGACTATTATTCGCAGCATACACCACAGCATGAATAAATAACGCCAAAAAAACTGCTGTTCTGTTTTATTTGCACTGGTTTTGTGGCTAGAGTTATGCGTCATGAGGTGTGACTGCAACCCTGGCCTTAAATAAGACGTTAAGCCACCCTCAAGCCAAGACATCGACAATTTCTGTACCCTGAGCTCTTAAAACTAAATGTTTTACTAACTTAAATTAATTAAAAGCAGAATACCCAACTGACAAACCAACAGCTTTCCCACTGTGATATTCATTTAATATCTAACAATATTGTGGCTGTGTGAGAAATATTCATTCTAAAAGTGAGAACTGCGAAGTCGGGGTGCGAAAGTGGGCATTCCTTTATGAATAGACTTATAATTAATCAAAATGGTCATAAATTCATTTTAGTGTGATCCGTGATATATCAGAAGTTTAGAAACCTTTATGCCCTGACTTTATTAACAATGAAAAATCGTGAAGAGAAGAGAGTCAACTTTGACAAGATGGGATGGAAACAAGAAGACACCAGGGCTAATTTATGACTTGAAGGCTTTAGAGGAAGAGAAAAGGAGGTTGATAAAACAGCAGAATAGAGAAGAGGGACCCCAGCTTCCGTTAATTCCTCAGATTTCTTTCGTGACTGCAGATGAGCCTTGAGCGTGACAGTACGATCCTTTGAGCTGCGACTCGAATGTTCCAAACCAGCTCTGGAACAGCAGGCTTAACCGATGTCTAATCCCACATGGATGAGGACATTTGGGGCTAGGCGGTATATCTTTGTGTGCGTGTGTGTGTGTGTGTGTGTGTGTGTGTGAAGAGGCTGCTGAAAGTAATTATCACCTTTGTCAAACAAAGGCATCTCAGAGGTGGAGATGTGCCTGTGATGAAAGAACATTGAAATATCACCAGCACCCCATGTGTCATGAAACCCCAACGCGTGTCCCTCCCTGTCAGCGTCCTGCCACATCATACAACCATTTCAGTCCCTTACACATCTCTACACTCAGACTTTTCCATCAGCCCCATTTGGATAAGGCAGTCCACAAGGACAGGACAGCTAGAGCTGCATAATATAAGAGTATACACCCTGTGACGGTACAAATGTATCACCTATTATAGAGCAATATATTCAATTAAAACAAAATAAGTCAAGCTGAAAAATATTGTGCACACTACAAAGTGTGTCGGTGGCAACACGATAAGATATCAAGTCAGATTACACTTCATTCCAAACAATTAAAATGACAAATACATGCAAACTCTGAGAGCGCTCCACATAAAATGTAAGACTATATCATTAAGATGCTCAAAATTGATTGGGCGAATGCATGTTTTCAACAGCTTATTGTACACGTAAGTTAATTGCTGTTCTAAACTAATCTGCTGTTGCAATGTGACTCACCAACAATATCTCACGCCCAATTCGTACGAATACGACGAATGAGTAAAAAATGTTTAATTCCTACTAATTCGTACGACCTCACTCGTACAAATTTGTACGATTTGTCTAAACCCACGTGACAGTTAAGTTTAGGGGCGGGGTAAGGGTTAGGTCATTCGTACGAATTCGCCAATTCGTAAAATATGTACGTTTTAGTAAATTCGTACTAATTCGTACGAGTGAGGTCATATGAATTGTTACGAATTAGCCACTTTTTAATCATTCGTCAAACACATGCAGACATATTCAGTAGCTGTTTTGTGATTTATCTATAAAATATCTGAAACATTCTAGTAACTAAGTAACTAAAGTAGGCCTATATCACAAAACATTTTTAACAGTGTTTTTATCACCTTTGGTGAGCATATGAGACTGCTTTCAAGAACATGAAAAACCAACCCCAATGAGTATTTATATATAACTTATATTTAATTATAATTGTATTTATATTTAATATAATAATGCAATTTATGCATTTATTCTGTGAGGTAAAATTACTGTTATATAAGTGTTATGGTCATATGCCAAAGGACATAATCTGAATCTTATTGCATTGCAAATGATCTTGAATAATTGATTGCTCAAGATGAGATCAAAGGAAAGTATGTGCATACTTTACACTGGGGAACTAGGTCTGAGACTGGAAGGGACCTGATCTATTAATTATCCTGTGCCTGTGGAAGGGGATCTGATAATAACATTTGCAAAGGCATACAGGAAAAGGATAAACACACACATTCTAACACCTCATTATATGACCTGCGATACTCATATGTAATCATATAGTTGTCCTAGATAAACTTAAATGAACAACACATCTCACATAAATGCACACTGTAACAGCTGTTTACTGTTGACAAACAAGCTTTTTATAAATAATTTCTGCTGATTGCGGAACAGAGTATTGGAACATGATTTCCAACTAACTAACTACGATTTTAGATAACTCACACACTCCTTTACATGCTCAAGCTCAGACATGTTTACTTAGCTCACACATTTTGGTGTTAAACACTTCTGATGTTTTCACATTGTACTAGATGTGGTTGCTAGCCAATAAAGGCAAACCTGATTGTACATCGGGTATTATGAAGCTTTTTTTATGAAGGGGTACCCAGTAAGGGATCTCAAGTTTCCAGTAGCACATCATTGCAGTAACTGAGATCCAGGGGGCGGAGTTGGATCCAGATTTAAGGGGTAGAGATGGGTAGGATTAGGGGTGGGGTTAGGTATCAGGTGGTGGAGATGGGTAAAATTAGGGGTGGGATTAGGTATCAGGGGGTGGAGATGGGTAGGGTTAGGGATCCGGGGGTGGAGATGGGTAGGATTAGGGGTGGGGTTAGGGATCCAGGGGTGGAGATGGGTAGGATTAGGAGTGGGGTTAGGTATCAGGGGGTGGAGATGGTAAGGATTAGGAGTGGGGTTAGGGATCCGGGGGTGGAGATGGGTAGGATTAGGGGTAAGGTTAGGTATCAGGGGGTGGAGACGGGTAAGATTAGGGGTGGGGTTAGGTATCGGGGGTGGAGATAGGTAGGATTAGGGGTGGGGTTAGGTATCCGGGGGTGGAGATGGGTAGGATTCGGGGTAGGGTTAGGTATCAGGGGGTGGAGATGGGTAGGTTTAGGGGTGGGGTTAGGGATCCAGGGGTGGAGATGGGTATGGTTAGGTATCAGGGGGTGAAGACGGGTAAGATTAGGGGTGGGGTTAGGTATCGGGGAGTGGAAATGGGTAAGATTAGGGGTGGGGTTAGGTATCAGAGGGTGGAGATGGGTAGGATTAGGGGTGGGGTTAGGGATCCGGGGGTGGAGATGGGTAAGATTAGGGGTGGGATTATGTATCAGGGGGTGGAGATGGGTAGGATTAGGGTTGGGGTTAGGTATCAGAGGGTGGAGATGGGTAGGATTAGGGTTGGGGTTAGGTATCAGAGGGTGGAGATGGGTAGGATTAGGAGTGGGGTTAGGTATCCAGGGGTGGACATGGGTAGGATTAGGGCTAGGGTTAGGTATCAGGGGGTGGAGATGGGTAGGATTAAGAGTAGGGTTAGGGATCCGGGGGTGGACATGGGTAGGATTAGGGGTGGTTTTAGGTATCAGGGGGTGGAGATGGGTAGGTTTAGGGGTGGGGTTAGGTATCAGGGGGTGGAGATGGGTAGGATTAGGGGTGGGGTTAGGGATCCGGGGGTGGAAATGGGTAAGATTAGGGGTGGGATTATGTATCAGGAGGAGGAGATGGGTAGGATTAGGGTTGGGGTTAGGTATCAGAGGGTGGATATGGGTAGGATTAGGAGTGGGGTTAGGTATCCGGGGGTGGAGATGGGCAGGATTAGGGGTAGGGTTAGGTATCAGGGGGTGGAGATGGGTAGGATTAAGAGTGGGGTTAGGGATCCGGGGGTGGACATGGGTAGGATTAGGGGTGGTTTTAGGTATCAGGGGGTGGAGATGGGTAAGGGTTAGGGGAAACCTAACTGGGGAAAACATACATAAAACTTGGGAAATAAATAAAATAATTCACAAGAGGCAATTTGTTGTAGATTTTTAGGAGTTAAAAGGGCTTCAGGCACTCCACTTCACATTGTCCTTAAGAACACTGTACTAACATTGTTTTTTTGGGGGCAATAATTACATGACACTGGCTAGGTACAGGCTTTAAGCAGGAAACATCAGAGCATCAGACTGCACTAAATTACATGATTATACAAAAAAAGGACAGGTGACCTGAATTATTAAATATGCCTTGCTCGTCTCGCTTGAGCGTCTGGAGGGGTGTACCAGCGTTTGATACTCAATAACCCTTATGATATAATTACACTCGGCTCATTGCTCATTTCCAACTATTTATGGACACAAAGGATACAGGATAAAAGGAGAATTTGATTGAGCTTTCCACATCTTCAAGGCACCTCGCAAAGCCTTTAGCCAGCAACACCAAATCAAATATCAATTTTGAAGCACTTTAACACAGCAAGAAAATAGTGTCTGGGAGCTCTTAAAGTATCTAGATGAAGGGCGGGGAAAGTATCTGATAAACAGCACAATTAAAGTCCCGGACAAATTAGGCAGAGCTCAGCAGCGAGATTTCATGCAAAATTACGCTGGCGAAACGAGTGGCAATTAACAAGGGGGCATGTTCATTCATTAGTGCGAAAGGGAGCGATTTGCTGGGGAAGGGAAGAGGTCAGTGTGTAGGGCTGCCAAAGTGCTAATGTCCTCCTAGCTTCTCTGAGTCCTGCTGACTGTGACAGCACGATGAACAATACTGGCATGCGCAGAGCTAGTGCTCAGCCTGCAAGCCAATCAGCGCTTGAGGCTAAGGCGAGAGCTGACAAATACACCAACAAACCAATTAGACAGTATGGCATGTGTGGTGGGATAGGATGAACACATTGAGTCATTCGATGAAATGGGTGTTTTTTTCATTTTGGATTATATGCATATACATATACATACCTCTGGTTTCAACTAAAATATGGTTAATATTCATACATTGATATATTAAACCAAATTTTAGTGACAAGGTTGTATCCAGAAGTGAGCTAAATATGACAACACTCCTTTTGGGGACATCCTCATTGTAAAAAAATCCAGAAGGTTTTCTGTCAGGGTTTGTGTGTGGGTTAGGTTTATAGTATGTATAACTAGCTGTATAGCAAAAACATTAGAAGTATATGGAATGTTCCCATTTAGACAGCTAAATTAGACAGCAATTTGTGTGCATCAAATATGGTGAAAAATGAAACGCCTTTCATGGAATGACTCAATTAAAGAAGTTCACAGAGATTAGAATCATCAGCATGTGTTAATGGCTTGAAATTCAAGGTCAAAGATATTGGATGGAAGATATGATTGGAGGTTACATTTCGAGGCAGATGAACATATCAAAAGAGAAACAGCGTGATGAAGGGACAGATGGTGAGGAGGGGGGTAATGGAAGAGTAGATACCCACCCGATGGTGCTTCCAAGTGCCGCCTCAATAGTCCAGACACAGTGCAAGTTGTGCTCATAAGGCGCTGGGTAACCAGGAGACAGGATCCGGCCCGTGGGCTCATCTCTAATCGTTCCTCCACACTCGGCTGGGTGAAGAAAGAGATAAACAAAAGCACCATCCTTCAATAACAGCTCACAGCTCTGAAGCACCAAAACAGTACAAAATAAAATAAAAAAATAAAACAATTCTGAAACCACAAGTGAAAATGTATGATATAATACTGTAATATCTGTTAATTTTACATTATAATATTGATTTTCAGGTTTGAATTAGATACATTTTCAATGTGGACTATACTTGACTGAATGTCAACTGAAAAACTCAGGTCTTTGGTATCAAATGTTCTCTAAGTTAAAACCAACTAACGCAATCTCACTTTTAAAAACACATGAAACAAAAAAAAAAAAAAAAAAAAAAAAAAAAATTAAGGGAGAGTCCATGTCCACACTAATTTGTTCTTGTTTGAAAACACTTTTTATTTTTATTTTCCTTTTTCATTTTGGCCTTCGGTCCACACTTTTTGTGAAAACATCCTACCAAGTGGATCGATTTCACATTGAAGTGTGGACTGTGAAAATGGAGGAACTTAAAAAACAACGATGAATGTTTATAGCCAATATAGTCTCTATATATTATATAGACAACTTCCGGCAAATTTCGATTTGCTCTGAAAGTTATTCTGGCAAAGAGCTCATTCAAGCCCATTTCCAATCCGTCGAAATCGAGGCACCAATCAGAAACGTTGGGTTGGGCTTTACACGATGACGACAGCGCTGGGATTTTGTAGCCTACATTACAATGGATGTCGCTGTCGAACATCACTCGTTCGAATCAGCTATCATGTCTGTTTTAAGCGTTTTGAACGTTTCCTTTTTGTTAAAAAAAAAAAAAAAAAACGAGCAAAGAACAACACTCGGAGATGTTTCTCCACCGCTCTGCATACGTTATCTCCATCACTCTGATCCGAGTCTATCCGAAACGTCTGTTGGTGACGCCCCTCTGGAAATAATTTGTCTATGACTCATAACGTTACAACTGAGAATGGTCTGGTTTTAACCAGGCTAGCATGTTTAGTCATGTGATGCATATTTTACCCATAGATATCTATGGTTATACCGGCATTGTTGTTTCTGCTATTTACTTTCATAGTGTTGCAAAAGAGAAATGTTCCCATTGCATTCCTGCAAAGATACAAATGGAAATGTACTCAAAAAAAAAAAAAAAAAAAAAAAAAAAATAGTAAGATGTACTCGCAATTGCTGTCCTGCGGCATGCTAACAACTGCATTTCAGACCATTTTGAGTGCAAGCTGAATGCAACATTGAGTGGTGGGATGTTTTGCTAATAAAGTGATAGTGCCAAAAGAATAACGTTATAACTTTATTGCGTCTGCTCTTTTGGTATCATAATGTGATTTAAGCATTTTCAGACGTTTCAGTGTGGATTTCAGTTTGGACGGTGAGTGTTTGGAAACAAAAACACAGTTTTCGAATGTATGCGGATTAATGTAGAAATAGCCTATAAAATCCCTCGAGCAAGGATGGAACACAGTGTGCTGTAGAGCAATGCATTATCAGGTGGAGGGGCACGTATAACTTTCCACTTTGAAAGAATACATTCAGCACTGAGAGGAGCTGAATAACGTGAATAATGTGGCTGTATATCACTTTCAGGATTGAGCCTTCCTTGGGGAGGGCATATTTCCTTTGGCTAATATCACTGATAGTGATGGTAATATGTCCTGCACCAGACATGACTATCTATCTTGCACTGGGGCAATGGTGGTGGTGCTGGTGGTAGCGGGCAGTGTGAGGAAACAAATCACTTGTTTGTCAGGAGGTTGGGCCCAGTATGTGTGACAGTTCCAGTTTCACGGATCAGGAAGTTGTTTGAGTCTTATTTCCAACTCCTGCCATCGTCATAATCATTTCAAGAGGTCAAATGTGTGTGCCCTTATACACTCGTACAGTGACAGGACAGGATACAGAGTTCATCTAAACAAAACCATTCAACCATTTTTTTAAGATCACAGAAGTTTCAGAAAGAATGAGTATAAATACATATTGGTGTTCACAAAAATTGTGGTTCGGTATGTACCTTGGTTTTAAGGGCACGGATCAATATCTTTGGGTAAAGCGTTGAAACCCCCCCCCCCCCCCCCCCCCCCACCTTTTGTATTAAATGGTGGTTTACTGAACAAACTACATCTGTCTTTAAATAACAATAAAAAAGGTTGTTAGTTTTGCTGCAACTTGTAGCAACACACACTGCTGCGTATGGTGCTTGTAACTGGGAAGAGATTTGAAGTGCTAACACTTCTAGATGCAAAATATGTTAGCAACATACTTCAGAATAAGGTTAGAATTATTGAGCTCTCATTCTAATACATTCTTTCAATTTGAAGTGCATGCACACTGGCACTCATTGAAGTCTGTGAAGTCAAATACACTGTGGGCTCACTTACTTTCAGGATAATTCTTTATGTGAAATTGCAAATTTGTTTGAACATTTACAGGCAAGTTTACAACCAAAAAAAAAAAAAATGCAAAACGATATTGTCTTATGCTGGGGGGAAACAGAGCCGTTCTGCATGTGCAGTGGTTAAAACACTTTACAAACCAAAAGACCTGGATAGAATACGTGTACTGATAATGTTCATCAATCCTTGGGTTTTGACAGGTATACAGAGAACCTGAGGACAGTGAAATTAAAAGTGTGTACATGTAAAGCATACATAGATACATTTACAAAAGTTAGTAAGTTTCTATAAAAAACAAATGTATAAAGTAATGCGATGAAATGTGGCTTTAGGACACAAAAGAAAAGAATGTGAATATCCCAAAACGTGTTCCTTTAAATTGTTTAAATTAATAATGATCTGATACAATAGTTTTTTAATTTAATTTAATTTAATTGCTTATTTTCTTTTATTTTATTTGTGTATAGTTGATTATAAACTTTTCAGTAATATTCAATAAAAGAAGGATATGTAAAAGTATGGCATTTAAGGTAAAAGGCACCCCTGCTGTTGGGGCACAACAATTAACATGATAATAGATTTTTTCCATTTGTTGATGTGACATGGTTAGATTTATATCATATATTAAGATTAAGTTGGGTGTCCACCTAAAATATGGCATTAATCATAACACACAATACAATTCTCAATGTTATATATATATATATATATATATATATATATATATATTTTTTTTTTTTTTTTTTTTTTTTCCTGCAATCATATACTGGGAGTAGTAAAAAACATTTTTCTTTCTAAAGCGTGCCTTTAGCCCAGTTGTACCCTACTATTTCTCCAACAGGAACAAAGTACAATCGAGTCAATGGAGGGGCACTTCACACATTTGCTTCAGACACATTCCCTCCATGCATTTCTCTTTGAGTCTTGGTCAAGAAATGACACAAATTACACGATGGCCAGTGTTTGTAGTCGTGTGCTATACATGTCAAAGCATGCAAGTGCAATGTGTTAAAATGCACACATCAGCCTCTCAAGCCACTGTCATACATCCTGAAGGGTATAATCATAGACACAGAGAGACACTTTTGATCATTTCTGTTGGTGCAGCATAGAAAAAAAAAATCAATTGGTGAATACAAAAGTTGAAGAGATTTTTAGTCTTTTCCCAAACAAACATCTGAACTTTCTTAAAACAAGATGTGTAATGTTTTTTTTTTTTTTTTTTCCTGCATTAAGCTCAAATCTTACTGTATTTAGGGCCAGGTTTACTAAATAGGGCAAATTAGCTTGAGAGCGCTATTCCAAAAAAAGCCCAGATGTGAGTCATTAAAGGGATACTCCACTTTTTTTTTTTTTTTGGAAATAGGCTCATTTTACAACTCCCCAGAGTTAAACAGTTGAGTTTTACCGTTTTCGAATCCATTATCAGCCGATTATTCATCTGATATTTAGAAGAATATCAGTAACCAGACAGTTTCTGGTCTCATTGACTTCCATAGTACATTTTTTTTTCCTTCTATGAAGTCAATGAGATCAGAAACTGTCTGGTTACTGATATTCTTCTAAATATCAGAAAATCGACTGACTGCATTCGAAAAAGATAAAACTCAACCGTTTAACTCCGGAGGAGTTGCAAAATGAGCCTATTTACAAAAAAAAAAAAAAAAAAAAAAAAAAAAGTGGAGTATCCATTTAAAGCACAAATTAAAGAACACAGATGCAGCTGAATCATTTCTATGGTGACCAACACAATCTACCAAGAGCAGCGTAAATTAGCGCCTGGTTAAGACATGCTTTTCTTGGGCGGTAAATAACTGCGCAGATACCAGTAAATTGACAAATGCAAACCTTAGTAAATCACCTTGCATGATTAATTTAAATATTCTTCTGAAGGGAAACTCCTACAAATGCATATGAAATAAGGTCAGCCGCAAAGATATTCCTGTCCACGCCTTTTCAGCGCTAATTTTGTCTTAAATTTGGGCTTTTGTCTTTAGTAAATCCTGACAGTAGTTTACAACACCAAAAGAGGGTTTGTTGAGGCACAGCAATCTTTTGTTGAGATTTTTATATTATTTACTTATTTATTTATCTCATGAATTTCTGAAAAATGTTCCAATAGTGGACAGCAGAGCCATAAATCACAATGAAACAAACCCATCTTCTTCAACTCCTGGGATGACCTGCTTCGTAAGTCATAAAACTACATTCTTGCTCTCTCATTCTCTCCTGCTATCTCTTCCCCTCCCTCTTTCCCTTACTCTCACTCTCACCAACTTCTCATTTCTCACTGTCCACCCTCTGTTTTCTACAATACTAGTTAGTTTCCTGTTGTGGCGAATGAAAAATATTTGCTCATACCTTTACAGTTCCATTTCCCCTCCTCTCTATATGGGCATTTCAATTTTGCCTAAAGGTCTCCATAGGCTCAGGTGGAATGCACTATAATTCACAATTCAACCGCAATGCAGAAGTGGGTCTGTGATAAACTCACATAGAGCAAAACCCAGGCTGAGTTTAAGGATGGGTGGTAGAAGATGCACACATATGAAGAAAAAAAAAAAGCGCTCAAATTAATCAAACTCTCTCCGCTTTGGGTTTCATATTCATGAGCAATTTCTCAGAGTGTATCATAGAAGGTCAGATGTGGCAGATTTAAAGTTTGTGATGAAATTGCTAATATAGCTAGAGGAAGTGATGAGAAATACTTGGAAGCTGATCGCTTAATTCCTAAACGTTTTTTTTTTGTTCACCCCAACCAAGAACTTTAACCTCTTCTACAAAAAAATACAAATATAAAATAGATAATATATTACAATTATGTATTGACAATTTAATATATAACCATACATTTAATTAAAAAAAATAATGATATATATTGACAATTTAATATATAACCATACATTTAATAAAAAAAATAATAATAATGATATTATATATATATATATATATATATATATATATATATATATATATATATATATATATATATAATTATTTAATTAATTATATATATATATATATATATATATTATTTTAATTAAATGTATATATATATATATATATATATATATTATTGTTGACAGGTAGCGAATTTATCAATTAAAGAGTCTAACATCTGATATGGCGGTACTCATGGTCCACTTACGGTTCAGAACCATCCACGCAATAATAGGCTTTCCTTGGGAAGATATTATGAAAGAGTGTGAGCATTTAGTAGTGTCTTACCCACACACAGTGGGAGGGGGCTGTCCCATGCTCTCCTCTCCCCTCTGAGACACGTCAAAACCTCCGGGCCCTTTAAACTGTAGCCAGGATCACAGCTATATGACACTGTGCTCCCTGCAAAGTGACCTTTGTCCTCCCGTTTAAAGCCAAACTGAGGCACACCTGGGTCCTCACACTTCACCAACTCAAAACCTGCAAAAAAAAAAAGAATAAGAAAAAAAATTGTGTCCTTTAAAACCTCTCATCTGGTGTATGTACTGTATATATAATTCCTTTACTGTGATGACAGCAAGATGTCATTGTGCAACTCACTGGTGAAGTGCAGCTCAAAACCTTTGCTGGTATTGTCACTATTACTAATGAACTCGAGCCACATGGTACTGGACGTGCTGTTTAAAGTGACATCCATCAGCTCTGTGCTTGTGAAGGTGCCCAGCAGTCGGGCACTGGTACTGCTACCGTCATACACCTGACAGACACATAAAACAGACAAATAGAGTCATTGCAGAATTTACAAACAAACATTAAACACATGTAAGTCACAAACACCTTAAGAACGTCATCCTCCTCCAGGCGGAAATCCCGTGCTCGGAGCTGGATGCCTTTACCGGGTTGGGTTTGAATGGAGTAGATGCACTCATGATTGTTACCGTAATATCCAGGGTAGTTGGGAGAGAGTAAAACTCCTTGTTTCCCGGTTACAGACGATCCGCATTCAGCTGCAGAAAGGGAGGTAAGAAGTCAAATGACTTCTGACGAATCACCCTCGATCTCAGTATAAACACAAACACGCATTATTCACTCATGCTGGCAAACAGGGGCTATTGTGTGTTTCTGAATGAGTGCAAATCAATGTATGCACCTAATTGTGCAAGGATATTAAACTGCACAAATGAAAGTTGAATCAAATTTAAATGCTGCCAGGTTTGCAGGTCTGTTCTGAGGAGATGTGAATACAAATAATTAAACACAACTGACTAGGGATGCAAGGCTTAGTAATTATAGACATACCTTTCTTAGTCGATAGATATTTTAATATCATGCATGATAACCTATGAATGAAGTGTTTAAATAATACAAGTCATTTAGTCATCACAATATTACATATCAAATATAGATTTTATTTTGAGATTTTCTAAAGATTACATTAAAGAGTGTTATTGAATTGGTGTTTTAAAAGATTAATTTCGTGTGAGCATTAGGTAACTGCAAAATAAATCTAAAAGTAAAAAAAAACAAAAAAAAACGAGTGAGCATGTACCATTAAACATCCAAAAAAAAAAAACTGTATGTGATCGATGTCATTTATTCCATAAACATGAACATTTATTTAGAAACGAACTGACCTAGTTCCAAAAGAGTTGTAAACAAATATTAAGCAAGGATAAGCCAGATATTGCAGCAGAAATTATATAACATAATTACTTACTTCAGCTGGAACGTCAAAATCATAACATTAACAAAATACATTTTAAGTTTAGTAACTAAGCCAGTGGTTCGTCATACCCTACTTTAAACCTTTAAAAAAATCTGCCATTTATTTATTTATTTATTTATTTATTTATTTTGGGCTTATCTCCAGTGCCCCCCATGCAGTATCCGTGCATCCCACACTTTAAGAACCACTGATATAAGCGATTTAAGCAAAAAAAAAAAAAGTATAAAATAAATAAATAAATAAATAAATAAATAATATACACACACACACACACACACATATATATATATATATATATATATATATATATATATATATATATATATATATATATATATATATATATATATATATATTTTTTTTTTTTTTTTTTTCTTTTTCTTTTTTTTTTTTCCAGATAGTCAGATAGTGAGTCATAACCTTAAGTCTGTGAATCTGGTAATCGGCAGAACTCTGAAATGGGCCTGCTTTAGCCATTTAAGTTTTAGAGAACTCTGAAATGTGCAGTTGTGCATAAGCATGTCTCTGAACACGAGAGGAAATATGTTGTATAATTTGCATAACAAAGCAAAATGAAAAGCATGTGACCACCTACCAACACACCTTGGCAGAGGGGAACTCCACACCCGCCGACGCCCCCCTAGACACACCACCCTCGCAGGCCCCTCGAGACGGTACCCCGGAAAACAGGAGAAGATGAATGCGTCCCCCACCCCGAACTGCAGCCCTTTACGAGTGCTGAAGGGGGGGACGCCGGGATCTTCGCAAGGCTCAAGATCGTATTCTGAAAGCAACAGAAGTATTGATATTTTTGTAGCTTCTTCTGTTATAAATGTCATGTTGTTTAAGCGACTGTAAACAGCTCTCTACCTGAGAAAGTGATGTTGAAGCCCTCATAGGACACAGAGAAGTCTGAGAGGAAACGGATCTGAGCGGTGTAGTTGCCGAAGAGTCCAGCGCTGAGAGGGGGTGGAAGTGTAGACCCGGTCAATCTCCACAGAGGTTGAGAGAAGCTACCATTTTCTGTGACTAAAAGGTGGTCGTGTGGACTCTCCAGGTGAAAGGTGTGGAAGGTAAACTGGACACCTGCAGACATTGAGAGGAGAAAAACCCAAGATATATATCAACTGTTTAAAGCCCCATTCAGACCACGAGCGACTTTGGCGCTGTATGCCGCTTTACTGTGAAGACACTTGTGGGCGTTCCCAGTAATGTCACTCTAATGTTATTGGTAGACT
The DNA here is from genome assembly GCA_038021265.1 of Cyprinella venusta. NCBI lineage: Eukaryota > Metazoa > Chordata > Actinopteri > Cypriniformes > Leuciscidae > Cyprinella > Cyprinella venusta. The sequence continues at coordinate 8,145,062 of CM075878.1, forward strand.
GCATGTCTGGCCATATCTTAGAAAACGCAATCACAAACAACATATAAAACTAAGATATTATTGTAATTTGAATAGGAATTCAACTTTAAAGTTAAATTAAACTCACTCATTCTGTTCAAAATGACTAAATTCTTGTCCCGAATTATTAACATAATCCAGGCAAAACTGTAAAATGAACTGCAGCAGAGCTAAACTGCTCATTACATTATATAATTAACAAAACAAACTATCAATGTACGAATCAAACTCACTAAGACAGCCGACTGTTTCATAGCCATGCATCGTTTTATTATGTATGTGGCTAAAGTCACATTGTATATAATGGAAAAATAGCTTCAGAACTCTGGCCTGCACCGAGTTGGTGTCACGAAATTTGCAACTCATTTGCATAAAGTTGAAAGTTCTGAAATTTTGTCATGTCTAGTGTAGCTTGACACATTGCTTTGTAACTGTGTGTCGCTGGCAGTGTAAATGGGGCTTAAGAGTTCATGAAGGCTTCAACCACATGCAGTTGAAGAAAACACATCAAACCTTTGAATTTACTTTAATTTCTAGTCCTAGAAATGAATTACAATAGACAAAATGCACAAATAATGATTCAGTACTGAACACACAAAGGATGCCAAACCCTAGGTTAATGATTTCTCCAAAAGCTGGCATCAGCTAAGCTGTTTAGTCAATGAGATGAGATTGGAGGTGTTAGGCCTCAGAAAGAAATGCTCAATTTTGGAGTTTGCTATTCAAAATAAGCATTGCCCTTATGTTAACTGCATCTCGAACAAAAGAGGTCTCTGAAGGACAAAGAGGAAGGATTGTTGACATGCATAAAGGTAGAAAAGGCTTGAAAAATGTCTCTAAAAGCCTTGATGTTTATCAGACGATGGTAAGACAGGCACAGCTTCTCTTCCTTGGAGTGGGCGTTCTTGCAATACGAATACTAGAGATTTAAAGATATATCTGGAACATGCTGAACATGGAAGAAGAAACGATGCCACTGTGTGAAATCCGCAAGAGCATGTGGATGTTTCACAGAGGACAGATCAAACCAGAGTTTAGAAGAGAACACAAAACCATATTTCAAAATGTAAGTATGTTAGGCCATCATGGTTTTTGATGCCCTAGGTCAAGATGCCACTTATCATTGATGGAAAAATGAATGTAGAAAATGTACTTTCTGGAGTGCCTCAAATGGACTGGCATGACCCAATGAGAGAGTGATTCATGCCATTGACATCAGAAGAATATAACTTAACTGAACCAGTTTTTTGAAGAGAAACGGTGCGAATTCTGTTATTCACGTCTGATTTTACAATTACACAAACCATTTGGAGGAGGTTTCAGCTTCCAAAAGAGGGTGAAACAGTTCGTACCGTTTACGCTATGTGTTCAGTAAATACATGGAAACATATTATCGTGGATCATTTTACAGTGTTGTAGTCGAGACCAGCTCACTCGAGTCTAGGGTTGGGTATCGAGAATCGATTGGAACCGGGACTAACTTTTCATTTTTCCCGGAATCGTTTAAAAGTAAAAATTTCGATTCCAAGTTTCAATATTCACAGTCCGCCGACCAGAAGAAGAAACCGCTGAACAACACCAATGAAGAAGCGTCTACCGGAAGGTTTGGCATAACCACGTGAGTTGAACATGAGTAGCTTACGTCAGCGGTCGAAAGTGTGGCCTCACTTTTCTAAAAAATAACAAAATCTCGGCAAAAATTTGTGACAAAAGGAGTATTTCCTTCAGAAAGACCGTTGGTTAGCATGGTTAGCTAAACTTTTTTGACCCTGCCACTTAAAAGAATCGGAATCGAGAATCGTTGGGAACCGGACTCGAAACAAGGAATCGGAATCAGAATTGTTCAAATTCAAACGATACACAACCCTACTCGAGTCCGAGTTGAGACCGAGACCAAAGGGAGTCGAGTCCGAGTCGAGACCGAGACTGTAGAGAATCGAGTCCGAGTCGAGACCAAAGAGAGTCGAGTCCGAGACCAAAGGGAGTCGAGTCCAAGTCGAGTCCAAGTCGAGACCGAGACCATAGAGCATCGAGTCGAGACCAAAGAGAGTCGAGTCCGGGTCGAGACCGAGACCAAAGGGAGTCGAGTCCGAGTCGAGACGAGAGCATAGAGCATCGAGTTCGAGTCGAGACCAAAGAGAGTCGAGTCCGGGTCGAGACCGATACCAAAGGGAGTCGAGTCCTAGTCAAGTCCGAGTCGAGACCGAGACCATAGAGCATCGAGTCCGAGTCGAGACCAAAGAGAGTCAAGTCCGGGTCGAGACCGAGACCAATGAGAGTCGAGTCGAGACCAGAGTGGCTGGATAACCTACAGTAGGTTGGGTCTGAAATCAGACTTGAATATGTTAAGAATATGTAAAATATGTGGTGGAAACAATAAAATTGGCGCCATACTCAAACAGTAAACCAAATATACCATGGAATCATGTACACTGTAATGGTAAAAAGGCCACACAGTGGTGTAAAGGTAATTTTATTACAATTATGACTTACAATTATCACAATCAGTAAGTGCTCTTTAACAGAACATTACTGCACATGAATTCTGTGTGGCTCTTATATGCAAACTGAATTATGGATGAGAAGGCAGACATTACAATACATAGTTGAGCTAGAGGCTCTACATCACATCTAACCTGGGTCCTGCTGCATTCGCGTGACACAAACGTCATCGTCTCAAGTCATGCGCAGTTGCGCACAAGAAAGTCAGCAATCATTGGACGTTTCAATCAAACAATTTCAAGAAATATTAACATACAGCAATGATCATGACATATTTTGAATGGGACTCGAGTGGACTCGGGAATAAGTCCGAGTCCTAATACGTTCGAGTACGAGTCAAAATGCACACGAGTTCATGACAAGACCGAGACCATTAAATATTGACTCGAGACCGAGTCCGAGTCTTGAGTACACAACTCTGTCATTTTATAAAACTGTTTGTCTGCTGGGAAAAAGAACCATCACCAAAAAGCGATCTCACCTTTCCCATGTGAAGACTCAATCATCCAGGTACAGTTGAGGTTATGGGGGTAGAAGTCAGGAAACCCAGGAGACAGAATAGTGCCGCTGTTACCCTGAATAAACCCTCCACATAGTGCTAGAGGAAAGAGAAAAGGATAAAGACTATTTGTCAAAACGCTGAGCTTAACCCTGCTAAAACAAACGTTATAGGAATTGCCCTTCCGAAGGACATCAATACATGGAGGCGAATTATTCCTATCATCACCCAAGGGGAAAAATCAATAATGGCCTTAAATATTCAAAGCCTAGTAGGATAGGAGAAGGGGGTGGAAAGGGTAGCTTCAAACCGCAAAGGCCCTTCCAGTCTGGGAGCGGTATCGTCGCTTGAATAAATGACCTGTACCTTAATGTGTCCTTTAGTAAAGAGTGCACCGTACCATCACAGCTGGGTAGGGGCCGACTCCATTGGAAGTTGGGTTCACACTCGAGGGGCTCGTGGTCACTGAGGGTGTATCCTGCTTCGCAACTGAAGGTCACCAAAGCTCCCACGTAAAAATCATTGCCATGGCGCTGACCGTTGACTGGGATTCCAGGATCAACGCAATGGTCCGACTGGAGTTGCAAGGCTTAAGAGGGGAATAGAAAAAAAAATGTATGTGGGAAAACAACGCATGACTGTTCATTTTCATTTCATTGTAAGTGTAATTTCATGCCAGATTGATTGATAATTTACAAATTAAAGTGTTCTTACTTGACTTATCTGGGACTGTTTGTGTGGGTGAATCAAAATAATAATAATCGGCCCATAAAAAATATAGATATTTTTAATCCATCAGAAATATATCGCCCAGTATTATACAATTATGCATGGTAGTTTCCCTTATTTTACATTTAATAACACTTAGTATTTAAAAACACTAATGATTTAAAAACACTTTCCAAATCTCCAAATCCATTTTTCATGTTATACGTTATAATGATGTGATATCAAAATTCACTTCTAAAATGACTTTATTTTTTTTGTGTGTATTTTTTTTATTTAATTAGAATTTATTTTTTTATTTAATTGTTAACTTATTGGCCACTGCATAAAATAATTATCAGCTTATCAATACTAGCCAGCCAATAAGCCTCTAAAAAGTTGGAAAAAGTATGGAATTGTTCTGCTGATTCGGATCATTCAAAGTTGCATTATTCTACAGCACTTTCAGTTTGAGTTGATGTACTCAATAATTTAAGATACACTGATATTTATAGAGAAACAACAAGAAAAGGTTATAAACATGAGTCATAACAGCCTAAAAGCCATTATTGTACACTGAATGGTGGAGCTAATGCAGTAGTCTCAGACATGTTCTAGTGTGCTTGCATTGCTATTTTGTTTCAAAATCCACAGATGTGTGAGGGGACTTATCAATGCAAAAGAAGTTTATTTGTGAATTTAATAGATTTGTGTGAAACTCTTTACATTGATTTTGTGAATCTTACTATATTTATTTGTAACAACGGAACAATTCTAACCCCATACTGAAATCCTCTCACAGCATAATTACCATCCTATTATATCATAATTACAGGACTTGATTAAAATCGTTGCATAGTAAAGAGCATGTGGCTATTATTTATAATGATTCCTTCATAGCTGATAGTATTCACAGGTATCTGTATCAGATCCTTGTAATTGCAGCCATGAAATGCATTGAGGAGAAGATAATATCAAGCTTTATCTAGCTAGCACGCTTTGACTAAATTCTCAGCATTGTAAGACAGTTTGAACATGAATTACAATAATCACGTGTTCTAGTTTGAACAATGCAATTAATCGTTTTGTGATAGTCTACAATGTGCATTTTTTTTAACAAAGAGTGTTAAAACTACTGGATAATAGACTTTAAATTACAAAAGAGTTACCAAAATCAGATCAAAACAGTGATAAATAAAATAGTAGACCATCATACTCTCATATCGGATGCGAAAGCCGATGTCAGAGTGGCTCTTGTCGGTGGTGAAGAGCAGGTAGATGAAGTTTGAGGTGCTGATGAGGAACTGCGGGACCTGTGTACCCTGGTAACTGCCAATCAGAGGGGAAGAAGGATGGCGTCCGTCCCGTACCTCGAGAACATCATAGTTTACCTCCGTTCGGAATCTGTTGATCAGAATAGTGTGATGCGTAAGCATGGCAGCTTCACCAAAAAGTGAAGCTATACATGAATTCATCCCAGTCCGACTTGCTTGTGTTCTTGCATATTATAGCTAGAATAGAGACACTACATCATTCAAACTGAAAACCCAGCTCACTCTAAAGTGGCATGTGTTGTTTGCGTTTCCTGTAGCAGGATCCCTGCTGCTTTCTGTACTCACAGTCAGAGACTGTAGAAAACATCATCTCTCCCGCTAGCCTCACCTCTGAAACACCTTCTCAACAACAATTCATAGAAGATGCAAACATTCAAACTGTGCACACATACACATACACAAACACGCGTTGGGTTTCCATGTTTTATGGGGACATAAACATGGTGTTATACTGTACAAACTGTATATTCTATCTCCCCAATCCCAGTGGTGAAGTACTGAATCTCAGTACTTAAGTAAAAGTATAAATAACTGCAGACATATTTACTTTAGTAAAAGTAGAAGTACAACAATGACAACCCTACTTAAAGAGATACTCCACTTTTTTTTGGAAATTGGCTTATTTTACCACTCCCCCAGAGTTAAACAGTTGGGTTTTACCGTTTTCGAATCCATTCAGCTGATTTTCTGATAGTTAGAATAATATCAGTAACCAGACAGCTTTTGGTCTCATTGACTTCCATAGTAGGAAAAAAAAAAACAATATTCTATGGAAGTCAATGAGACTAGAAACTGTTTAGTTACTGATATTCTTCTAAATATCAAAAAAAAAATCAGCTGAATGCATTCGAAAAAGGTAAAACTCAACTGTTTAACTCTGGGGGAGTTGTAAAATGAGTAAAAAGTACTTGATTTTAAATGTACTTTAAGTATTTAAAGTTAAAGTACTTGCATAACAATTTATTCTTTTAATGTCTGTAATCTAATGATTAATAAAATAGTTAATTCTAACCCATTCAACCTAATACACCTACTGTAATATGAACACGATTTAAATTATGGCGTAACTGATCAGAAAAACAGAACGTTGTAGAAATGGAGAAAGTAAAATAATTGCTGGAAATGTAATGTATGTAAAGTATGCACTATTTATCCTACTTAAGTAAAGTACAGATACGTGAAAAAATGCACTTAAGTAACAAAGTATTTTACTTAAATACTTACTTTGTTACATTCCACCACTGACTAATCATATCCCTAAACCTACCCATCAACCAAAACGCTCAGTTGCACTTAATTTTAAGGTGTCAATAATACAGTGTAATTATACATTTAAGCACTGAGTAATAATAATTAACTACGTGTACTTCCTATAGGGATAGGATAAGGATTTGGTTTAGTAACTACAGAAATGTATAAAAATGACACTAAAATAAAGCAAACTTTCTGCTATTTTAGAAAAGATCATCTTGTTTCCTCACAGGTACCAACAAAAATGTCCCCAAAAGGAAAACATTTAGTGGTATTACGTGTGGGGACATTTGGTCCCCATAATGTAGGGAATACCAGGACAAATACACACAAATTAAAAGAGGGGAAGCATTTTATGACCATGGTTTATTAAATTACATATGAAGTTATTCCATATAGGCAGAGGTGAAAGATAATATTGATTCTGAATAAATCCATGTGATAGTCAGGAAAATGTCTTACTCGGATAGATCCTCTTATTCCAAGTCTACAGTGATAGATAGTATATCTGCAGTGCACTAGTGACCTATTTTTTTAAATGATGATAACCAATAGAATGAAGGATAGCAGGGGAAATAAAACAGGGAGCCTAATTAAGAACAACATGGCAGTTCAGAAAAGAGAAAGAGAAGTCTTGTACGTACTTGTCAAAGATGATCTTAATAGGATATCCCGGCAGGGCCTCGATGATCCACTCACAATTGAGGGCCTCTTTATAAAGCTCAGGCCAGCCCGGGGACAGAATAATGCCACTGGAAGCCTTTAGGTTTCCACCACATGGGGCTAAAGAACAGGAGAAGATGACACAGAGAAAGATTCAGAATTGTTATTTTATTGTTCAATTGACTAAGGACAAATCCAAAGGAATCCAAAATGATGGAATGAAACCAGTAGAAAAGAGCAAAAAAAAAAAAAAAAAGGCAAAACAAAAGTGAAAGCTAAGGAAGAGAGGGAAAGATTGCTTACACAAAAACAGTTTCCTTCAGAGAGACCACTATTTCAACCTAGCTAGAAACTTATGAACGTATGAAACTTTAAAATCTGCAGGTTTGCACTATTGGAAAGTGGAGTTGATGGTGCAATTCCACATTTTACATTAGGGGCTGTGAAACGATTAATCACGATTAATCGCATTCAAAATAAAAGTTTATGTTTAAATAATATGTGTGTGTAGTGTGTATTATTATTTTGTATATATAAATACACACACATGCATGTATATATTTAAGAAATATTTTGCATGTATATACTTTATATATATATTTCATATTATACATAAATATAAATATTTTATATATTAATAACACATTTTTTCTTAAATATACATGTAGGCTATATGTGTGTATTTATACAAAATAATTATACACACACACATACTGTATATTACGTATGTAAACACAAACTTTTATTTTGAATGCGATTCAATCGCAAATAATCGTTTCACAGCCCTATTTTACATGTGCTATCATTTCTCATTTTTTTATTTATTTAAAAACAGAAGACCTAGAGTGACATCCCATCTTGTTCTTTGTGGTGTATTGCATGACCACACCTTTATCGACAACATATTCCATTTCTTCGTCTGTCCCTAATATATTATCTACTTAACACAGATGATTTAAAAGAACAAATAAACTTGATAGCCTTAGTGATATTGGATAAGTCTGGTTAATTAAATCCGCAAAACAAAAACGTCAGTGAGTGTTTTTTCCGAAAATGTAAATTCTGGAAACAGAATGTGTTCAATGGGAAGTAGATGATCTCATCGCTTGACTCAGTGTACTGAAGGACATCTATAAAAAGCATTGCTTGACAAATGTCATAAAATGATTTGTAGCATGCAGCAGCAAATTTCATTAAACGAGAGGATGTTTTTTTCCCCCCCTTTTCTTGTAAGAATCCAGTTAATAGTTCTTGAGTACGTACAGAAAATAAAGATTATATATTTTTGGTTCCACTGATGTTTCAGTTGATCTCATGTACTTTAAGAAAAAAATCAAGTTGAATAAACTTCCAAAAGGTTCGGTAAAGTGCAAACGGTGATGGAGTATAACATTTCGGTTTTGTTACAAGCAAACTTGTGAATTATTAGAGGACACACCTTCACAACGTGGCACAGCGTTGTCCCACACAACATTTCCATCTTTGAGAATGCAGGAGATGGTCTGAGATCCGTGGGTCTTCATGAACCCCTCCTCACACAGGAAAGAGATGGAGCTGCCAAGCTGTAGACTCTCACCAAATCGCTTTCCGTTTACTGGCACGCCAGGGTCGGGACATTCGTTGTGTCGAAACGCTGAAGTGGAGGAGAAAAACAATGAAATATGGAAGAGAAGTGCATTCTAACTTGAACTTAAATGGGCAAAAAAAAAAAAAAGAAAAAAAAAACTGGGCACAGCAACAACACACATTTGTATTTAACTGGAAAATTTGAGATATAATGTTTTTTTTTTTTAATTTATTAATTAATTTTTTTTATACCTGTTCAATGTCCACATTAGAGCCCGACTGATAAAGGATTTTGAAGGCCAATACTGATACAAATATTTTTTGGTTTTAAAATCCGATATTCCGATATATCGGCCGATAATTTACTTTATTTAATTTAATTTTTTTTTTCCAGAAACTCGCAACAAAACATTAACAGATTTCCCTAACATTAGTTATTTGTAGTTATTTATGAGTTTTAATTAAAATAATATGATAATGCGTTTTAAAAAGAAACTTGCTTCTTTTATTGTCACAACAGAACTGAGGAACATCAAAAATATATTAAAGATCTGATATATAAAATAATAATTACTCCCTACATTGCCTTATAAGCTACCTGCAACCTGGATCAGGAGGTTGCGGGCTGTGTGGCGCGTTATGCACGAGTGTTCCCAACAGGGACGTTGTAGAGTGCCCTCTGGAGGACGAACTATACAACTCCAACACAACATGAAGCATGTTTCGTCCATTTTTACTTTATTTTTGAAATATTCATTTATCGGCCATTATAACTGCCGATACCGATAGTTTGGAAAATACCTAATATCGGCTGATAATACCGGCCTGCCGATAAATCGGTCTGGCCCCTGCAACCTGGATCAGCTGGTTGCGGGATGTGTCGCGCGTTATACACGAGTGTTGCCAACATGGACGTTGTAGAGTGCCCTCTGGTGGACAAACTATACAACTCCAACACTCATGACATGGTTGAAGCGTGTTTCGTCCGTTTTTACTTTATTTTTGAAATATTCATTTATCAGCCATTATAAATGCCGATACCGATAGTTTGGAAAATATCGGCCTGCCGATAAATCGGTCTGGCTCTAGTCCACATTTTGTTATAAAATAGACAACTTTTACTAGGCCTCAACTAAATTAAAGAGGGAGTTCTCAATATGGCAATTGAACTGAAAACAGTGTGACACATCGTTTCTGCTATAACTACACTAATTAATTTTACTTAGAACAAAATATTGATTTATGTGGCTTCCCAAGTTTTTGGCTTCAGTGGAAAGTTTGGAGCGACTCAGTACTTATCAATAGGTCTTCAGAGAAGATGTATTATCAGCAGACAGAATCTCTCCCACAAATCTGTTCATTCCTGCTACAGCGTGGCTCTAACACCACCAAGGTCAAGGGTTTGATTCCTGAGATCATGAAGAAAGACGAAATATATCCTTTTGGATAAAGGCGTCTGCCAAACACATCCCAAAGTCATCGACTGACACTGTCAAAGACATTAATATAAACGTATTATTGTGTTTCCAGTCAGGCAATGGGAATTCATTCTTGGTAATAAACTTGTTGACTCAAGAAGATCTCAAACCAAGATTGTGTGCGTGATCCATCACCATCATGTGCCAACAAGCCGTTCGATGGAGTTTGTCATCTCTTTAATTAACATGAATAATTGGAGCGTCCCTCCCACTCCCCCAAAAACACGGCACATGGGGAGTCAAATCATGTGGGATCACCTCCCGACAGCTTCAATTAACTGTGGCTTTATTTAATTATATATGTATTTGGAAATAAATTCCAATTAAATCTGTGGCTCTTATTGTTCTTCCTCACAAGGATACTCAAGCATCTATCAAATCCACTGCCATATGCTATGCCCCGTGAACAGTGATTGCTGAAGGACGACAGATATACAGACAATTCTCCCCGGAGGGGAAAAATAAAACTTTATCCATCTCATATAACAAAACAACTTCTGAACTCTTTTAACTTCCAGAACCTTTTCAAATTTACTGCATACTATCACTGACAAAACATCTAAACGCTATTATCTATTATACATCTAAAAATCTCCAACTTCAATGTGATGTTAGACTCAAACAAGTATGAACAGGTTTGCCCAGAATAACTTGAATAAATGATTTATTTTTACCACAAAACTAAAAACGAAAGTCACGAATATAGAGCTGTATTTAAAACGTACTGGTGAAAGTGATGTTGAAGCCACGGTCTGTATACGTATGATCGGTCAGAAATTCCAGTCGGGCCACGTGGCCGCTGGTGGTGATGGGTGACGGCAGCACATCTCCAGAAAAGGTGCCAAGAATTGGCGACTCCGCCTTGCCGCCGTCTTTAATGGACAGAAAGTCGAACTGTTTCTCCATGCTCAGGTCGTTGAAGGCTAAATTGATGCGGCTCTCGGGTTTGGCGATGATCAGCCACACACAGTGCATGTTGTTTCCGTACTCTTGAGGGTAGTTTGGTGATAGCAAGACCCCAGATGGAGTTGTGAAGTTGAAGAAACATGAAACTGAGAAAGGGACAAAGAGATAAAACAAGCAACTGTTAAACACTGGTGTCGTACATCAAGCTGCGAGGAAAACTGGAGATAAAAACCGCCACTGAAGCTAAAATCAATTCACAATGCATAGGCAGGTCATTTGTTGTTGCTTAAACAATGCAGCGATACAGGACAGGATTTCTGCAAGTATCTTCAAATTAAATTGGATGTTTTTAATGCCTTTTTTAATGCCATTTTTTTTTTTACATTTTTAATGCCAAACATGACCCATGACTAACCGTGTACAGTGCTATTAATCGATAAAAAAATGTTAATAATAATAATAATAACTTGATTAAATCACACATTGTTTTCTCTGATTAATCGCAATTAAAAACACATTTTTATAGTTTTATAATAGTTTATATATTTTTACAATTCCATAGTTAATCACAAATGATTGTAGAGATAACAAACACAATATATGTTAAATACTTGTTTAATGGCATCTTTTTTATGAGTGAAGACCAGCAATTGATGTCTGGATAATATATATATATATATATATATATATATATATATATATATGAAGAGTTCAGATGCAAAAGCCTCGAAGTGCCATTTGAAATTTTCTTCTAAAATGACCATTTTTATCAAGCTTGTATATTTAAGTTCAGTAATTTCACTTAAATGGCAATGAAGATTACCTATTAATTGTCATTTAAGTGAAATTACTGAACTTAAATATACAAGCTTGATAAAAATGGTCATTTTAGAAGAAAATTTCAAATGGCATTTAGAGGTTTTTGCATCTGAACTCTTCATATATATATATATATATATATATATATATATATATATATATATATATATATATATATATATATATCCCCCTAATTTTAAACATAAATTACAGCCATTCAATACTACAGTGTAACTGTATAGCAAGCTAACCATTTCTTTTTCCATTTATTAGGTAACGTTTGTTCTCTCATAACCTGTAGTATACTTTATTGGTTACTGCCCCTTTAAAATCTGCCGCTACTGACAGAGATGCAGATCTCACACACGTCTCATTTTCTCACAACTCTTTTAATTAATTTAAGACTTCCTTTAACTCATTTAATACTGCTCTTACGTAACTCTATATTGTTCATTCAAGCGCGAAAGAGAACCGTTTTCTGGCGCGCTGTGTGCACTATACTGGCGCCCATCTTTCTGAGTGTCATGTGTGTGTGTTTGTGTGTGCATTGAGACATTCACAAGCAGCGCATTCTCTTTTGTTTTGTCACTCTTGAATGGTTAAAAACCATTTGCGTGAATAAGAGTGGGATCATATAATGTAACGCTTCCAAGGCTGTACAAAATGCCTGTGTCGCCTCCGCAGAACGCCAATTTTGCTCCGGCCTCACGCAAGTGCCAAACTGGTTTTGCGTGTTTATTACGTACTAGCATATATATTGTGCCACATTTTTTTTTTTGCCGATACCGATAGAAACACTTAACTTGAATCCCCTCCCCCACAGGGCCTATACCTCCATAAAGAACTACAGTGTTTTCCATACTCATGTAGTGAGGTGAAGGGATAAAATAATAGCACATTGTTTTATATATTAGGTATACGACGCCTTAGTGTGTATATTGTGATTGTGCCTATTGTAAAAGATAATGGTTGAAGATGTTGCCGGGAAAGACGTTTAAGTGTTTATCTGCTGGGATAACTTATTTTCAGGATTTGAGACAAACCTGAAGGGGCAATAAGCATCACTAAATAGCCATGGGGAGAATGAAAATGAGCTCAGTGGTGGACTGAAGAAGGATCGTTACGGTTCCACCTCATAAGAATGACTTTGCAGTCTGAGCTAATAATAATGGCATAAAACAGCAAAAAAACAAAGTTGTGAGTCAACTGCATTTAAATTGATGTAATAAGATGGTAGCCATTATAGTGACAAACGACTACAGGCTGAGGCAAATTGACGGTATTACATGAATCCAAATAATAGAGAAAGAACATTAATATCAAAACAAGTTGGACACGCATTAACTGACAAACAACATTATATGCCGTGACACTCAATTCAATCATTTAAATGCCACAAACAGCTTTCTCTTTCAGAAGCAAGGAAGTACATCAACTGCTTGCATTCTCAAATTAGCTTTCTTCAGTTCGGTTAAATCCGCTAACTTCATTATAAGACCCTGATATACTAAATAAAGCAACTAAATGCTTTAAATGAACTGTCACATTGGCTTGGCTCGGCCACTGAGAGGATGCATCGGTGGGGACTTACTTTACTAAAGACACTGCCATTAGATTCACTTTCTAACATGCTCAGACAGTAATATCCACCAACCTCCCAAATGTGATCATGTGGGTGCGGAATGTATTTTTGGGGTAAGGGTTGTCACTTACACACACAGCTTGGCTTCTTGGCTGACCACTGATTATTTTTTTGGCAGGTAATGTTCTTTTTTCCCACCAGCTCAAAGGCTGGAAGGCACTCAAAATAAAGTTTGTCTCCATGTCGGAAGCCTGTGCCTTCCCTCTTGCCATAGGCTGGGATTCCAGGGTCTCCACACCCACCCTGGTCAATTTCTGAAAGAAACAAAAAAGAAAAGAAAATAGCTTTTACATTGGGACAGGATTAATCAATTAAGTTTCCATCAAGGTTTTGGAATGGGAAAGTAAGGTCACTTGTAAGGTTATTGTCTCAGTATCCAAATTTCTGTTGCTTATACTTAATTATTTAAATCATTTATTCATAAAATGTACTCTCTCATATATCCTCTACAGCACAGCCAAATAAATATTTACTTCATGAACGTATCAAAGATACAATAAAAACAATGATATTGTAAAACGTTATTGCACTTTGAAAATTACTGTTTTCTAATTCAACATATTTTTTAAAAAATGTATTCCTGTGATGACAATACTGAATTTTGATTTTCATTACTCTAGTCTTTAGTGTCACATGATCCTTCAGAAATAATTTTAATATTTTTATTTGTTGATCAAGAAATATATATTATTGTTATCAAAATAATCTAACAAATGTGTGCTACTTAATATTTTTATATTAGGAACAGTGAATTTGTCAGGATTCTTTATTGAATAGAAAGCTCATAAGAACATAATATATATATATATATATATATATATATATATATATATATATATATATATATATATATATATATATATAAATATCTCATCCCAAGACGTCATATAACTGACGTTTTGGGACGTCTTTTGACCATACGTCAATATTCGCCTTTTTAGGGCCCCCTTAAACGTCGGTATGAGGTTATGGGATCCTAACTCTACCCCAGACCTAAACCTAACCCTAAACCTAACCCGTCACCTAACTGACGTTAAAGGTAAAGCGTCAGTTGCATGACGGCCCGGGATCGCCATCTACCGACGTTTAAGGGGGCCCTAAAAAGGCGGATATTGAAAGACGTCCCAAGACGTCAGTTATATGACTTTTTGGGATGAGACTGTGTTACAATATCTTACTGATTCCATAATTACAGTTCAAACATTTATCATTATTATTTAGCAGGAACAAATTAAATTACACACTTACATGCTGCATATACGACTTATACTTCTTATATCAGCTGACAGCAAAGCATATTAATGCAAATTACCTTCAATGTTGCCCCAATGGCATCTGCGAATGGCTTGCTCTCCTAATGAATTGTCTTTTTTTCACTCTGTTCCCTTATACCCTCACCTGTCTCAATATGTCAGGGCTCATTTAGAATCACAAGGCCAAAGCGAAAGAAAGACAGGACTACTGAGAGAGGGACAGAGAGAGTGCTACAGGCAAGAGATCTCATGAGGTAGGCTAACTATATGGGTTTGATTATGGAAAAATGTGTTTTCTGCTGATTTGACATACAGTGCATACTGCAATATGTTAAATGAAGCTGAGAGTATATACTTGGGAAACATCTCAAATGCACTTTACAGTTTGCCGTTAGCATGTATAACTCTATAATGCTTTAATACGAATTAAAATGCATAATTAAATTGCTTTAAAAAAAATCATGTGACTGATTTGTACACTCTTAGAATAAAAGGTTCTATAAAGGATTCTGTAAGGCACTTCAGATATCATGGGATCATTTTGGATTTAGTCTTAATTTTTTAGTTTAATACAATTTTATGAATTAAGCAGCTCGAAAACATAGGTCTAATTTATTACTATACAAAATTTAAATAACAGAATTAATCATAAAAGTATTATGTAATCATTTAAGACATTTCCTTTTTGGGAGAAAGGTTCTTTAGAATTGAGTCAAGAACCCTATGAATTCTATATAGAACCTCAATGAACATTTCGGTCAGATATGATGATGTTTAAACATTCAGATGTGTCTCGATGCCTTCCCACCTCCACATACTGTCTGAAAAGGCAGCATTTTTCAGATTTCAGACATGTGACAGGTCTCTACCCGGACTGAATCTCCATCCTGTATCTTGGGAATTACACCCTCAGTTTACTTCTGGCCATATCAACCAGTTAAGGCAACAAGATCGTGTTAGAAAGTGTCTCCTGAGCTGACAAATGTTACGCAGTCATCCCTGGGGAAATGTTTGTATGCGTGATTCCTTAAGTGTCCCAGCTAACACTTTGTTACAGACATCTTCTGCTTGGTGACAAACAAACTGTCTCAAGAGCTGACATGTGGACTTTCATAAGGGGCAACATTTGTTATTTACCCATTTCAAATTTCCTATGATTTATTCATCTGTCACTTTGATTTTTTTTTTAAACTCTGAGAACACAGATGGAAGCCATTGACTTCCTAATGAAGGATTACTAATAATGCAGGAAGGCACGAGTGCAAATATATCCATCTTTACACATCACACAAGTTAAGAATTCATTTTTTCCCAGCATGCACCTGGGGTCGCCAAATAGGCTATGCTCCTTCTGTTTTTTATTCAACTACTCAAATCCTCAATATATTAATGGGAGACAAACTGTTCTATTTCTGTTTCTATGTATATTGTGCTAGCATTTTTTTCTTTAGCTAGAAATAAACTTCAGTCAAAATCAATCAAATCAAATAGAATTTGTAATATGGATATGCATGCACATTTATAATATTAAGTAATAATAATACATGTTTCTTGAGCAACAAATCAACATTTCTGAAGGATCATGTGACACTGAATCATGTGACACATCAGTAATGATGCTGGAAATTCAGCTTTGCATCACAGGGATAAATTACAAATTAAAATATATTGAAAGAGAAAACATTGTAATAATATTTCACAATCTTACTGCTTTTACTGTATTTTTGCACACCACTACGTAGGCTCAACTAAATTCAGGAAGACAACAGTAAAATACAATGGAGCTCCAGTTATGAATCAAATAAATCCAGAAAATATGTAGAGAAAAAAAAAGAATGATAAGGTAAGAATTTAAAGTGAAATACATTTTAAACATGTAAATCATCCAGTGGTAGAGCAGAAGAGGAGGAAACAATTTCTAGTTTTGTATATACTATAACCTATTTCCTTTGAACGCCACTGCCATCTTACTGAAGAAAACGAGAGAATGGATGCACAATGAAATAGAGATCTAATTGTTCAAAATGTGGCTTTCCTTAGGGTAGTTCTGCAAATGTCATGACCAAATGTCCAATTTAACGCATCCTCTGTGGTGGTGGAGAAACCATGACATAAAATGGGCTGAAAGTGGCTTTCGTTTGGACAGTACATCATATTTCAGGGCCTTAGGTCATCTTTAAGGCATACTCGGTGGCAGCCAATAAATCACACCGCAAAATGGGATAATGGCAGAATAGGTAGAAGTTGTGTTTGACTATCACTAAAGAATCATAGAACAGCTGCAATGAAAACACACTTCTTGTATGATACATTTATTTTATTTCTTATTTTTCTCTTAATAGTCTGACTAATAGTCTATGCTTTGTTTATTACATACTTTTCCAGACCTGGAAATTACTCAAATCAAACTGCATAGGAACCCTGACCATACTACATCAAATATATTAAAATATAAAATGTTATTTTTTTTAATTGTAAACATATTTTTTGAAATTTTACTTTTTAAAATGTAATCAGTTTTGATAATGTATTACTATATCATGTACTTAAGCATGGATCGTCCTTATGCATTGGTCTAGCTTAAAAACAGCATTGTCTGCATTGACTTTCTGAACAATTATGCTTGGAAATTGTAAAATATTAGATGCAATAATTTAGGGGTGCATCATTTCCCTACAGCGGGAGGCAGAGGTTCAAAGAGAATCCTCAACTTCATTAAATGTCTCTTATTGTTTTAATCATGTTGGGGGGTATGAATACTGCTCCACTTTCGTCTTATGCTTCTGCAGTGGATAAAAGCATAACAAACCTGGAGGCTTATTGTGGATCTGACAGCAAATATTGGTTTGTAATTCATAAAATGTGCCTAAGTCCCGCATGTGTGGTGCAATTCTGAAAGAGGGCAAGTATGAAAGTTCTAATATTCTCGTTTTCAATCAGACATACACTCTGAAACTGAAAATTAGTAGCCGCTCTTGCATGATATCCTTCCTGTCCCATGGCCCTCATTCCAGCAAGGTTAAACGATCACAAGCTGCTTTGAGGACCCTCGCCACGAGTGCAAAAGCTATAATGGTGAAGCGAGAAATAGAAAGTGAAAGGATTTTTTTTTTAAAAAAAAGAACACGCTGTTCCCGTACTCTCAGTAGATACCCCAAGAGTGTCACGAAGCAGAAAGCTAGAAGAAAATTGAGAAATTTTCTCAAAGGAAATCATATGGTCCAAGATTTGACCAGCTATTTGTATGTGAACTTTTTCCAATGACCTCATTATAACACGTCACCTTCAACATGAACATCACATGCAATCATGAACAAAGTAAGAAAGTATTTGCATGTCCACCCAATCTGATCATAGGAGGCATAATTGCTTATGGTGAAGAAAAAACAAACAATGGGTCTCATTCACAAGCATGCGCACACACAAATTTGTTCGTGAGATCTGTGTACGATCGTTTTATACAAACAAATCATACAAAACTTTTGTGCTAAAATGTTTTCTAAATTTACGAAAAAAATGTAGGAGGAACTAAAACCACACATACACAAAAAACACTTTCTCTGTTCTCATATAATGGTATTAATATATTTCATCTTAACACAATTATAAATATATTATATAATAATGTAAATATCTAAAAATAATGTTAATATAACATAATTTAATTCGTACGAATTCGACGAATGATTAAAAAGTGTCTAATTCATACGACCTCACTCGTACGAATTTGTACGATTTGTCTAAACCCACGTGATGGGTAGGTTTAGTGGCGGGGTAAGAGGTAGGTCATTCGTACGAATTCATACGAATTGGCCAATTCGTAAAATATGTACGATTTAGCAAAATCTTACTAATTCGTTCAATTGAGGTCGTATGAATTGTTACGAATTAGCCCCTTTTTAATCATTCGTCGAATTCGTACAATTTGGTCGTGAGATCGGGTTGGATGTACAGCTGGCTAGTGAGAGGTCTGTAATCTGGGTCTGTATAAATGGTGTTTGAACCGGTTTTGAGAATGACACACACACACAATCTGCAGAGAGCAGCATGTTTGACGAGAGTGACGAAAGGCTGTGAAGGAAAGGTTGTGTGGAACGCCCTTATATGGAGATGGCTTGGCCGTTTTATGCAAATGACTAACCGTGTACACGCATCCACTCATTTAGAATACTCACTAGTCATTAACATTAGAATGAGATTAACAACAAATCCATGTGTGTAGGCTGCATATTATTAGTGAATGAGACCCAATGCATTTTTGATTACAGAGAAAGGTCATCGCTCCAGTGACAATACGGTAAGATGCTTCAACTAAGCATACTCTATTGATAATCACCAAATGTACAACCCTCCAAAGCTATTTGACATGTTTAAAGTGAGCTACAGATGTTTTAATCAGGGATGTCAATCAGTTACTTTTGTATCGACTTAATTGCGTAATAATGAACAAATATGAGAATGTGATACATATATGATATAGTAAACAATCACATTAAATTACATGTATGAATATTTGTTGAGATAAAGTCCTGAATATGTACAAATCAAGGAGCGATTCGTTAAATAATAATTAATATTATTATTAAATCAAATAAAATACTAAACAAAAATTATAATTAAGAATTCAACTAATAAATAAGATACATAATACTAAACATGTTAAAAAAGTAATAAAAAGATATTGTTGGTTTAACTTAAAACATTAAGTAACCTGGTTGCCTTAAAAGTTCATTGAAATGGAAAAATTGAGTTAATGCAAAGAAGGAGATTGATTTAATCAGAAACTCAAAATATTATTTTATCTGGACCACATTAATTATTTAAGTTGATTCGGTAAAATACAAAATGTGATTACAAATCATGAACACACACACACATATATATATATTACAGTGAAAATAATAAATTACCAAAATTACTTTCATGATCAAAATAAATGAAAATTAAAACTAAAATAATAAAGAACAAAAAATAAGATGACTATTAGTCATTCCCAAAATTGCATTAATAAAATTATTATAACATTATTATTGTTATTAAAATATTAAAAATAGCAATAACACAATTGTAATTGTAGCTTAGCTTAACATTATAGTTTAGAGCATAGAGTTTCCTCTAATTACCTTCATAAGAAACCTTAAAGCCCAGGGAGCCACTCGTGTCATCCGTTTTAAAATTGAGCCACATCTGATGGCTGGTGCTGACCACCAGATCTGGAGTTGTAGTCCCAGACAACCTTCATATCAAAATAAGAGAGACAGACATTATAATAAAACGCTGAATCTTCACTTTCAATACATCATTTGACACATCTCAGAGAACATTGGGAGTTCCCCAATTCCCCCGGCACTATCCTTCAGGGATCTGTGGAATGGGTCCATAAGGGCTTACGAGACCTGCTAATTAAGCACATTAGACCATCAGGGACTCTGAGTATCCAGAGAGAAAGTGTCCAGGGACACAGGGCCATTCAAAAGGAAAACAAGCACTTGTACACCCCTGCCAGAGAGCGCACATAAAACGGCATCGATAAAACTTTATGAAGACCATAAATTTCAGCACAATTAATAACAACACACTCAGCAACGTTTCCGGAGCATCTGGTGTGCAAATCTGCATTATGGGGCATCGACGTGTGATGCGCTTTTTGCAGCAGGAGTGATCTTGTTCTAACATTGAGACTCATAGTGATTGACAATAAAGCTTGGGGTGTTTTTGCCATCCAGTTCTGCTCTGAGGGGTGATGAAACGAGATGAAATAGAGGGGGGGCTGAAGGAAGAAACGGCAGAGGAGGAGAGAACGGAGCGGCTGAAGGAAGAGAGGACGAGCAGAGATGAAAGAAGATGGGGAGGAGGTTTATATACACAGAGAGGAGACTTAAAGAGTGGGAGACACAGCCTGGGAGGAGTTTGAGAGAGGATGGAGAAGAAAGCAAAAAGATGAACAAAAAGTACTCACACATGAAAGACTGTCCGCTGATCGCCGATTACAGCGCCGTCACCCACGGTTAGAGTGTCGTAGCCCCGCTCCAAGTCAAACTCCTCAAAATTTAGCTTGATCACCTGCACACAGTGAAGAATCCCAGTCAGATTTCTAAACTTGGTGAGAACTGTGGTGAAGCAATAATACTTTCATTTATCATCTAATCATAGTATATATATATATATATATATATATATATATATATATATTAGATCTAGTTCTAAAAGAAAGACTATTCCAGTAATCATAAAATAATCATTTTTAAATCAGGATGGATGGATGGATGGATGGATGGATGGATGGATGGATGGATGGATGGATGGATGGATGGATGAAAGAAGATTAAATCAAGATGTATGTATGTATGGATGGATGAAAGAGATGAAAGAATATTAAATCAAGATGGATGGATGGGTGGATGGATGGGTGGATGGATGGATGGATAGATGGATGGATGGATGGATGGAAGAAGATTAAATCAAGATGGATGGATGGATGAAAGAGATGAAAGAAGATTAAATCAGGATGGATGGATGGATGGATGAATGGATGAATGGATGGATAGATGGATAGATGGATAGATAGATAGATAGATAGATAGATAGATAGATAGATAGATAGATAGATAGATAGATAGATAGATAGATAGATAGATAGATAGATAGATAGATAGATAGATAGATAGATAGATAGATAGATAGATAGATAGATAGATAGATAGATAGACGGACGGACGGACGGACTGACAAACAGATGGATGGATGGATGGATGGATGGATGGATGGATGGATGGATGGATGGATGGATGGATGGATGGATGGATGGATGGATGGATGGATGGATGGATGGATGGATGGATGGATAGATAGATAGATAGATAGATAGATAGATAGATAGATAGATAGATAGATAGATAGATAGATAGATAGATAGATAGATAGATAGATAGATAGATAGATAGATAGATAGATAGATAGATAGATGGACTGACAAACAGATGGATAGATGGATAGATAGATAGATGGATGGATGGATGGATGGATGGATGGATGGATGGATGGATGGATGGATGGATGGATGGATGGATGGATGGAACACTAGTTATTACACCAGACATTTCAAACTATTTTTGGAAATCAGTCATTCTCAGATAATTCTCACTAGTTAACAGACAAAAGAAAAACTCTCTCTGCAGTTGTAGAAAACAAATAAATAATTTAAAAAAAATATGTGAAAATGAAGATTCAAATGTGCCTATTTCTCATTCTTCTCCCAGATGAAAACAAGACTGCAGAATTTCTGATACACAAGGAGAAAAGTAAGAGTTGAGAAAAGGAGAAAAGTAAGAGTCGAAAGGTGAGCAATTAAATATGAGGGTTCATCACTTGTACACAGAAAAAGGAATACTGCAAAAAAACATAAATAAAATAAACAAAATTCGCTGTCTAGCTTCCCATTTCAAATTGGCTGCCACATTTCCACCAAATTCATAATGTTTTTGGAGTGCTCCGAGAATAACTCCTAATGAAAAAGCTTATATAAATGCAAATTGCATTCTGTCCTATGGTAAACACACTTCGCAACTAAGAGTGCCATGGGTGAAGTGCCAGCAGTCTGATCGGTCACAACAAGATTTCATCCTCTTATACCTCCTCTGAACCTTTCTTTTTCTCAATTCACCCCCTCAATGATGTGTGCTGCCCACCTCGCCTGTATCCCACGGTTATGGTGTGTGTGATCATGACTGACAACGCTGTGGGCAGGGCAATGCTCAGCTGACTCATTGAGGGATTATGATGCAAATGCTGCTCCCAGCAAGCCAATCAAAAATACCAAACACCAAAAATACCAAATACCAAAATACCAAAACGTATTTGTTTATTAATTTGTTCTCGCTTCTTCTAAGGCAGTGGCCTACAAATCTCAGCTGACTTTGTTGCACTCGCATAACGAGTTGGTCGCGATCGACTTGTATATGTCTTCGTTCCTGATTTTGTCTAGACGTTTGATGCCGAGCATTATTCTGTAACAGTTCGTCCTGGGCTAGAGTCGAACTTCATTAAGACTCCTGACGTTAAACTGACCTCATCTAGGATCACGATGTGAAACCGATCCACCCCCTTGCAGGGCTAGTAACCCGCTTGGGTTGAATTAACTTACTCCGAAAGTCATTAAAGAAGAAATCTAGTAAAATGCAACCTTTTTAAAATGTTAGAAAGAGGATAATTTAAACCATCCACACAAACATCAATAAATAAATAGGGATAAATCACTGAGGCTTTGAGACAAAGGGCATGGTGAATATGGCCTCGCAGCTGAGAGCGATAATGCTCAAGACTGCATGGCAGGGAGCGGGACATGGAGGAGTGAAGCTTTTTGTCGAAAAGGAAGTCCCTGCAGAAGTGGAGTAGCTGATAATACCAGCCCGCTGGATGACGATAGCGCACAGAACAAAAGGAAGACTGATAATTAAAAAATGAAGAGGACAACAAAAGCAATCAGCCATGTCTTCTCATGAACAACTTATTCTCTATTATGATGCCTTCTGGGGATCCCTCCATCTGAGGCAGAAACACAGCGTCTAGACTCTGAGCTAATGTTTGTCTGAGAGCGGGGGATTCAGCCCGGTGCGGTTCCACATGCTGCATTTCCCTGCAGAGTTATATCTGTTTTTCCTCATTCTTTAGTTCCAAGTTCATTTTGCAGTTCTCGTCATTAGGCACCACGGTCGACATAAATAGAATGGACATCTTTGAGAAGCAAGAGGATCTTTAACTGTAGCTCCGGGGAATACGGTACTGAGGCATTAAAGACTCGGCCCCTTCTGAACTTCAGGATGATACTTCGTTCCGGATGATTAGACATATCACACTGTTAGCCAAATGTCATTATAGAGGTCGCATTTCCTTTTGTTTCTTCAACATCCTAACAATCTCACTAGCTTATTTAATTTGTCCATTCTATTAGGGGTGTAACAATACCCTCATGTCACGATTCCTTTAGCGTCACATAGAATGCTATATGACAAAACGGCGCTATACTACACACATGGCACTCTTTATCGTTAATATACAGCCTGTTCTCACGTAAATGCGTCTCTATAACACGCATCGTGTATTGTCGTGTAATTTATACGCGAAAATGAGTTTTTACGTGCATATGAGACGCAGTTTTTCGCGTGCAATTGATACGCAGTTCATTTGCGTATAATACACACGCACCCCACACCACTAATCGTACAATACACACGCACCTACCCCACACCTAAACTTAACCTAACCAACCAATGCGTATTATATGCACGTAAAAACTCACTTTAGCGTATATATTACACGACAATACACATGCGTGCTATAAAGACGCATTTAGTGTGATCGGGTTGTAATATAACACGCGAACCCAAGTTGTTATAAATCCTTTAGCGTAATATGAGACTACCCAACCCTACCCCAAACCTAAACCTACCCATCACAGTGTGTGTTATATTAACGATAACGGGTGCCATGTGCGTAGTATAGCGCAGTTTTGTCATATAGCGTTCTATGTGATTCTAAAGGATGGGAATGCGTTTCACGATTCGATACATATTACGATACTGAACTCAGAATACGATACTGCGATACATATGGTAAAAGGTTAACTAAAAATGTACCGTTGATTAGAATGCTAAATTTGATATTACATTGTAGCTTTAAATGAATAGGCTTGGACTTGGTGCTTGTAACCCAAGGACAATTGTGACACCAGAATAAAAATATGGTAACACTTTTTTTCGATAGTCTAATTTAGACATTCTACTAACTATAAGTAACTTTTCAGCTACATGTCAACTAACTGTCATTAGAGTATTAGTAGACTGTCATCTTAATATCTGCTAACACTTTATTTTGTTGGTCTCCCAACAGACATTCAACTGACTATGAGTAACTTGGCGACTACAAGTAAACTTATTCTCCTAACCCAAAGCCTACCACCTAACTATAACCTAACAGTCTATTGACAGTCTACTATAATATACTAATACTGTAATGAGAGTTAGTTGACATGTAGCTGAAAAGTTACTTATAATTAGTAGAACGTCTAAAGTGACTATCGAAATAAAGTGTAACCCAAGGTAAGGGGTTCTAATGTCGGTCGCTGTGTTGCCCCAAAATGTCAGTAAAACGAAAACTAGCGGAAACTCTGGTGTATATTTACAGTATATATATATATATATATATATATATATATATATATATATATATATATGCATCACATAATTTTAAAATATTCACTATGCATCATCAAATGCTAAATGATGTCAAACACTATAACTGTGATACTAAAGGCTTTAACAGCTGCCGGGGTCTGTCCACACTAGAAGAGTCTTTGGCTCGGGCACCAAACCAGCTGCAGCGAAATCAAAAGCTCATTGTCAGGTACATTTCATATAGCCCCAGTTCTGCCTCTGCCTCACAGCTAACCTCACATCTTCTCCGGGTACTATTGTGTCAGAACGAAAATAGAATGTCATTACGGTTGTAAAGAGCAAAAAACAGCAATGTTCCATCTTCATCTGCGCCCCGCTCTCCAGCCGTGACAGTGTGAAGCAGAACTGTCCTTTACACACAGGATGAAATAGCGAACTGGGCGGCAGAGGAAGAGCAGGGGGCACTGATAGAGCCGCTCCACCCCATTCCATTTGCCCTCCATCTCTTGCTCCCCTTCTCTCCCAACTGAGTTATGGTGATGAGGGGAGGGATTTGTTAAGCCATTTATTTGAACCTAGATAACGAAAATCTGGCAAGCGAGTAAGAAAATGGCCTTGAACTCGACGCCAAAGTCATGACACAGAGCGCAGCAGTTTTGTCTCTCCTGTGGAAGCCACTCAATGTGGTTTTCTTTATCTTCCATTCTCCGTTAATATAATCACCAATGTTTCATTTTTTTCTATAATGTCTCAGAAGTATATAAAGGCTATATATCTAGATATTGCACATCATTTCTCAATATATGTGTATCCTTTTCCTTGCAGTTATTAGCAGGCCCACATAGAAACAGTGCTGCACTCAGAAAGCTACCTAAAATTCATAAAGCGGTCCCACTGTGCGTTGGCTTATTGAATATTTCAGTTAATTTGATAATGCTTTCAGATCCAAGTAAGAGTTGCTCCATATACACTAGTTTAAACGTTTGGGGTAGGTAAGATTCAACCTAAAATAAAAAAAAGGCATATTCAATTGTTCAAAAGTCTGAGTAGATTTTTATTTCAAATAAATTCAAAGAATCCTGGGAAAAAAAAAAAAAAAAATATATATATATATATATATATATGGCAGAATATCAGCTTATTAAAACTATTTCTAAAGGGTCATGTGACACTGAAGACTGGAGAGCCATAACAATAATTAAATGTATTTTTTAAATAAATTAAAATAAATTTTCATATTAATTTTTTTTTCATATTAATTCTTTTAAAATTTAATATAATTTTTTTCATATTAATTAAACAATTATATTAAAAAAGAGTAATTTTATTGTATTTTTTAATCAAATAAATGCAGCCTGGGTCTGCATAGGAGACTTCTTTCAGAGAAATAAAAATAATACAAACCCCAAACTTTTAAACACTAAAGCACAAGTTTAAATTAGATTTCCCCACCAATTTAGCACAGAAAAGGTCCACAAAAGTCACTGTGGATTGTGTCTGGGCATACAGTATTTTTTTTCTAATATTGCAAGCATGAAGCTGCTGCGAGTTAATATACGAACACGCTTCCGGAAACATTCACCTTAGAAGGGTCAGAAGCTGTGATGATCCAGGTACAGTTGGCATTGTTGTCATATTGCACTGGGAAATTTGGGGAGGTGATGATGCCACTAGGGCCACGGAGCTGACCACCACACATAGGAGCTGAAAGAAAAGAGACAAAGCATGTTGAAGCAAATTGTGCAGTTTGACTCTTCATAGAGTGAAAGAAAATCTCATCTATAAAAGTGTAAGACTGGAAAAACTGGTTGAAGAGATAGACCTGACCACTGGTCTATGAGACGAATGACCTTGCTGGGAATTAACATTTGACTCCCCCCCCCCCTCTTCTCCTGAGACGAAAGTCATTCTCTCTTGCAGAGATCACCCAAAACTCACACAAGAATCTATATGGTTTTAATTTGAACAAATATATGGTTTTACATGATAAGTTTAACAAAAGGTAATTAGGTTTTTAGATAACATACAAAGGAGGGTGAATAGGTAAACCCTCCTGCTCCCAGAAGGTGTGAACTCAATGCTAATTCCCGCTGTTCAAATGGTACCATGTAAATCAACTTCTGCCCCCAGTAAGTCTGGGAGGGTGAACACAGTCCATTTCCACTGTGAACTCATGTTAACATATGAAATTAGGTCTGTCTATATAATGAAATGCAACTAGAAGACCAGGGCCTTTTCTGTATCTCAGGTGAGCCCGTGAGGCTGGGAGTCGCAAGACTCTCAGATTCACAAATATTTCCTAATGACGGGTTCGTCTTTCATTTTTATTCCAGAACATTTGATATTTTGTATGCATTATCTTTGAACTGATGATAAATTTACCTGACATAATAAATTGTTACATTTGATGATTCTTCTAACTGATATTATTTCATTAGTGTTAAAATGACTTAGTCAAACTTTTGCTTACATTAAATGATACATGGATATCATTAAAAACCTTCAGTCAGAGTCAGATGAAATAACGAGAAAATACGTGGAGAGACATTAACACAGAGAGACCTTCTCCCGCTGATCGAATACTGCCATTGGATCAATCGAGCCGGGCTTACAAAAGATGTGATGCTTTCGAGGGGAAAAGGAGCCAATGTCAGTACTAATCACAGTAACAGTTCCTTAACAATAGAATAAAACGAATGGTATTGCCTTATACTGAAAGTCACTGATTATTTAAACATGGTATAAAACCAGCAACAAAAATAGTATCTACAGAGCAATTATTTTTTGGATTAATTTGTGAAATATGTTCAGATGTAACATATTTTGGTACAGATGTGTTCCTCTCGGTCAGATACAAAAAAAAAAAAAGAAAAAAAAAAGAAAAAAGAAAATATGTAATGTTAAATATTTATAATAATTTGGACTTCAAGGTTGTTTTCAGCTCCATGAAAGAAAATTTATAGAAAATATAGACCGAAAATTTCTATGTAAATAATTATATAAAATAATTTCTGTGTAATCACACATGTATTGTCATCAGTGCAATTTTAGTTGCTATTATAGTTTTATTATTTAGAATTTTTATATTTTTAATTTCCATGTTAATTTTGGTTTAATATGCTATTTCAGTTAAATTTATTCATTCTTTTTTCTTAATCATTTTCATTTTTTTTAATTTAAGTTATTTATTTCCAGTTAATAATTGTATTGTGTCAGCCTAAAATTATTATTATTTATAAAATTAAGGTAACCTTTCTAATTTAGTTGAGTTTAAGTTTTTCACTAATGTTTCTATTTTATTTCAGCTGTATTTCAACGTTTCTAATAGTATTAATTTTAGTTAACGATGAAATCCTTAGCAAGTAAAAATGCCTGAAATGTTTTATCCCATGTCTAAAGAACTAGTGAAGCACATTTCAATTCCACAACATCAGTCTGAAGTGTAAACCTAAAAAGAAAAGCAACAGGACCACAGACACTTTACTCACTACTCAACAGTCATACTCGCAGGTCAAAACTCTTTTGGTCAAACTTCAGGTCAAACTTTCATTTCTAGAAATCACTTATCAAACTATTACCCACTTTCAAAGGTTGTGATTGGCTTGTGGGCCTCCAGGCTGATGAAATGTAACAAAACCTTAAATTGTAAAAAAAAAAAAAAAAAAAAAAAAAACATAACACATATGAAGGCTTACCCCTCAGCTGCAGCCAATATTTTGAACTTGATTATTGTTAAAGTTACCAGAAATAATCGAATCTTGGGTTGTTGGTTTTGATTGGACTGGCATGTGAGCTGAATGTTCAGTCACCTTACCAATGACTTTTCTGTGACTCGTCTATAAGTTAAGTCTTTTGCGACACTCTCGTGGCCTCCAGGAGGACTTTAAATGCCTCCTTGAATGAAGGTACTCGATGTCTAATGAGAAAGAAGGGCACAGCCAGTGTGTTTGCACTAAATGAATGTTTCTGGAGGTCTGGGACCAGCTGGAGCTTTTAATGAGCTATGTCTGAGGTGAGCTCCTCAGGGCCTCCCGTATCACACACACACGCACGCACACACAAGTTTCCTCAAACACTTTAAGGTGGGCTGACATTAAAGAACAAAAGTCTTTGGAAAGTTAATTAACATCAGGGCCGCTTGACCCCAATTTTCACCTTCACAACATAATGTGTGTCTTCTGCAGGTTTCTGCTTTAAAGTTTGGGCTTGCTAACAACACACATTCATTTATAGTTTTTCGGTCATTCAAAATTATTGAGGGATAAAAAAAAAGTTCTCAAAAAGAGAACATCAATGTTGGTTCTCTGCTCTCTGTAAAAAAGAAATGTCCTGTTTATGTTTCTTTTAGGTTTTAACATACAGGTAAACTCCCTGCAACTATACACCAAATGCTAAGTTGTTAGATTGTCACATAAAAAGTTTCTGCAAGGTTCTAGAAAGGTGAGTTTAAGGTTATACAATTTTGGGATGTGTCCCAGGGAACTTAAATATTAGTGAAATGTATTAAGTTTGCAGGGATTGAAACTAAAACTCATATTCTCCAACGTGCTAATCATGCTATTACTAGAAGATATCTATTAGCAGGGGCTCAGCTGTGAAATAGTCCAGATGCATTTAAGTTAAGGGCATGACTGGAAAAATAGAATCATTTCAAGTTCCCCTTGTTCAGGCTGAATTCAATCAGATTAGATTCAGGCCAACAGTTCCAAAACCCTGGATTTCTCAATGCACATTTCAGGAGTTGCAGATGGAAAGCCTATGGCAGACCAAAATGAGGAAATGAAACAAGGGAGTTTACTTTGATTTGTGAAAATGGCAGGGATCTTTAAGCCACTGGAACTACAATCGACATTAAACAACTGCTAAGACTTCAGTTTTCTACAAATACAACTCATTTGTCATGATGTGATGCATTTCAGATTCTATTAAGGTGCTTGCTGTGTCCGAAATCTCCACTCAAAGCCCTACCCCCTGGGCAAAGCACTATATAGTGAGCTCACCGGCATAATAGAACACTTTCGGACACTACTCTAACGTCTCTCGGCGCCGTTGATTACATCACCTGCAGCTGGTGCCGAGCCGGCTCTGGTCTAAATAATATTTTTTTAAATAAATACTTTACATTATATTGAGCTTATTTCTCCAAAATTTGGAAAGTAAAAGTGATTTCTGGCCGTTTTTGTTATAATGCGCTACTCCACACATGATTATAACTTATTTTTACGATCAGCACAATGCATGATGGTTTGTATAGGGCTTAGGTTAGTGACCATCGGTTGTACACTACTTTTCAAAATGCATTCTGGGATACATTGAGAGGACTATATAGGGTATAATAATCATCACTATACATTCGGACAGCACTACAAAATGGCGAGCTCACTATATAGTCCACTATATAGTGAGAAATGGGTGATTTCGGACACAGCAATTGTATTAATAATTGTATTTCTAAATATCCAATAAAACACTACTAAATACAACAGAAATGCAACATATTTCTCATGATATGTGGTGTATTTCAGGTTTTATTAGGGTTTAAAGCTTGATTTTATTTCTAAATATTCAGTAAAAAGCCACATTTGTATAGATCTCTTATTTTAAATACTGCAAATAATGAAACAATCCTTTCTACATACTGTATAAAGAGAAAAAGAACCTCAAGGACACTCTATTATTATTGAGCGTTTTATGCTAGTATTTATGTATTTAACGACAATGATTTATGAATGCTTTTTTTCTGTGGCGCCATTCCCAATTATTCTTATGATTCCGATTTTCCTGAAGCATGCAATTAAAATGGGCCATTTTATGAATAATGGTCTGGCATTTAGAGTGTTAAATCAATGAAACAAGACAAATAATCATTCTCTACATTAGTTGTGAAAGAGTGCAAGTGATGAAAAAATGGGTTCCAGGGAGCAATAGCTAAATATCAACTCTTTTCACATGAGTAATGGGGCTGATAAGGGAACTTGGTCCATCTGGTGATTCCGACAGTTTCCCAATTCCAGGTCCATTTCCCCCCTCTTGCCACAAGCTCACAGCGATGTGCCAAAAACTGATCGTTAAATAATCAAAAACAAAGGCAACTGGTGCAATTCATCACAAAGCTGTCCAAGTAACTTTCTCCCCAAGATTGTCAAGCCTGAGGGGTCCACTGTGGCAAAGGCCATTGGTGCTGTTGGAAAAGGGATATGTAACTCTAATGAAAGACTAATAGTCCACAGCTGGCAGAGCAGCACAATTGAAAATAATCGATATGAAGTAGAAGGGAGCAGGTATAACCGAAGCTTCATGTGTGTGTGTGTTGGTGTAGAGCTACAGTAATATAACCTATTCTAGCATCCTGTAGGACAGTCTGAATGTTTGAATATCAACTATATATATATATATATATACATATTTCCCCTTTGGTAATATGTTAGCCCATACTAACAAAACACACATGCATTGCATACTGTGCAGTGGGGTCAAAAAGTCTGTTATTGTTTATTTACAGTTTTAAATGTAATATAAAATAAAAATAAAATTTATATTACAAATCTGTGTATACAAACACCACCGTTCAAAAGTTTGGTGTCGGTTAGATTGTAAGTATTTTTTTTTTTTTTATCAAATAATTTTTTATTTATTTTTTTTTTATTATTATTGTAATTATTTATTCCTGTGATGGCAGTCTAATTTGACGAAATGGTGCTCAAAAAACAAATACAAATCTTGTGAAACATTGTACAAGATTTTAGAATGAAATCTTTTGGAATTTACTGTCACAGAAAAAAAAAATACTGTCACATTTCATCAATTGAATGCATCCTTGGTGAATAAATTATTTCTTAAAAAAAAAAAATAAAAATACTGACCCCAAACGTTTGAACAGTTATAGCTGTAAGTGTGTTTATTAAGGATATCAATAGTATATTAATCATTTTGAAATTAAATTATAATAAAATAAAATGTGCCCGATCTCATGAAAGTTTGTATCTATAGAACAAATGTTATTTCTCGTGCAATTTATACGCCAAAAATAATTTTTGCGTCTATATGATACGCAGTTTTCGTGTGCATATGATACACACTTTATGGCGTGTAAAACTCCTCACCCCCCTCACCCCTTAACCTACCCAAGGGGTTTTCAGTGCGTATAGCATTTGCACGCAAGAAAAAAAAAAAAAAAGAAAAAAAAACATTTTTGGCGTATAAATGGCACGAGAAATGACATTTGTGGTATAGATATGCACTTTCATGAGACTGTGTTAAATAATATATATATTTATTTCGGGAAGTTTTGGACCCTATAGTATGCTATCTTAAGGTACCATACCACTGACAGGCTTTAACTGCATGTAGTTAAGATGCATGGGGTTGGTACCAGAGAACTAAATGGCAGACTCGCACTTCAATTTACGGCCTAAGGCAAAGGTGGCAGCATGGTGGACAGCATCTCTCTGGGGATGTGACAGCTGCAGCAGGAATGAAGTCCTGGGGGCTGTCCTAGCCAATCAAAGTCAGAAATTAAGTAAGGCTCAATAAAGTAATTAATCGGAGCCTGGTGAGGCTAAATAAGCTGATTACTGGCTGAGCGATACCATCTCGTCCTTCTTAGGAAATCTGCTTTAGAGATCTGTTGTCATCCTCTCCATTTCCTCTCTCTCATCTCTCGTTTTTTTCCCTCATTGTCCTCTTTCATTGTCAGGTCGTTAATCAAGGCTCTTTAACTCTGCAGAGATACACTGGGATTTCAAATCATTTAACTATTTATTAAACAAATGGCCTTAAATCTGCTGTGATACATATGTTTGGTGTTAGTATGGCATGAGACATGGATAAGGTGAATATACATTTGTTAATTTAGTACAGGGATTCTAGTTTGTTTTGATATAGTAGTGGACAATAGGAAATAAGCAATGCTAAATGTAAGTAATAAAATGTATCTTACCATATAATTTTTCTATTTTGGCTTATGTAATATTTTTTGGGGAAAAAATTAGCATATGCTTTCAGAAAGCCTCATACCTCTACAGATAGGCCGGTCATCACTCCATCCAACGTAACTGTCCGTCACTCGCAGGCAGGTGATGCTTTTAGACCCCTGAAGCTCGTATCCTTCATCACAAGAAAAGTGCACAGTAGCACCCCGCCTGCGAGAAGAAACTGATTATTATTTTGCAAGAATAACAACCCATACATGTATAAATTAAACATTATGGACATGCTCTACAGTCAGACGGCCATAATAAATCCAAAATAAATCCCAACAAAGTAATCAGGCCCCTGATGTGGACGTTTATTTTGTGATCTGGCCACCACACATTATCCTACTAATCATACAGCTACTAAGCAAACAAATAGATAAATAAATGAACATGAAATATTGTTATGAGTAGAAATTATTGTATTTCGTGAGAAAGAAAGTGACTGCACAGTCCTACGAAAGACATAAAACCAGTACAGGCGATTGGTGACCAGGGATAAAGATCAATTATGCAATTTATCAGTCATTCTACACAATTTGTTTGGCTGCAGAATGGTGCAAATGATAAATAAGATCAATTCCCTGACATATTAAAGGGATACTTCACCCATTAAGCTTTGTATCTTTAGGAACCCAGTCATATTTCTGGATGGTCATGGTTTATTCCCTTATTTTCCCCTGAGATGGGAGAAATACGGATTTAAGTGTTTTATTTCCTGCTTATTGTGAGGTAAAAATCATCATTTTGCGTCATAATAAGCAGGAAGTCATATTTCATTAAAAAGTCTAGAGATTACAAAGATTAGCTCATTATTACTCAAGGGGGTAGGGCCCACTCACCCTACAGGCCTATTACAGATCAGTGGGTGGGACTTCACTTGCAGAAACTGAAATAATATCCACCATCTTATTTGGAAGCTAAGCTAACAAGCGCTGTGGAGATAGGAAGTATGACAATGAAAGAAGAAACTAAACATGATATGGAAGAAAAGGATTTTGAAATTCTGCTTCTCGAATCCGAAGTTCGTGGCTATCTTTACGAGCCGCAATATAGTGAAGAGCAGCTGAGGCTGATGGAGGAACCGGAGGCGGCTGCCTGTCGCGGTCGAGGATTATCACTCACACCACCGGCCTCGTGTCGTCCTCTTACGTCCCTCACCCTCGATCGTCCTGCTCGCCACAGCAAACTAACTAAAAATTTTATGTGAAATGAATTTCAGACTCTGGTGGCATGCTAATGTTAGCCCTGTTGACGAAAAAATGATTTCTCTGTTTGTTTGCGCAGTTCCAGATTAGTGGGTGAGGCTTGCAGAGCTGTGCAATGTGGTGCATTGTGGGAGTTGTAGTCTTACATACAAACTTGCTTTGTTACTTGGTCAAGAGGGCAAGACAATTTTAAATGATAAATGATAAGTTTGATGTTGATTAATGAATGGCGAACATTTGGATTTCCCGCCCCACATAATTCCCATATGGACCAACTGTGTTAAGGATCTGTCCGTCTAGCCCGTTCTCATCCCCGAGGAGTCATATACTGACGCTTTTGCCAATGCATATACATCCAACGCACATCGCACCCTTTAGCGTCAATATGAGACACAGATATATATGTGCCAGAAGGCGCCTCCTAGTGGTCTAAACCTACCCAGAACTAAACCTTCCCATAACGGAAGAGTGTTATATTGACGCTAAAGGGTGCCATGTGC
Organism: Cyprinella venusta; assembly: GCA_038021265.1. Taxonomy (NCBI): domain Eukaryota; kingdom Metazoa; phylum Chordata; class Actinopteri; order Cypriniformes; family Leuciscidae; genus Cyprinella; species Cyprinella venusta. The sequence goes on from CM075878.1 coordinate 8,179,551, forward strand.
GTTGGAAGTATACGCATTGCCAAAAGCGTCACTATTTGACGCTATAGGATGAGAATGTGTTGGTCCATCAGAGTTGCATGACTTCGCCAATTCCTGTGGAGGTCTTTTTCCTTTTTCCTGCGAGTAACTGACTAATTAAAATTTGATCGACTAATCCTCTTCCCGTTGAATAACATTTACTCTACTATTAGGGGGCAACCCTATTACATATATGACCCTAATAAGTCCAATAAGCCTTGTAAATCTACAACTTAACCTTTGGCAAAGAAAGAGAGGAGAACAATATGATCGACCGGTTCCCTGGATTATTTTCCAACTGTGCAAAGTGCTGATGTCAGATGTCTCAAGCCCTTCACAGCAGCTCCCAAGCTCTCACATGTGAGCCGTTATCTGTTCATGGCTAAATCAAATAGCATGTCAGCATAAATACCCCCTCTCTCCGCCCGGCAGCAGTGGTCCTGTCTGATCTTGGTAATGGACAGCCTTTAGGAAACTGTGATGTGCGCATCCAGATGCATCGATGTGCCACTTCCATTACCAAGCCGCTGATGAACGGGTTCTCAGGTAGCCGGAGCTAAGAACATTCCAGTAAAAAAGTTTCGATTGTCTTTCACTTCCCTGCTGCGATTGCCCTGAGAGCTAGTGAGTGTAAAACGGATTGTCCCCATTTGTCTGTGTTAGAATCCTCTAGGGCGCTGCCATTCACCCTGCGGGGGGACGCTGACAGCCTAACTTGCACCGCAGGCCTCTCTGTAGAAGCACTGTGCCTGGAAATGACACGACTATAGCTCTGTCCCCACTCAATTAAATAGGTCTGGACCTCTGTCTCATTTTCAATCTCATTGCCTCTCTGTTCTCTTTTTTTGATCATAAATGATGGTTCACACTTCACTTTGTTACTCTTTCAGGACATTCCTAAGGTTTTCAAGTCCCCTTCATTTATGTCTTAATATATTAGATGAAACAAACTCAAAATGTTTCAAGATGGACATCATATAGCTTGTTTTCTGTCATCAGAAAATCACAATTAAGTCAATAAAGTTTAAATAATCTTACTAATTTGGTTAAGAGAAATATTGTCATTTCTCACATATTAGTCTCACATATTCCAGGTGCTTTTCTTTATCTCTAAAATGTTATCCTGGAAATAATTTTCATTTACTCAATGTGTATATATATATATATATATATATATATATATATATATTTCTTTTTTTTCTTTGATCTCAATATCAATCAGTTAAAAGGGATTGTCCATTCAAAAATGAAAATTCTTTATTCTGTGGAACATAAAATATATATATATATTTTGAAGAATGTTGGTAAGCAAACCATTTCGGTTCCCATTGACTTCATTGTATTTTTGTCCATAGAAGTTACCAACATTTCTTCTTTAAGTTCCACAGAAGAAAGTAAGTTATACATGTTTGGAATGGAAACCATTCCGGTGAATAAATGGTCATCACATTTTCATTTTTGGATTGACTATTCCTTTAAATCTTTTGCAATATATCTTCAACTAAACCCATTTTTTTAATAACATAGGCTAAATCATCCTCAAGAAAGTGACAATTTTACTTTAGTGGGAAAACAACAGCACAAATATCAGTATGTTAGTAAAAGTTTTTTGTTTTTTTATAAATCATGATTCTGTGATAGATAGTTAGCTTATTTTTGATGTATTCTTGTTTTCTTTTCTTTGAGTTTAGACTCAAATTATGTTAGACTGATTATGTTTGTTGTTTTTGGAAATAGCCCCGTCTGAATCTGATACCCCTCTTTTTCTGTTGCCTAATTTGTAAATAAACACTACTTTCTTTAATGAAATACTATATGGTTATTGTGAAACAATTCTGGGTCTGGAGACGGGGTGGCTTCACACTGTTGCACATTCATTTCACCACCGTAAAATGGTTGCTGTTGCTTTCCTCCCATAGACCAATCAGTAAATCGTAACAGTATTCAAAAACATTCCCCTTTTTCTTTACATTTCTATCTTACACTTTTTCCTCTCTCTCTTTCTCTTTCTCTCTCTCTCTCTCTTTCTCTTCCCCTCTTGCAGTGACCTTTGGGAGCCCACAACCCATGTTTATGCTGATCAAATATCCTCCCTGAGCTCGGAGAATTAAAAGGCCAATGAGAAATTAAACAGGCGCCCACCTCCTGCATCTCTTGCTATTCATCATCCTGGCATTACAAACACTAAATTAACTGCACACCTCTTTCCTCTCTCCTCTGTCCTCTCAGTGGACTATTTTAATAAGTAATCCATAAACTCATTTCTCACCTGAAATCAGAGCCTTTTCTTTTGCCCCTCTCTGGGATTCCTGGATCTGGACACATGTTGTGTCCTTGAGCCACCCCCATCTGAGATACTGCAAAAGACAAAAAAAAAAAAGGTGGAAAAGAAGTTGGTTAAATAGTATACTCTCAGAAAAAAAAGGTACAAAAGTTGTCACTGGGGCTGTACCTTTTCAAAAGGTACACTTTTGTCCATTTCATGAGCTAATAAGTACATTTTAGGTGTTAATATGTACATTTTGGGTTGCTAATATGTACATTTTAAGTGTATGTACATTTTAAGTGCTAATATGTCAATTTCATGAGCTAGTATGTCCATTTTAGGTGTTATATGTATATTTTGGGTGCTAATATGTACATTTTAAGTGGTAATATGTACATTTTAGGTGGTAATATGTACATTTTAGGTGCTAATACGTCAATTTCAGGAGCTAATATGTCAATTTCATGAGCTAATATGTCCATTTTATGTGGTAATATGTACATTTTAGGTGCTAATATGTCAATTTCATGAGCTAATATGTCCATTTCAGGTGGTAATATGTACATTTTTTGTGCTAATATGTACCACTAAGGTATCAATATGCAGCCTTTGGGTACAAAAGTGTACATTTTGAAAAGGTACAGCCCCAGTGACAGCTTTTGTACCTTTTTTTCTGAGAGTAGGTGAGGATAAGGTGCAATGTCCCCCTTCACCAACTTTAATTTTCTTTATGTCCATTTAACACATGCATAGAATGAGTACTTTTTTTAGTACAGTGAAGTACTGATAGAATTTTATAGTGAAGTACTGATTTAGAATTTTATAATTATCATTAATTCAATTATTATTAATATGTATAAATATTCAATCGGCTATTATAACATCCCTTCAATTTAAAGTGTAATTCAGATTTTAAGATAGTAGAATGTTAGTTGATTTATCATTATTTAACTAATCTTAAAACGTCTATGCAATTACATAAAATATTTAATTTTGTATTTTATAGTTAACATTTTAATATACATATATGTTTTAAGCATATAAAAAATAGCATAATAGGTCCTCTTTAAAAAAAAAAAAAAAAAAAAAACACCTCTAAGAGGCTTCTTGAACCAGGTAGGAGGTCCATCCGACCCCAGTAAGCAGATCAAAATGCCCCTCTTTCACAATTTTCTATGTTGTCCAATAATAACTAAATTACTAAATTTGTCTCTTTATAATATACTGAAAGAAGCATCATCCTGTACTTGATTTATTTCAATGCACAATTTTCTTCAGGGCCACTTTCTTCCATCTTACTCTACTACTTTTGTTGGTACAGAGAAAAAAGAACAGAAAGAACTGGCCTTTTTTTTTTTAAATGTAAGGTGCTCAACATTATTATCTGGTTTACTTAACTGTAGCATAAAAGCGGTATCACACTTGCAATTGTTCCGTTGGTCTGAACATCAGCATGAATTTACTTTGTAAAGAGAGCAAGGCCATCTATAAATGTATTCTACTGTCTACACAGCCTGCCCAGGAGGTTCATTGAATGAACAAAAGAATCAATCACTCCTCCCAAGAATGCCAAGATATTTTCAGACATCATTATGCGAGTACAAAATTTTCCTTGGCATCACACAAGCTGAAGTCACCCAGCCCTGCAGGAAGTGGAAATGACACTCGGGGTCACAGAGGTTGGCAGTAGCCTCGGCTTCAGCACTAGGTGGCTAGGAGGCTGGAGAAGATAGCGGCGGGAAAACCTGAAGTGACACATGTTGATTGGCCGAGGTGCACCTGTGTGCCGGCCCTCATGCATATTGATGCGGGACAAAAGGCCAAGCTTGTCAGCGCTGCCGTTGAGACACTGCCGGCCACGGTGACGGCATTGAGATCCCAGATGACACCCTCAATGGGCACATGCTCACATGAGCAGGCTGACATTTTCTCACAATGATGCAGAGGTAATAGAAATGTAAATAAAGATGGCATAACAGAAGAAAGCAGGCTGAAGAAGACTCTCAGCACACAGAGCAATTACCCCAGCCCTCGATAAGCTTTTTCTTTCTCGGTTTGCCAACAATGGAAAAGGTAACTTATTTTCCCTCCCCTCTGGCCTTAGGGAGAAAAATATCTCCATTTGTTTCCAATTGACACAGCGTAGGAATAAAGATAACGTTAATGTTCAAGGTTGTGTGCTTGTGCCGAGCGTGAGCGAAATTTGCACATGCACACTGACACGAAAACAAAAAGGAAACAATTAAGCAAGTTTTGGCTTTAAATGATTATATATTGGTTTCAGAATTCAGATTTGCAAATGAGTCCTTTTCCGTTATGAACAACATTGAGTAAATAGGACACATTCCTGAATCAACATTCTTATCAAATATATAATTACATATTTTTGAAAGTCCAACAAAGCTACATTTTTGTCACAAATTCAATATAAAAATGATGCTATTCTGGAATATTATTACAGTTTAAAATTAAGCCATTTGTTCCTTTAAGCCAATGTCTACTTCTAGTCTAAAGTGTCACATGATGTTTGACAACATTATTCTAACATGTTTATTCTGGCATTGCAGCATTTATTTCATTATAAATGTTTTAATAATTAGAAATGTCTTTACTGTCACTTTTGATCACTTTAAATGGATACTCCACTTTTTTGGAAATTGGCTCATTTTACAACTCCCCCAGAGTTAAACAGTTGAGTTTTACCGTATTCGAATCCTTTCAGACAATTTTCTGATATTTAGAAGAATATCAGTAACCAGACAGTTTCTGGTCTTATTGACTTCCATAGTAGAAAAATATATATATATATATATACTATGGAAGTCAATGAGACCAGGAACTGTCTGGTTACTGATATTCTTCTAAATATCAGAAAATTGGCTGAATGGATTCAAAAATGGTAAAACTCAACTGGTTAACTCTGAGGGAGTTGTAAAATGAGCCTATTTCCCAAGAAAGTGGAGTATACCCCTTTAATATGTTTATACTTTAAAATGAATGTTCTACAGTTACAATTAAATACAACTATTCATAAATTGAGATTTGCCAAGGTCATAGGTTCAAAATGCAAGTGGCATCAGCCAAGTGCATGAATGTAAACACAATATTGATTTAGGAAAACATCCTTCTTGTACAGTACATGAAGAGGTTGACTTACAAACTGATATTTTGCTGTGGTTGTCTTTACTTGGCAGCATCTTCACCCCTCTAGACTTCAGCTCTGTCATCTTCTTCACTGAAAGTCAAAAGCAATATAACATGTTTATTTGAGAGCAGGAAGGACAAGGAAAAGAGGAAGAAACTATAATCATAGGCCAGATGCTTGCTAGGCATTACAAATCATGAACCACATTGTAATTACAATTACAGTCTTTCAAAAAAGCTGTCAAACTTGTGCAAAAAAGCCTATTGTGTGTGAACAATACTCAGCTTGTTTGTTGAAAAAGCGATAAAGTAATGCCAACAAGCATTCACGCGCACAGGCACATGCAGTCATTGTTTTCTGTTACATTATTTTAATGATTCAGCATTTAGAAAATCAGCATTTGAATAAGCATTTTGTAATGGAGAAGTTCATCAGCAATCAGCAATTAGCTGTTTTAATAAAACTTATTATTATTATTATTATTATTAAATTAAAATAGAGCATATTGATTCAATTACATTTGCAACTACCCTAAAGGTGAAGTGTCTAATTTAAAAAATTAAAAAAAAAAAAAAATGGGTCACTTGAAATTGGGTCACTTGAACCATGTAATGTGAATGCGGCCTTAGTGCCCCTATATGTCAAAACTAGGCTAAGTTATAATTTATGCACAGCTGAAGTATCCAGCACCAGATCTGTAGAATATACGAAGAGTTCAGATGCAAAAGCCTCTAAATGCCATTTGAAATTTTCTTCTAATGACCATTTTTATCAAGCTTGTATATTTAAGTTCAGTAATTTCACTTAAATGACAATTAACAGGTAATCTTCATTGCCATTTAAGTGAAATTACTGAACTTAAATATACAAGCTTGGTAAAAATGATCATTTTAGAAGAAAATTTCAAATGGCACTTAGAGGCTTTTGCATCTGAACTCTTCAACTCACAAACAATTTTGCCTTACATTTTGCAATGCAAGCAGCAAACAAATTTCAGAAACTGTATAAATGATAGAAATTGTAAGAAATTAAATAGATTGACACTACAATGTTGTTAAAATATATAATTTGAGCATATCTCTCTCTCTCTCTCAAATAATGTTAACCTGCCTCTCCATACCTAATCTTTGACAGAGTTTAAAAATGATTGTGATGAAGCTAAGTAGCTTGTTATGTAGAGTGTCTTCCCATTGGGCGTTACTCATTGTAGAGCATTTCAGTAAAGATTGGAGAGAGGAAGGGTGGCAAAATAAAAGGAAAAAGGTCAATGGGAAATCTAATTAAGAGCTTAGCTATCTTTCTCTCTCCCTGATACTCTAACAGTATTTATTTATCAAACTCCAGTCCTGTAATCCCATCCCATCACTCTGATCTGCTTATGGAGGAGGTGGAATTCCTGCAGATTCAGTCTTTGGTCCCCCTGAGCTGAGCTGACTAATCCCGTTCCTCTGCTCATCTCCTTTGAGTGGTGACCTTTGAACTTGAGAGTGTGATGAGAGTGCCAGTAGCACAGCCGGTGTGTGTGTGTATCTCTCTGTGTGTCTATGTGTCAGGTGTTGGGGGTATTCATGACCTTTAACTGACTTAATAACACTTAACCGAGATAATTCATATAATCTGACTTTAATTCTAACTGCAGATGGGAAAACTCTGCAGGGCACATGACGACTACACATATCAAACAGCTGCAGTGAATCTGCGGTGAATCTCTACAACTTTTTAGGTTTTCTGCACCAGTTGTGGTCGGGTTCTTTGAAATGGATTTTAATGGATAGTAAAATATATTAGCACTCATGCTCTAATGTAGATTAATTTTGGTTTTAGATAAAGTACACTACCGTTTGTTAGCCTAGAAATCTAGACACACCCTCTCGGAAGCAAACAATTTTTTCTCAGCCAGTGTGGTCTAGCAACTCTCCGTTGGCTTTCAAAGTGGAAAAAAACAAACTCTGGTCAGGCCAATCACATCGTGTATAGAGTTGGTGGGTGGGCTTGCGACGTGACTGTTCTGTGCCATGATTTTTTCAAAGAACGAGTTAAAAGAACGTGACTTAAGACATTCTTAAAAATGGATGATGTGTTCTGAGTTTTGACGAACGGATACAGCAAAAGTTTAATATATCAACTAGCTTTGCTAGTGGGAAAACGCATGGGACTCAATAAGCCACAGCCATTCGTTGCTCTGGGGTGCGTTTCCCGAAAGCATCGTTAGCCAACTATGGTCGCAAGTTCCGTCGTTTTCAGCATAGTTCAACGAGTCGGCGTTTCCCGAAACCATCCAACGAACATTCGCAAACAGCATCGCAAAGTTGTGTGGTTTGAACGACAGCTCTCGACCTGTGGTTAGAGGCATCGTTTCTATATTGGAACACATTTGGACGTAATAAATCCTTATTTTGAGCAAAATAAACAAGCTGACATTCAGTACAACCGGTGCATCTTATTTAGAATACATACCAACATAATTTACGTCTTTTAGTTTGTCAAAAGATTCGAAGTACCGTGTTTGAAGAGTGCACATGTGCGAACGTGCTCTACTATGTAAGAACGAGCCAAATATTGAGTCTGGTAATAAAGCAAAACAACTGAGAACAATTAGAAATAGTCCTCAGATGACATGTCTGTAATTTATATTAACAAATCTAGCGTTAATTGGATCTCAAACAGTTTCATTAAAAGTAGTTATTACTCCACAATGTGTGAAACCAGCGTGGTTGAACGATACATTGGTTCGACAGTGGGTTTCGGAAACAGTCGTGACTAGCTAGTTGATTTCTCCAACGATGCATTATACTATGGTAGTAAAGCAGTGAACTACGTCGTTGTATGGGAAACGCACCCCTCGTTGGTTAGCGCTATATCCTATTGCGTGCCGAGGAATATTGAAAGACAACGTTTTATCCCGCCCCTCGGATTGAGGTATGCCAATTGTGAGTTCCCAGACCTAACATTTTGATATACTGTAGGTCTGGCTTGCCAGGATAACAGTTTGTACCATTTTTCAAGAAATGTATAGTTTTTATCATCAAGGATGCATCCAATTTATAATATATATATATATATATATATATATATATATATATATATATATATATATATATGAAGAGTTCAGATGCAAAAACCTCTAAATGCCATTTGAAATTTTCTTCTAAAATGACTATTTTTATCAAGCTTGTACATTTAAGTTCAGTAATTTCACTTAAATTACAATTAATAGGTAATCTTCATCGCCATTTAAGTGAAATTACTGAACTTAAATATACAAGCTTGATAAAAATGATCATTTTAGAAGATATATATATTTGTATTTCTGGAAAAACATATTTGGAGTAAGAGATGTCTTTCAAACAAATTAGAATGTTCATTTCAAGTCTCAATAAACTAAATGAAAAGTGCATGTACCAGCCCCATATATTCAGTTTTTAACATATTAAAACGGGCCTGGACAGAACACGAGGGAACAAGACTGAAACTATTATATCAAATATTAAAATATTATATACATGCGTGCATTAATTCAAAACTCTATTCATCTGAAATGAAAATGAGGAAACAAACTTGTGAAGAGAAGAATGAGAAGAATATGTTGCGAAAACAGCCCTGCATGTATCTAACCTTTTGCTTTATCTGTCTCTCCTCTTTCAGTTTCCTTCCCTCTTTTTCCAGATGTTTTTGACAGCTAGGACCCCTGAGCTGTTTCTCTGTCTTGTTACATAGACTTACACCAGTAAAGGCACCAGTCCCACGACAGTCCATCTCTTACCTTGATACTGAGCACTGAAGCCTCTCAGTTTGTGGTTTCCATCGGATGTGAAGTGGAGTCTCAGCCAGTTCTTGCTGCTGATGATGGGCGACGGCAGGTTTGGACCAGTAAACCTGTGATATGAAGAGAAGACGGGATTTATTTACTACGAGAGTGAAGTAAACTTTTTACTTTCTTACTCTGTGTAACAGTGAAACACTTTAGCTTTCATTTTAAAGGGTTAGTTCACCCAAAAATAAAAATTATGTCAGTATTTACTCACCCTCATGTTGTTCGAAACCTCTATGTGTTTATTTGTTCTGCTGAACACAAAGGAAGATATTTGGAAGAATGTTTTAATCAAACAGATCTCATTCCCCATTGATTGAGTAGGAAAAAATACATTCTATGGTAGTCAATGGGGAATGAGATCTGTTTGATTAAAACATTCTTCCAAATATCTTCCTTTGTGTTCAGCAGAACACATAAACACATAGAGGTTTGGAACAACATGAGGGTGAGTAAATACTGACAGAATTTTCATTTTTGGGTGAACTAACCCTTTAAGTTGTAGAGGTTTCTCTTTCCCATGCAATTTCAAAGAACTGAGGCTTTCGAGCTTCAACAAAGATGCAGAAGCAGCATAAAACTGGTCCGTGTGACTCATGCACTATATTCCAAGTACGATGAACAGACCAAGCTGTAGGTCTTTTTCCGAAGCTTGAAAGCTTTAGCTCCCATTCATATAATCACATCTAGTGACCATCACAGTGTTCAGAACTACTCCTTTTGTGTTTTTCAGAAGTCATATGGATTTGAAATCACAATAGAGAGTAAATGATGAAGGACTTCAATTCCTGAGTGAACTATTGATTTAACCCTAAGCATCTTCACAACCACATGATCTGATAAAGTATTATATAAATCAAATTATAATATTATAAAATAATAATAGTTTATACACACTTATTTTCTTTAATGGTTAGCCTAATAACAACCTGTCTGCCCCAAGCTTAGATGTACCAGCGCTCAGGTCTTAGGACTGTCAGAATTAGTGTTAATTACTCAGATAACACAGGCACAGTCGGACAGCTTCTTTATTATAGCGAGCATTAATCGCATAAGCTGAAAAGGAAACAGAAAGTTGTCTGACAAAGAAGCGTAAGCTCATCCTTGTAGTATTCACCAAATGTCAGGTTTGGCACAACGAGCCCAACAAACACAAAGAAAGACAGAGGAAGAGAGAAAGAAACAGACGAGTGAGGAGGTATGAATAGTTTACAAGAGCTTAGTCCACGTTTCCTATTTATTGCACATCTGATGCAATGAAGTATTTTTAACTTCTTCTCCTGCTCAGACAGACCAAGGCCAGCGCTGAGGGAAGGGGATAAAAATGGGTCTGAGTCACAAACACTATAAATCTTTTCGCAAACGAAATCATTAACATTTAAATGACTGCATGCAATATGCGTGTCTGTTGCTTATGTCGTAATGGCTCAGTCACTTATTCTCCGGTGGAGCCTTTGAAAAGTGATTTTCTTCGCTTTTCATATATTTTACTTGCAAACCATCAAAGGCACAAAACAATTATCTGGTATTAGTTGGCAAGGAATACGACTCAAAGAGAAACATGCAGTTGTTTTCATTGAATTATCTAGACATCGTGGCTACATATTACATATTATGTGGCACATTACAGTCACTTAATGTGTCACTTGTGTTCCTTTTCATGACCAGTCTTGTTAGTGAAGCTAACTGGACTTCCTGGAGTCGCCATTGCTCGGAATAACTCTCAATGAGCTCTCATTGTTAAAAACCATTCAAAAGACATCATTTGTCAGCATTCATAACATAGTGAATGCTAATATATGTAAATATAGTGATGTCGGGCACGCCAGTGGGGATCATTCACGCCAATAGGTTAATGTACACAAAAAAAAGGTAGTTAGTAAACATTATGACATTAGTAAACCTAACTGGACTTCCTGGAGACGCCATTGCTCAGACTAACTGTCATTAAGCTCTCATTTTTTAAAACCATTCAAAAGACATCATTTATCAGCATTCATAACATAGTGAATGCTAATATATGTAAATAAAGTGAGGTCGGGCATGCCAGTGGGGATCAGTCACGCCAATAGGTTAATGTACACACAAAAAGCTAGTTTGCTAAGCATTCAGTCACTAATACGACTAGAAAACAGTCAAAATGTTGAACAAAGCTTAAAATTCTGAACATAGGGTTCCAGACTGCAACTTTTTTCCGCCGGTGTGACAAAATTTAGTTAGAGGTCACATTGTTTCCGCCACCAAGTTGCCCAGCTGATAAAAGCAGGCATTTATGTTGCATATAAAGGAAAGAAACCTCGCTACTCATTTGAACTGCACAGCGCAGACCTTTAATCAGCTCTGAGCAATAATAGATAGCACAGCGCAAGCTCAGAACAGGTTTACTCAAGTGCCGATCGTTGATCACGCAACATCATTACTACACAGTGCTGGGAGACCCAGTGAGAACGTGTTTGGATTTGCCGCTGCATATTTAATGTTTTTTTTTTTTTTTCCCAATAACCATGCATAAACAATATTCTCTCAAAAATACAAACATGTACATACATGTTGCTCACATATTATGGTTAGCCATGTTTGTGCTAAATAGTGTAATGACAAATTTGCCATTAGCATGTTTATAAGCAACTGAAAAAAAAGCACAAATGTCAGAGCATGTAAAACATCTCAAGCACCCCAAAAACACCCTAGACCCCAGAGGGTTAATAACACAGAAACAAGATGTAGTGAGAAGCATTAAAATTCATTGCAGAATTCAGATAAACCATATCAGATTAAACAGTGCTGATATGGAAATGAGTTATAGTTAAGTTATAAGGCTTTTTAATCCACAAATCACCAACAGTCACCATGGATTTAATAGCAAATCTAATGGTTTAAATATGTAGAAAAACTAAACTTTGTGGTAAACATACTCAATAAATAAATAAATAAATAAATAAATAAATAAATAACAAATAAAAAAAGTCATTTCCACTCCCACATATATGGAAAAAAATTAGGAAGTCTTGTGAAAAAAAATAAAAAAAAATAATAATAATTAAAAAAAATCTTCAAATGGTGAATGAATTACACAAAAAGCAAGAAAAGTGCACACCTTTTAACATTAAAGCTGTCAGTCAGATCTGTATGATACTATAAAGAACAATGGAACATTTAATAGAAGTATACTATTTGCATTTTCCTTATAAAATATGGTTTTAGCACATTACTGTTGTTAATAAAAGTTCATTTAAGCAAAATGTCTAATAAACAATCATGTAATATCATTAGTAACCACACTTTTTAATGCAAAACAACAGTGGTTTTATTATTTAATTTAACTTTATGATTAAAATCCACCCACTGCAACCAAAATCATGTGTTGACACCACCATCTGTAGAACTTAGTGGCGCTGGTGCTACTGCTCTCACAGGATAGTCTGGAGCCCTGCTACACAATATCCTGCAATATTTAAATGAGGTTTAACTTTGCAGTATGCTGACTGATTCACATTTTATAATTCTAGTAATTCCACCCTAAACCACTTTATTTACCCACAATAGAAAAAGAGGATGAAAGCCAAAAGAGCTTTTTCATCACTGATGAGCCACATTGTGTTTCTTTTCAAGTACACCTCACAAGAAAATAACATCCTTCTGACAGCCCAAGTATGTACTTTGCCTGTTTTTCATTCTGCACAACAATAATAGTGGTCAAGGAAACACAGTGAGTCTAATCGGAGTGAATGATTTTTCTCACAGTGTTGTAGCGAGAGTATATTCGCTCTAATGTCAGGCATGTGGACCTGTTGTAGTGTCAAAGCTTGAAGCCCAAGGGTGTAATCATAGAGAATGAAGTGTACCACAGCGCTACTGATGCACCGGTGCCTGTCATAATGCTGTGATGCTAAAACAGCAGGGAATCACGTAGTCCTATTTTTAACACACATTAGTGCAGTTAGGGCTCATTAACTGAAACAGGCCCAGTGCTCTCATGGGACGCAGGAACAAGACTGACAGAACATCTCCGTTAGGCATCTTGGGAATTGGCGAAATCGCTCTTGTAGACGTGTTCAGATCAACTATGCTGAAACTTCAAGAGCAGGACATACTATCATTACTATTCTTGAATAGCCAACACTATACAATATGTATGGATGGATTTGGGGAAGTTTTTACACCGTTTCTTTTAAAGACCATATTGCAGGTAAAAATATAATAAATAAATAAAATAAAATCTAAATTTATATATAACCTTGTATGAAAATACCATATGAAAAGTTAATACAGGATTCAAAATGTTTTAAAATGACATAAGGGCAATCATTTAGTAGATAAAGTGAGCGTTTCTTGGACCGCTCGTAAAAACGGCTTTTTTTTTTAACATCACGTCGTTTTACGTCATGACAGGGAGCCTCAGCTCACTCAGTGCAGAGTAGGCTGGTATTCAGTAAGATATGTCATTAGCCAGTGTGTTTTAGGTAGTTTTTGTATTTTCATTTATCATCGTCATGGTAAATCATTGTATTTGTGGAGGTTGCGAAAACTCACGAGAATTTATACAAATTTTACAAGGTGGCTAATTCATAACAATTCGTACGACCTCACTCATACGAATTAGTACGATTTTTGCTAAATCATACATATTTTACGAATTGGCCAATTCGTATGAATTGGTACGAATGACCTACCCCTGACCCCGCCCCTAAACCTACCCATCACGTGGGTTTGAACAAATCATACGAATTCGTACGAGTGAGGTCATATGAATTAGCATGAATTAGCCACTTTTTAAATCACTCGTACGAATTCGTACGAATTGGTCGTGAGATAGCGTAGGCCTGTCAGGACATCGAGTCCTCGGGTTTCCATAACAAGAAAAAGGACGATGCTGTCTTTCGTGCCTGGTGTGGTTTGTGTGGGTGAAGAGACGGGATTTCTCTTCTGTATTGGCTTTGAAAAAGGCAGCCGTGTGTAGTGTTTACTTTAGCGATTATCGTCCCGGCGATATGATGGAGTTCAACATGGTAAATATTGCTCGTCTTACCAATGGCATCAAATCGTATTATAAAGGCAGTGTTGTGCCTGAACGCGTTCATTGAACGATATGTTCATGATTATTTCCAGACTCCAAGAGTTAACCCCTTTTATGAAGACCTAAAGACCAACAAATAATAATAATAAACATTTAAACCACAACATATGCTGGTGAAAGGAGAGTAACCCAATTCCTGAGTAAACTTTGTGTCCCTAAAACAGTTCATGGTTAACCCGCGACACCACATGTAATGTTAAAACCATCTTCACAGTAACTGATGGGCATGGAGATGTTGAGAACAAGATTAATGCCTTCCACAGAATCAATCACCAACAGGTCCGCCTTTACTGAAATTAGTTTTCATCCTCTCAAGCACATTATTTATTTATTTCTTACTATCCCCACATTCTCTAGCCCCTTTTTCCTTTGAGGCCTGCCAGAATAATGGAAGTGGCGTTGAATTCTGACTACTTGTCACATGACATTAGACTTGATTTACGATGGCAACCACCGGACATATTAAGTAAGTCTTGGTGCAGATTGCATCTTTTATTGCTCGATTGGCAGCTTTAGCTCTCGCAATGAAACAGGTGGAAAGACATGGGTCACATCAAGCTTTTGTTTTCACACATTGGGATGGATTCACATCTTTCTATTATTTACCCAGAATTCATTACTTTTCTCATTTACTCTCTTCGCTTTCTGAGAGCAATATCTTAAGATATTTAACACAACAAAAATAGTTGTTTAGAGTTCTTTGTCGCTTTTGCAGCTTTGTTCAAATATTGAATACACTCTTCATTAACATCTCTTAAAATGAGTCTGTCGACTGATCCTTAGCCAAGGGTTTTCTCTACCAGAGGAAAAGTCTCTTTTCAAAATTATGTCCATTGTCCAATTAAACCAAAGCAGAGGAAAAACATGTCAAAATCTTTAAATCTTGCTAGATTATACTAAAACAAACACAATTCTCATAAAGTAAAGCTCTACCGCAGATGTCGAGAAAAAGATTGCAAGTATGCTGTGAAAAACAATTCTTATTATGAATTATTGCAGCAATGTGCTGACAAATAACTCCACCACACCATTGGAAATAATGAAATAATTATAGGGCAAATGTTACGTAATTACACACATATTTATTTGCAGTTCAGTATGGGTTCAACTTAATATACTAGTATTGTTTTAAAAAAAGCTAAAAATATGAATTATATTTGCCAAATTAAATTTCCTGTCTGTTTGTTAGTAAGGGAGAAAGGAAGGAATTTAAAAATAAAAGCATTAATGTTTTTTTATTATTATTATTTTTTATCTAAGATTAAATTTTGTACTGTAAAAGACGTTAACTTCAGTTCTTTGCCTATATTTTTCTATTGCCTTTTTTTTCCCCAATGTCATAAGACCACTTTATTAACACATAAGCATTCCCCATCAATAAATCATTCAAGATTTTGATTGACAGCGAACATTTCTTGAAAATGAGGCACATGGTGACCTTTATCCCATTCCCAATTCACATTCACACCGATTTAATGATCTTGCATGTGCCTGACTAGAGCTGAAAACCTGGAAATCTCCCAGATCAATATGATGGATGAACTATAGTTACCAGACAGGAAATACTATAGCAGTAACTTGAAAGTGCACTCATGTACATGAGTTTAAAGCCAGACATGCACAATGAGATTATGTGTATAATAGCGTTTACCAGACATACTTAACCCAGTAAGGCCCACTGTTGGAATATTACAACATCAATTTTAGCTCTACTAAAATAAACTTGCAGATGTTTTTTTTTTCTTTGTTTCTCTAAGACCACATTTACACAACTAATAGGTCATATTGTTCAGCCTTTCAATGCTATTTGAAAGTATTAATATATATCCTATCATTTATCACATACTGTATATTTAACTGATCCTGTTTTCTTTTCTGGGCTTTGCCTGCTTGCCCAAACATCTGCTTGCTGCATGAAGGACAGGATAATGTTCTGGAATGTGGGGGTATACATGCTAGTAGCATGATAAGTAGAGGACACAATACATTAGCCATGCAATATTGTGTGAATTCTGTGGAATGTGTGAATTCTTTCAAAATGTGTATAGCATAATTGGGATTTTTTATATATATATATCAGAATGCCACCAATGTGTATGATGTCATTTATGCCATCCAAAATATGAAAAGTGCCATCCAAAATATGCCTGTGAACTGGAAAAAAATAAAAAAATAAACAATCCAGTCACCGCCCATCTGATGATTATTAACACTGATTTTTCAGGTCAAGATATCACCAATGATGTCGTCTCCCTTCATACACCCCTGGATTATTTCTGAAAATTTGTGTCAGAAGGTATGAACAAAATAGAGGACGCTGCAGACATTGTGGTAAAGGCCACACCAACACACTTTGCAGCAAGTGAAATGTCCACCTCTGTTTCTCGGAGGACAAGAACTGCCTAAGGGACTATCATAATTGAATATGGCTACGAACAGCTAAATCATGTAACAGCCAAAATTTTCATTTAGTTCATCAGGTTTTGTAAATACAATCTGAACATATTTTTATACAAATATGACTCCAATTATTAATATTGTGTGATGATAAACTGCCACAGTTATTGGTCCACATAAGCAGGACACACCCTGCAAATGAACCCTTAGATGTTCTCGACATTTGTTCAGACAAAGGATGATTGACATCACCGAGATTCTGCAACCTGACAGGCCAAACATTGCATTACAACATTACTAAAATGTAAAAAAAGGCCTCCTACAGTAACATGTAAAAGGTGGAAACATTTTTTTTCTAAATTTGGGTCTTTGAGGGTTAAAAATCAGAAGTGAAGCAACATATACAGAACATGGGTACATAAGTAGGAAATAAGACGATATAGCCAGTCAAGCTTTAAAAGCACTTCCGCCATTGTTTTCCCACACCCATACTCTTTTTAAAGGATCACCCTCATTCTCTTTCTTATGTCTATCCCACAATGCAGCAATTGAGATGTCCATTTGAGTTAAAAAGCAATTCAGGCTCAAGTCAGCCCCATTAACGTATAGTGATTATCTGAGGGAATGGATCGGGATCGTGTAAGTAACAGAACAGGGGTGGTCTCGAAAATGTCATTATAGATTAGAGCACTCATAAATATGCTATTAGGGCAAGCTGAAAAGAGCCTGGCAACCCTTGCATCACCCTGTCCCACTCTTTTATTTCCTTTCTTTTTTAAGAGAAACAATTTGCACCAGGCAAAGAGGTCTGAAAGTCAAACACGGATTGATTTAAGATTCTTTAAGGGCATCCCTGCAAGTTCAATACCCCCCTTTCACCCTTGTCTTAGTATTATATTTTTGATCGGAAGTGCCACAAGAGTGCAGCTATAAATGAGTTCTTGATCCCCATCCAATGAACTTCCTAGATTAATCGAAAATTTCTATAACATTGGAGTGGGGAAGTCAAGCGCAAGGGCTTCTCAAGGATATGGATTCAGCACTCAGTTTATCACTATCCATATAAATATCACCACAAAGGTTAATTGGTCCAAGTCTCTATGCCATTACATGGTAACAAAACGAAACAAAAACAAAAATAAAGCTGCGAGAAGCAATTACGGGCCCAAGCCGGTGGCACCGCAACCCCGGTTCCTTTAGTTAATAAATATATAAATATAATAAAGTTAAAAAGCTTCGCCCTTTCAGAGCTTGGGCCCTAAAAAACAACATGAGCTTACCTTCCTTAAAGTCAGAGGCCTGGAAAAGCCAAGTCCAAAGAAAAAATGTTGATTTTGACGAGCCAAATGCCCAAATAACAGTGATTTCCTTCTAGCTGGTCAAACAGAGGGGTTACAAATGTGGTGTGAGACGTGATTAACTTCTTTTCTGTTCGATCTCTACGCTCTCCATTCATGTTTGATTGCAGACTTCAGTGGTAGAGGTTGATTTGGGCATCTGTGGTGTTGCACAGCGCCTGTCTCACACACAGTGGAGGCTTAATTGCAGATACTTAAGCAGATCAATCACTCCACTGCTTTATATTCTGCTCAGGCCCGGTGGCTGAGCATGGGTCAGGGTGACTTTAAAGCTCCAAAGTTCCAGTATTTTAATGACTGTGAATCATAAGAGAGCGAGAGAGAGAGAGAGAGAGAGAGGGGGGGATGGGTGTGGAAAGAGTGTGTTCTCCCTCTGAAGTGACAAAACAAATCTGAAACAAATCTGAAAGCTGAAGAAAAGTATTTTTAAGTTATCTCTGAGGGATTTCAAGGATTTCTAAGGGCAAAAATGACCTACAGAAACAGGAAGATAATGTTTAAATGACATCAAAACCAACCAACCACATTTAATTTGTCTGTTAATATGAAATTTGGGGCCAGTTTTATCTCAAATCAATTATAAAATAAAATTCAAAAACCTTGTTTGATACCACAATCAAACAAGTTCTTACCCAGTTTGTATACAAAATGTATTACAGACTGTATGGCTGCAAATAGAAAAAAAAATATTATTAGCATTAGTGTTGTCACAGTCATCAATTAAATAATAAGAAAACAACTGCAAACGATAGCACATTTTAACAAAATAATAAAGAAACAATTGATATAACCATAGCTTTATTTTTTTTCAAGTGGGTCTAACAGAAGTGTTTGGGTAAGAATTAATACAGAAATTAACACACACACACACATATATATATATATATATATATATATAAATGTATAACACTGGATAGTCTTCATTATAAAAACATAACATTATAAAAACATTTTCTCTTTTTCTTTTGTTCACTGATTAACATGAAAGACAGCAGCAGGTTTATTACGCTGCTGTCACTTTAAGAACTTAGTAACAGATCCAGTATACTGTTACATAAAAACATGAGTTTCCTTTCTCAAATATTTATGTTCCAAAACTGAGTGTTTAACTGAATACTCACCAAGACGGGTTTTTTTTTTTTTTTTATCTTTTTGTGTATTCGACAGTTAAAGTGCAACTAAAGATAACTCAAATGGTACTCGCGACGCAAGCTGTTAGAGAGTCAGCTATATACGTGCACCACTAATATAGATCAGTGGTGGATGCGCTTTTTATACTGATACTGCAGAAAATGAGAATTGGAATCGTTTAAGATATTTCAGTATTGATGCCTATAGAAAATATCGATTTTTGACAAGACTAATTGACATCATTAGAAAAATAAGTAAATAAATCAATAAACAAATAAATGGACAGATGAATGAGCAAGCACAGAGGCAATCAACAACAACACAAAAGTATACAAAATGCATTCTAGGCTGGGTGGTGTATGCCATCTACTCAAGATTGTCATGCCCCCTACATCCTTTCACATTCACAATCCCCTTTTTTGCCACTACTCTCGTCTCTCTCCACTGTCATACTGTATAAAGGCATGAAAAAGCCATAAATTAAAATAAGAAAAAAAATACATAGGAAAGAAAGCTCCAGGGCAAGCAATGATATGGTGAATGATGTAAGATAATATGTCTATGTACATAGTTGTGCAAACATTGTCATGGCAACACATAAAAAAAATAGCATGTGTTTGGTGGAGGAAACATGGCCAGGGCCCCAAAGCAGCAGGGGGAGGAGTCTGAGAGGTTTGGAGAGGAACTGATTTCCATTGCGCCGTCATCCATTATTCATGAGATGCCCTTTGGCTCCACGGCACAGTCTTGTTAAATCTTGAGGAGGATTTTCTTTCTTTTTTCACCTCACTTTCTTTCTTTTTTACAGAAAATACAATATAGACCCTGATTGAAAGAAATTGCCCTCTGGATGGAGCAGGCCTGGCCTCAATCTTTGTTCTATTTTTTTTTTTTCCCCCTCAATCATTTCTCCATCCTATGGTTATTGTCTGTCTCTGTTCTCTTTCTAAAACACGGTGCATAAATGTATAAACATACAGACATGCGACACCGTAAGAAGTGATGAAATAACATGTTGGCCAAGTTGATTAATCTGATATTTGGCCATTTTGAGACTTCTAGCTGAAAAAAGTGTCTGTTTGACTGATTAACAGAAACGTTAGCTTGATCTATCAGTTCCAACATCTACCAACTGCCTTGTGAACAGATGATGTGGGTTTTAGGTTTTGTGAAAATGAAAATGTCCTTTCCATGTAGTTACAATGTCTGGATCTTACAAGCTTAGGGCATCATCTAACTGATTTTGACCATGCGTCTAAATCCGACACACATGGCAACCTCTATAGTGTGAGTTAGATGACGCAGGTAGGTTTAGGTCTGGGGTAGGGTTAGGGTTAGACCACAAGGAGGCGCATGTCATATTGACACTAAAGGGTGCCACGTGCGTTCGGATGTTGACGCATGGTCAAAAGCGTCAGTTAGATGATGACTTGGGATGAAAACGAGCTGAAAAGAATCAAGATTCCTTCAAAAGATCTCACTCAAAAGAACACTTGAGCGCATAAACCTGCATAATAACCTTAAATTAAACCATTTAAACAATTTCGCTACAGAAGCATATGCATAAGTTGTAAGGAGCACTTATGATGCCTTAGCATCT
The DNA here is from genome assembly GCA_038021265.1 of Cyprinella venusta. Taxonomy (NCBI): domain Eukaryota; kingdom Metazoa; phylum Chordata; class Actinopteri; order Cypriniformes; family Leuciscidae; genus Cyprinella; species Cyprinella venusta. The sequence continues at coordinate 8,200,354 of CM075878.1, forward strand.
TGAAGCTTGAAATATTGAGTTCTAGTTCATTGCAACTTAATGGAAAAAATAGTGATCACAAAAAAAAATGCATTTATGGGTTTGAAAAAGAATTTAAACTTTTTGTGAACTGTCCCTTTAAGATTGAAACCGGACAGAGTCAGTGTGACTTCAAAAACAACCCTGTTACATCTTTAGGACTATCTCCTCTATCCTCTCAATATATTAATAAGCTCTGAAACAGCAAGCAATTAGCAAACATAATCTAGCCAATCTGCTTTTAAGAGATATTTGAAGGATAATCGGAAATGCACTTCTGCTATTCCTCAGTCACGGCTTTTGTTAGCATCAAAGCCGGGGCAAACTAAACAACATCAAAGTTAAAGAAAGCCATGACTTAGTGATTAAAGCAAACACAAGGATTGCACTACTTAAAATGTAATCATATTTCCTCTCATTCAACAAAAAGAAAAAAAAAAAAGAAATGAGACTGCGTGCAGCAAGAAAAAAAAACAACAACCACGGAACACAGTATTTCTAAAATTAACACAAATAAACCTGACATCAGCAGAAAATGAAATGAACATGAAAGAGGCAGACATATTGAGTCGCTGAACCTCGCTGAGATCACTATTAAAATAAGCCTTTTCCTCCACAACTGTAAGAGCTAAGGTGACCTTCCCTTTCTGCATTTGCCTTTGCTAATCCAGGTTAAAATAATAATAATAATTAAAGATTACAGAAACAATAAATAATAACAGGTATGTCTTTATCTACCACAGTGTTATCACCCATTCACCTGGATTTGTAGTTAACTGGAGAAAAACAAATTAGCTTCCAAGGTCACTCGTGGATGCAGCTGTGTAATTGAGCTTTCCCAGAGGATCCATAAAAGAGGGCCATAAAGAGGATCCATTGCTATTTTACCAGAGATAACAAAATCACGTTGGTGTGGGCTGGACAGGGCAGTGTGTTCGGACAGTTGTGTGTAGGTAAGTGGGTGTGTGAAATGACTGCATTTATATAGGGCTTTCACAGACCCAATGGCTACCAAATGTGACATTTTGCCTCACATTCACCCATTAACTCACTCATTCAGGCACCGACAAAAATGAAATTGCACAAAAATTCAACAATAAACAATACATAATCATGACATCAGTATATAACACATCCCTACTCCCAATTTAGATATACTTTAAGTCTAATTTTGTTCTTAAATTAGCAAAGAAGCTAAAGGAGTTTGAAATAAATCAACTAGAGAAGTGCTAGCAACCCGATTGCCACAACACTTCTGACTCCGTGATTGGTAGATCGGTGGAGGGTGGAGCATCAGACCAAAACACAACATGACAACATCAACATCAGTTTGAGGGCTGCAACTTCACTTTTTAAATGACAATATCCAGACCGGACTATTAAATGAAACAACTGAAGTCTTTATGAATGAGTCATTGAATCATTCTTTCAAAACTCTAAAACAAGTTTTTTTTCTTTTTTTTTTTTAAATACACTGCACTTAACATTTTGTCAGAACCTCCAGGTAGCTATATTGTGATCTCTACTTTATTATTAAATAATATTATTTATTAAATTGTGATTATCAAATGATCCAGAGTGAACCAGCTCTTAAAAAAAAAAAAAAAAAAAAAACACCTGACAGATGACATGTAATTCAAATCTCACACCCCACAATTCACTGTTTATATATATATATATATATATATATATATATATATATATGAAGAGTTCAGATGCAAAAGCCTCTAAGTGCCATTTGAAATTTTCTTCTAAAATGACCATTTTTATCAAACTTGTATATTTAAGTTCAGTAATTTCACTTAAATGGCAATGATGATTACCTATTAATTGTTATTCAAGTGAAATTACTGAACTTAAACATACAAGTTTGATAAAAAATCATCATTAAAGAAGAAAATTTCAAATGGCATTTAGAGGCTTTTGCATCTGAACTCTTCATATATATATATATATATATTATATTTTATATTATATTATATATATATATATTTTTTTTTTTTTCTTTCTTCATTTTGCCTGATCACGTGCTCTCGATTCAATCTATTCACAGTCAAGAGTTTTGCCTGTGGACACTTGCGCCATTCATAATCTTGAAATGAATGTGCTGCGTGTTTATTTTTGACTGAAACTAATTCTCCCACTGAGCCTTTTTCTATTTGCAGTGACAGAATGGATCACAGGCATCAACTGTTTTTAATGCTAAACAGATCACAGCATTAAAGCGTTCACATTCAGGGCCACTATGTGTCCTTCTGTGCTGCTGGATAAGTAGAAAATACAAGTTTCATATAGGAATCAACTGAGGCCTTCAGGAACTGCTTTATTACCAAATGACCTCATAGGGAAAGAGCCTGCAATGACTCAAGATCTGGAGGCTAACAAGCAGGCAAATATAAACAAACTATGACAGCACTTCACCCTGAAAAGAATAAACTTACTGTACTGGAGAAGAAGTCAAGAATCTCATTGTACTTTGTAGGCTTGTATGACAACAAATTAATTTGACTTTGACTTGATTTGATTATGCTTAAGTCCAGTAAACATTGCTTATGTTCATGCCCTTAAGACTCCACATTTCCCTGAAGCCAAATCTCTCTAAATTCTAAAATCTCGCAAAAACTACACATATTCTTAACATTAGCTCTGAAGGATTGTGTTATGTAAAGACGGGAAACAAAGAGAGGAATTTACATTTAGCCACTTCATGCGTTTTTACAGATTCAATTGTTATCAGATCATGAAATCATCAAACAAATATCTTCCAAGATGCATTTGAGACAGCATTTTTTAACAGTGTTACTCATTACAAATGGAATTAAATGATTTATTATAATGGTATATAACGATATATTAGAGTCCACACCAATGCACGACAACTTTCTGCAGGGATGCACTGAAATGAAAATTATTGTCCGAACCCGAAAACCGAAGACCAAGGCCGAAAAACAAAACACAGAAAGAAATGATGCCAATTATTAGTACCATTGCATTAATGGCTATGACTGTGTAATAAAATCAAGGCATTACAATTGCAAAGAATAAATCAATGACAAATTATGCAAATATTTATTTAACAATGCACAAATAAAATCCAAACTAAAATGTTTAACTTGACCCCACTCATGTGTACATTAAATAATAATGTACAGGCCTGCTGGCCTGACGAAAGATTTTAAAATTGAATGTTCTCTCATAAAAACAAAGTGCATTTAGGGCAAGTGCATTTAATTTTTTTTTCTCTGTAGGACTACTACAAGAAAGTGCATTCAAAACAAGTGCAACTGCTTAAGATACAACAATATTTTCTCTCTAGGCCTTTAACATAAAAATGTATCAAAACAAAGACTGACATAGCCCATATGTTATCATGCCCCAGAAGTGCAAAGTGGATAATAAATGTTTAAAGACTAGACAAGCCCATTCTACTTTTTTGAGGTGAAGTGGCAGGTTTTCCTTGATGAAGAGTAGCTTCTTTGCTTTATTAATTAAATTTATTTTTTCAACTTGGGCGTCAGACGAGAATTTGCATCAAACGCATGAACGCACCAAATAAAATCAGTTGTGTGTAAAGCGCCAGATGCTCAATGTGGCGAATTCACGTCTACTGATAAAAGTCTTATGCCGAAAACCGAAAATACACTTTTGGGTCATTTTCGCCCAAAAATGTTCGGTGGCCGAATATCTGGTGCATCCCTAGTTTATTATACGCTTGCACTGCAGTAGGCCTATACTGCTTTAAATGTTCAAGCTCTTTTTGGATTCTTATTAGTCGGAAAATAATGTCTTAAAAGTGAGTCCAACAATATTGTGCCTCTGTGTCATTATTGTTATAGCTGTGGCTAGAACTCTGAAAATAAAACTTTTTTTTTAACCAATGTCGTCAGTTATCATCCTTAATTTGAATGGGCCTTAACTAAATTCACAATAATAATCACACCACGATTCTACAAATGCCACATCAAACTCACAACAGTACTAAAGTTCAAAACAAGAATTTTGTGTGGATTTACTGAATGCCCATAAAGCCATCTGATGAATAGAGAATTATCTCAACAAATGAAGACTCTAGCTTCTATATTAGCTTGGCTGATGTGTATTAGCCTTTCTTTCAAGGCCACAACCATTGTTCAATGGCCACACCACTGATGCACATTCTCCATGTTTAACAGATTGTACCTGTAAAGCCAATGGCCACACATTTGACAATGTCAGCACACAGCTTCCAGTCAATAGCTCAGTCACTCAAGGCTGAATATGAAATAGCAAGCAGAGAAAAATTAATTGTATGTTGTTACGTAACAGTGCTGTTTATATTTCATGCTCAAGTTAATGGTAAAATCCAATCTGCCAGGGCAGAACACATTCTCACATACACACCCACACAAACAGAAAGAAACACACATTTACTCTGGCTTATCACTATAGACAGGACTGCAAACCCATATGCGGTTCCTCCCTACCACAAAAAAAAAGAGTGATTAGCCTATTTTCTTCCCCATTTCTGAACATATCTCAGTAGCAAGGTGGTAGCGTCAACACTTCAAGTAGCGAAGCCATTTTATTGATTATGTAGTTCAAAGACAATAGTTCATGATACAATTATACTTTCCCCCTGAAATATTCCATGTTTACAATCACAGGCCACTTTATAGGTACACCTATTCAACTGTTTGTAAACGCAAATATCTAATTAGCCAATCACATGGCAGCAACTAAATGCATATAGAAGATGATTTGCTGAAGTTTAAACTGAGCATCAGAATGGGAAAGAATGGTGTTTTAAGTGACACACAACCATCTCCAGGTCCAGGGTTTACAGAAAATGGTCCAAAAAAACAGAACATATCCAGTGAGTGTCAGTTATGTGGGTAAAAATGCTTTGTTGATGCCAGAGGTCAGAGAAGGCCAGACTGGTTCAAGCTGATAGAAAGGCAACAGTAACTTAACCACTCATTAACCGAGGTGCATCTTTGAATTCACAATACACCAAACCTTGAAGCAAATGGGCAACAGCAGCAGAAGACACAGCAAGTGCCACTCCTTTCAGCTAACAACAGCCAAATGAGGCTACAGTTCACACAGGCTCAACAAAATTGGACAATAGAAACTGGAAAAAAATGTTGCCTGGTCTGATGAGTCTTTCTTTATTCTGCAAGTCAGCATTTATTTTACAAAAAAGTCAAATAAACATAAAAAGATAACAAGCTACTTTTGCTACTAACTAACTTGACTGCTAAGTAACTTGAAGGTGCAATGAACTGCACAATGGCTGTAGATGTAATAGTAAGCACCAGCATATTTAATACTGGAAGTGCCAGAATTCCAAAAACGGCCACAAACGGTCATTTTGACCGTTAGATTCAAAACAGTGTTTATTTCGTTGACGAATAATTTTCGTAATTATTTCCACATTTTTTTTCAAAGACGAAAACGAGACGATAACTAAATAAAAACTAGGTTTGAATGACAAAAACTATAACGAAAATGTTAGATAGTGACGATTTGCGAAGCGGTCCAGTCAGCAACAAAAGAAAAAGAGACAATCATTCACTGCTCATTAATAGCTTTAATAACTATTCATTATATTTTATTCATACAAATAAATATGTCTGCTGCTTGAAAGAATAAAGAATGATGTATGCAAGCAGAGAATGCATATATAATTACTTGGTAAGAAGACTGTGTTATTTATAGGCCAACTTTGCACCCAGGAAACGTTGCTGTCACTTTCCACCTCCGATTGTTCCCCTGCATCCGAATCATCACTCGTCAAGTTCTGAAGCATCTCCAGGGCCATGGTTCGAGTCATGTTCATCCTCATTCGCTCATTCATTTTAGCCTAGCTATATATATATATATGAAGAGTTCAGATGCAAAAGCCTCTAAATGCCATTTGAAATTTTCTTCTAAAATGATCATTTTTTATCAAGCTTGTATATTTAAGTTCAGTAATTTCACTTAAATGGCAATGAAGATTACCTATTAATTGTCATTTAAGTGAAATTACTGAACTTAAATATACAAGCTTGATAAAAATGGTCATTTTAGAAGAAAATTTCAAATGGCATTTAGAGGCTTTTGCATCTGAACTCTTCATATATATATATATATATGGATGGATGGATGGATGGATGGATGGATAGATAGATAGATAATAAATAAATAAATACTGCCGAAATATGTAAATATGTTCTTTTTTGCCTTACGTTTACTTAACTTAATTTATATTAAAAACATTTTAAATGAAAATACAGACAGTTTTAGGAAAAGTCAGGTACCAGCAGGATTGTATTATTTTTTTTCAACAAAGTTATTCTAGATATAAAATTCAAAACGGTCAAAATGACCTTTATGGCCGTTCTAGTGTTAATAGCAAGTACCTCTTTTGCCAAAAATAGTCTCAGAGATGAAGGCAGCGATAGCAGTGGGGTGGGAAACACTAGCTGAGTCCTCTCTGAAACACAGTGACATCCATTTACCTATTGCTACCCGAGTTTGTGTATAATAAAGGGGCCACTGACAGTGCGGTGTGCATCCTCCACTACAGATATTGTTTTTTTGTTTTGTTTTTTGATATTTACTCTTTTAGAGCTTTTTCAGACCTATGCAGCAGGGGCCTCTCTCCTACAGCCTCTTGTTTTATATTTTGAGGGATATGAGAGAAATGGCACAACATGAAAACACCAAACCAGGAAAACACACAGACGACATCTGTACGTGTCGGCATCCCTCCGGTCCGGCCTCAAACCGAGCGCGAGTACTTGTTTGTTTACACGAGTTTGCACGCAAAAGCAAAGACGCTTCCACGGAGCTTGGGAAAACATTATAGAATGTCTTCTGCCCACCTGAAGATTGACATTTATGGTGTTTATGAGTCATAATTTCAATGTTTAGCACATTACGTATTAGAGTTAGCGATTCCGCTCTGTCGCTTCTCTGTGAAGTCGCGGCTTTATGAAGATGGATTCAAACGGATGGATTGGGGGGTAGGTTTGATAGAGCTATCTGCTGAGGAGCAGCTGAACGCAGCGGCTTTATGAGAGCTTACCCCCCTCCTTCTTGAAGCTCTCAGCATACAGGCCCCCGATGATAAACGAGGAAGCCGCCACGCAAATGTCAACAGTAAACCCGAGACGGAGTTGTCAGACTTAGCCAAATAAAAAGAGGAGGGTAGAGAGACATTAACCTGATGTTTACAGGAAGAAGGGCTTGTCCAGACAATGCTAATGCACCATGCAGCAATACATCAACATCCTCAACATGTCAAGCTAACGGCTTGACGCCGCCCCAGGAAACCAAACGACGGAAAAAAAGGGCAAAGGTGCGCAACCGAGGGATTTGGAAACATGTCCCCTCAGAATTACTGTTTCATTATTGTAGTCAAGATAGTTTCTCTGTGCCAGCCCAGTGGTTATGATCAGTATCACAACAGATTATTAGATCTTCTATCATCCATCTACATACCCATCATGCCTCGAGAGAGAATCTAGGATATTAGCATATATCCAGCCCAGAAATATGAACTGATTACCATCTGCCCTCATTGCTTTCAGCAAGTCAGAGGTCTGCTAGCATGCTCGTACATAAATCATGCTAGAACCTTAACATCCAAATGACAACACATTGCATTACATGAGATTAAAGGTGAAGCGTGTAATTTATGCAGCATTAGTGCCACAGAGCGGAATTAAAATGTATACCTGACATGAATTTTCAGGCTGATTTGTGCTAGTTAGCAAGAAAAGGCATAGCACTTTGTGGTCATTCTGGTAGATCTGGGTTTGGTAAGTATGGTAAGCCAACACTATCTCACGCCCAATTCGTACGAACTCGACGAATGATTAAAAAGTGGCTAATTCGTACGACCTCACTCGTGCGAATTTGTATGATCTGTCTAAACCCACGTGATGGTTAGGTTTAGGGGCGGGGTAAGGGGTAGGTCATTCGGACGAATTCATACGAATTGGCCAATTCGTAAAATATGTACGATTTAGCAAAATCGTACTAATTTGTACGAGTGAGGTCGTACAAATTGTTACAAATTAGCCACTTTTTAATCATTCGTCGAATTCATACGACTTGGTCTTGAGATCGGGTTGGGTAAGCACATTCTCCGACACACAACATAGTTTTCTGAAAAAGTTTGTCACCTGCCTGAATTTCTGAGTATGTGCACATTTAAATGCATGTGGTTAAATTTTATTTTACTATTCTGGACATGGTTCCAGATATATTTAACAGTCAGCTGCTGAACAGTTCTCTACTGTAATATCATGCATATTTAGAAAAATTGCAAGCGATGAGAAATTCAATTAAATATTCATTTAAAAATAATACTTTTTGAGATGGGATTATTCAATAACTGGCCTTAACTACATTTTACACATTAATTACTGAAAATTGACACAAATTTCAAGGTTCAATTAAATTTCGATTCACAAGCTTGTGATTTAATTCGATATTGATTCATTGGGGACTATCAGGTACAATACATGGCAACTTTCCTCTCTAACTACTAACTAATGCTGTAAATTATAGACGGGACAGAAGTTGGTAAATCACTTACATTTAAATTGCACATAAGGAAGTTAATAATAATAATAATGATATAGTAAATTGTTAATGTCTTAATTATGTTTCTACTTGTGTTGGCGATCATAACATGATGGATTTATTTAAAAAAAAATACATACTGAAGAACAGGTTGAATAAACATGTAATATGCAATATAGCGCAAAAAATCATCAAAATACTCCTCTCTAGTTTACTACGGCTTTTCTGAGGTAAATGTAATTACATTACGTTATTTACAAGCTGTTTTATCGACAATCACTAATTAAGCGATTACAAGAGACATAATACAGATTTCAGTTGTTCTGTATCTTTTAACATACTTCCTGATGTTAATTCATTTTTATTTTGCGCAGTAACTAGTAAAGTGGAAGAGTTGGTAAGTTAGCATAGATGCTACAGTTAATCACAAAAGAGTGCCAAAACTGTATATATTGTTTGAATAAAGTTTGAAATCTGAGACTTTATTTCATTTCAGACATTTAATGAATTATTTTTCTTCCTAAAATACTACTGACAAAACTCAGAATGTGTAAATCCGTATGACTTACTTTCTTCTACGGAACACAATATATATATATATATATGGTGCTAACTGTATGGGGAAAAAAAAGAAGAAAACCACTAATCTTGTGATAAAACGGACATAGAAATTGAGTCTTTCAATTACACAATTCTCAGATGTGAAAAAGGTTGTTAAACTGACATAGGATAAAGAAAATATAGATATAAAAGTATTTGTATCCCATAGTGTATTACTAGGGGGAGATGTTTGAAGGAGTTTGTAAGGTAATATTGCTGAATCCAAAAGTGCTTGGCTTGTACCATCATCTATTTTACTCTTTCATCAGAAGAATGAATGCTTGAGTTGTGGGGATAGAAGATAGACTGGTATACCCTGTGGGTATTAGTGTGGAGAGACACAAGAGATCATAATCTCTCTTCAGAAAGTTCTTCTTGATTGGATTTTGTCCAGAGCTTATTCTTTGGTGCGCATGCATGATATATCATTGGCTTCTTTCTCTTCCTCAGTGTTTTCTGTCTTCGTTCGGCTTCATTGATTTATACTTTTTATGTTACATCTCGTACTCTGAGGAAAATCAGAACGAGCTGAAGTGAATCAACTGTGATACATATTAAAGTGATCAATCACCCAGACCGTATGGATCCGCTGTGTGTGAGTCTGCGTATGAGACAAATGAAAGATTGCAGTCTAGAAAGAGCGCACAGAGTGTCAGAAAGAAAGAAAACTCAAGACCCTTGAGTTATGTCAGCTGAGTGAGTGATCTGTTCGCCAGTGAAAGCATCAGCAGACGTAAAATGAGCAGGCTTAAAGCAGGACAAGTGCCATTTAAAACCGAAGACCCTTCTAACAAATCAAATACCATCTACATCCAGCTGAGACTCACAATAGCACACAACAGGAAGAAGAAAACGGAAAAAAGGTGGATAACAGAGGTGAACAAATGAGTTTAGTTGAAGCTTTAAGATAATCTAGATTAACAACATTCTACATTATCACACTTACTGAAAAAAATAAACAAAACAAAGCAAGATAAAATGATAAAATAATAAACTATGGCCTGCAAGCACCAAAGATACAAAGTACCACCACAAACATTTACTGAAGTTACCTACATCTCTGACAAAATCATCTAACTAAACCGCAAATTGGGTCACTATTATGCTTTTGGCAAACTCCAGGCATGCTTTTACATGGCTCTTTTTTGATCTTCTTTTATACCACCCCATACAGTGCAGAGTTATGTAAAGCTCTTGATATGTTTGACTGAACTCCACTGGCTTCCTTTAATAATGTAAAAAAAGAGAACTTTTTAAAACTTTATATGTAACCCACTTAAAGGGTTTTAATATTCATTAAAACATCTGTCATTCACATACTGAATAAGCCCTTAATCTTAATCATTTAAATTGGGGCAGGTACATCTGACAAATCGGTAGCATATCAGTTATTGGCATGATGTTCGTTTTATTAAAATGACCTCTGTCATTTGAAGATAATCTTTAAACTATAATATAATGCTTTAAAATACTACTCTATTAGACACTTTTTTTTTAATTCTTTCTATCAATACACATCTGCGCTGCCCAAAATAAACCAGTTGAAGGCATCAAGGATGTTATGGACCTTGATGCTTTCCTACTTTCATTTACTTTACGCAAAGGCAGCAAGTTCTGAACACAGCTATTATCTTTCAATCAGCTACCTTCACTAGACTCTCTGAATCACTAAAACACAATTTCTAGCTTCACAAAACACTTTTATTTAAGATTCCAAGATTATTTCATATGGAAGAGGTTCAGATTAGCAAAAATAGCACAATACCCACACTGACAGGAATCTTACAGGGATACTCCACTTTTTTTTTAATAACATAATCGTCATAATCATATACTCATGTTTCATCTGTAGAAACCTTTTTCTCAGTTGTTTATAAGCAGAACCGTGTGGCAGGAGTTCACATAATATGATTGACAGCTCTAGAATGAATGAGCTCTCCTACTCATAACAGACACCCTTGGAAGAACACAAGCTCTTCAGAGCGCATAATTCAGTGGAAAATGAATAGAAATGATAATGATGAATGATAACCAGAACTCAACATTATCTTCTCTCTTGCGGAATACTTGTCTTCTGCGTTTACACAAGTTTTCACTTTTGTGCAACAGTGGGTTCGAAAAAAAAAAAAAAAAAAAAAAAAACACTTTTCAAAGAAAAAAAAATGTTTTGTCACACTACGATTGATTGTGCCCAGTGTGAATAGCCAACACATTCTCATCCTTTAGCGTCATATGTGACACTATATGCAAAAACGGCGCTATACTACGTACATGGCACCCATTATCGTTAAAATTACACGTGCTGTGATGGTTAGGTTTAGGTGTGGGGTAGGGTAGTCTCATATTACGGTAAAGGATTTATGACGCCTTGGGTTCACGTGTTATATTAACGATAAAGGGTACCATGTGCGTAGTATAGCGCCGTTTTTGCATATAGCATCACATATGACGCTAAAGGATGAGAACGGGCTCGAATAGCTCCATTGGGATCTATTGAAATAAATTGATCATACATTGGTACCTTTGGTGAAAAGGGCTCAAACAGCACTGACGACGCTTCTTTTGCGAGTTAAAAATCTCAAAGCCTAGATCCTCAGTCTACAAAAGTAGTACTGACGCAGTTTAAGCTGTATCACACAGCAAACAGTAGCAAATAATCACCCACTCATTTGACCTATTTGTTGGTTTACAGGCTGAATCTTCAGCTCTGTAGTTTCCAGTGGAAACTGCTGCAATCTGACAAAAGAATGTCAGTTAATTAGGCCAAGATTAAGAAAACAGCGCCAGTGTTTTTCACGTTCCCTCATTAATTCTACAGCCTCTGGAAAAATTGCAGACTACTATGCAAAGGAGGTGGAAGCAGACCAACAGCCCCCAAAATTGGTATTTTAGTTGAAGTTTTAACCTGTTGTGATCTACTTTTCAACTGCAAGTCATGCTGACAGCATTAACAAAGGACATGGATTGCACAGCTGGGCTCTACCCAAAAAAAGAAAAGGATGGCTGGCACAGATCCTTTTGGCAATGCATAATTACATCTCCAAAAAGGCCTGCATGTGTATGAAAAAAAAAAAAAAAAAAATGAGCGAGGGTGCTTCCACATAAATGTGCACTGATCTACAGCGCATGTCTTTAATCAGACACCAGCTAGAACCAAAAAAAAAATAAAATAATAAAAAGCTTCTCTAATAGCAATGGAGTTCTCCATGCATGACTAATGGTTAAGAGAAGCCATCCCTCTGGAGCTCATCAGCTCAGTGTTTGTACTCCCACATCCTCCCATCACAGTTAATGATGGATATCTCCAGCCCCTCCAGACTTCATGCTTATAGTGGTACCAATATAACGAGCCCTATTCTCAATGTGGTACAGGGAGACAGAAGCAGCCGGTTTGATGTCACACCGCAAATACCAAAAGGAATCAGAAGAGGTGAAACTAGCGAGCAATGTATGAATATGGATCAGTCTGGGTCAAACCAGCCAGACGGTTGCTGTGCAGTCAGTGCGAGGGTCCCTAAATGGATTAAGAATGGCTTTTTCCTGGAATTTGACATTGCTTGGCACTGGGCAAGAATTAATAGGTCGGGAAAAAGATCTCCGATAAAGATATACAGTACTATTAAGCTCTTTATTTAAACACAAAATTCAAGGACATGAAGCTTTATGTCTGGAAAAAAGTGATTATGACTTCAACTTGGCCTCCTCTGTTGGTCTAGTGGTTGGGATTGGGCTGCTTTCACTATCATGGCCCTAGGTTCAATTCTGAAAATGTTTTGGTGTGAAATAGTGTACAGACTGACTCTCACACTGCAAAAAACAATGGCTTATTAATGTTGTTTTGGAGTTCTCCAACAATAGGTTTACATGCATTCGAAGTCAAAAACCACATATTCTCATAATATCCATTGCACATCACCTCTTTTCTAACAGTATTTAAACGGTTCAATAAAGGATCCAGTCTCCCTAAATCCGTCCTTTCTGCTGGCGTACTCTGTTCTGATTGGTCAGATGGCCAGGTCTGTTGTGATTTGGCGACTTACAATGTGTCGTAAGTGAAACGTCTATTACCATATCTGAATTTCAGCTCCGGATCCTTCATCAGCACTGTTCATATCTCTGTTCATACACAGAGATATGAACAGTAACAATGTCATCAGCGCAGTCTCATCCCAAGACGTCATATAACTGGCGTCTTGGGACGTCTTTTGACCATACGTCAACATCAGCCGTTTTAGGGTACCCTTTAGTGTTGGTTAGATGACGTTACCGGATCCTAACCCTACCCCAGACCTAAACCTACCCAGTCACCTAACCGGCGTTAAAGGTAAAGCGTCAGTTGTATGACGTCCCAGGATCGTCATGTAACTAACGTTAAAGGGTACCCTAAAACGGCGGATGTTGACATATGGTCAAAAGACGTCCCAATGACGTCAGACTTCTTGGGATGAGACTGTGTTAATGCCATCAGTTTCACAGTTTCAATTCCAGCCTGAGTCCTCATCCTGTTAAAGTGCATGTAAAGTGGATTCGCAGAACTAAAAACACAGTCTACATAACAAACTCAAACATGTCAACAATACGAACCAAACTCTACCAGGCCTCAGCTACAACTACTGAAACATTTCTCCTGCAATTCCATTCTAACTTCTGTTACATTCCTAGGTAACAATGTATATATATATATATATATATATATATATATATATATATATATATATATATATATATATATACATATACATATATATATATATATATATATATATATATATATACATATACATATATATATATATATATATATATATATATATATATATACTTACATAATGCCAGCCTATGGTCTTTGACTGTCTGCGAACAAAGCCTACTTTGACCACCCTCAAACACTGTTATTCAGAAATGATTCGACATTAACTTTATGTAGCGTGCACTTTGATCTTGAAAACTTTGTAGACCTTTCACACTCACAAACAACTATTACACACTGCATGAAGGGTAATATTTGAAATATATATATATATATATATATATATATATATATGAAGAGTTCAGATGCAAAAGCCTCTAAACGCCATTTGAAATTTTCTTCTAAAATGATCATTTTTATCAAGCTTGTATATTTAAGTTCAGTAATTTCACTTAAATGGCAATGAAGATTACCTATTAATTGTCATTTAAGTGAAATTACTGAACTTAAATATACAAGCTTGATAAAAATGATCATTTTAGAAGAAAATTTCAAATGGCACTTAGAGGCTTTTGCATCTGAACTCTTCATATATATATATATATATATATATATATATATATATATATTTGAAATAAATAATACCAGAAGCTTGTGGCCTGATTGGTGGTAGCTCGCTAAGGGGCCTGCTCACATATCGTGCTCACATATTTTGCATAAGTTCGTTATTTCAAATATAGGCGCGCGGCAAGCGAACTCATAATTTTTCCAGGCGCAGTATGTTTGTACTTTGCAGTAATCTATGACTCTATTAATAACACAGTCTCATCCCAAGACGTCATACAACTGACGCTTTTGACCATACGTCAACATCCACCGTTTTAGGGTCTTTAGATGACGATCCTGGGGCGTCATCCAACTGGCGCTTTACCTTTAACGTCAGTTAGGTGACGGGGTAGGTTTAGGTCTGGGGTAGGGTTAGGATTAGATAACGTCATCTAACCGACGTTTAAGGGTACCCTAAAGTGGCGGATGTTGAAAAATGGTCAAAAGCGTCAGTTGTATGACGTCTTGGGATGAGACTGCACTGCTATAACGCTGTAAGCTGTAACGAGACTATCTATGGTAGCCCATAAGGGATTAAAAAAATGTGGCACACGTAACGACGGGCCGCACTAAGCTTAAGCTTTAATGTCGAGTATGGGGCCACAAAAATCAATGCTGCGAGTTTGAGACCACTGCTCTAGTGGGTCAGCTATGTATTAATCAGTGATGTTAGTATAGAAGTGACCACACAAGCGTGTGACACAGAAATTGTGTCAGCTGTCACTTCAGGCCAAGATGACGACTGACGCTCCATCCCCAAGCTCCAGCTACCGTAGGTGCATTTGACTTTTGCCACAGCCGATGGAAGTCTCGAACAAACATGTTTGTTTCATTCAAGGGAGCAACCAAAACCCATGAAATATGAGGGGAGAGCAGTTGCTCCAGCACATGGAGATATAACTTTTTTTCATTTGTTCTCCTCCCAGGGTGGGCCAGTTCAGAAACCTCAATTTTCTACCATTCCTACTACTTCAAAGAAGAAAAAGAGAGGAGAAAGTTTAAATAAAGCTTTAAAAAGGTAATGGGCGATACACTGGACCTGTATAAGTGCCCTCCTCCCCTCCACCACATTTATTTGAGCACCTAGATAAGAGTGGATTAGAGATCAAAGGTTCTCAGAAAGGAGCCGCAAAATGGCTCTAGATCCACACTCTCTCAGGAAAGACACTGAAAGTTGCAGGATAAAAATGGGTGGTTGGGGTTAAAATGTCACTTCCAAGCTGTCTTTTTTTTCTGTCACAAAAATAGGGTGCAACCCTTTTACACCAATGGCTCAAACAATGATAAAGAACAATAACAGTTATTTTTCCACATGATATTGCAGCGCAGTCTCATCCAAAGACGTCATATAACTGACGTTTTGGGACGTCTTTTGACCATACGTCAACATTCGCCTTTTTAGGGCCCCCTTAAACGTCGGTAGATGAGGTTATGGGATCCTACTGTAACTCTACCCCTAAACCTAAACCTACCCCTAAACCTAACCCATCACCTAACTGACGTTAAAGGTAAAGCGTCAGTTGTATGACGGCCCGGGATCGCCATCTACCAACGTTTAAGGGGGCCCTAAAAAGGCAGTATGGTCAAAAGACGTCCCAAGACGTCAGTTCTATGACTTTTTGGGATGAGACTGTGTTAGAGATTGATTCGGACAAATTTTTACAAACTGTTCTCAGCCTGAAATTCTGAACTGTGCTGGTAGAATGAAAGTAGTAACGTCATCACTCACGAATGGTCACTTGCCTGGCTGCCAGTTTCTCTTTAGCTGACCAAGTGTGCTATTTGATTAAAGTTGACGCATTTTAAAAAATAAAATTAAAAGAAATATCTGATAATGTGGTCGCTATTTACATCTCATACCGTCTGCAAACTGTTATCAAGGCTACGACTAATGCATTACATCCAAAGAACTCCGTTATCAGCCTCACAGTGGAAAATTAAACCATATCTGTGTCGAACGGTTAATCAATGAGAACGGTTTGGCAGCACAATGGAAAAGCAGCTTTAATTTCCTTAAAAAGCTAAAATATTGATATGGTTGACCTATAAACCATTTAAATCCACAGGATAAAATGTGTTACCAAAATGTAACGTTCAAAGGGTCTAAAAGGGTTTTGATTTCATGTGACTATTTACACCAGCCATGTAAAAATGTCAACCTGATTATGTTTGCCCCTCTTAAATATGATTTCCAAAAATTTTAAATCACAATAAATATACAGGCTCAACAAGGCAACAATTATTTGTTCAAATGTGCAATAAAAACAGTAATATTGTGAGATAGTTTTCCTATTTGAATATCATTTAAAATGTAATTTATTCCTATGACGTCAAAGTTGCATTTTCAGCATCCATTACTCCAGTTGGTCGTGTCACTTAAAGAGATCATCGCTGCTCATTGTTGCTTTTTTTAACATTATAAATGTCTTTACTGTCACTTTTGATCAAACGCTATGTTTTAACTGTGAGGAAGCCTGCAGACCTATTTCTGTAACTATATTCCTGTTCTTAGCCATATCTCCCACTTTCCCACTCTCTCATTCCTTTGAAGTAGGAGCCCACTGTAAAGGGCCAGTCTAATCGGCTTTATGGGTCACTGCAGTCAGCAGGGGCAGAAGGGTTGGGTTGGTAGGATTTGGATGATAGGTGAGGACAAGTCCACTTAAAAGGCCAATTTTTGAGCAAAAGAGCTGCCATTACAGAGTTCAGCATTTACAAGCTTCAGCTTGACACCGTGGAGTCCTCCGTTATCTATACCAATGGGAAAGAGTACCAAATTTCTCATACATATAACCTGGGTAGAGAGAGGAAAACCAGAACTCTAAAGTTTAAAACTATCAATGCAGTATTTCAATGTGGAGTTCAAAGACAAAGAGGCGAAAGCAAAACACTTTTGGTAGGGCAAAAGTGGCAAGTAAGCATGTGCATAAAAAGAAGAAGAGATATTGAAGGCTGAGAGGTGAATACTTTAAGACTCTTTGGCACTGGTCCCAACATCTTTCCTGGCCTCGGGCATGGCTATCCGATCAGTCTGAAAAAGAGCCGGAATAATACTCCGGCACCAGCAGCCATTTATCACCTGCATTTATAGACTTGCTATTTATAGTGTGCCTCTGAAAAACCCAACTTTTATTACCTCCAATAAAATATGTAACTAAAATAAAGTCTGGTCCAACAGAGATAATGCAAATTTACACTAAAAAAAAAAAGTACAAAGCAAACTTAGCACATGCACTGGTGACAAAACCCCAAATCATTTCGTATCAAAGATCCACACAGTGGGTCTCATTCATGAAACACGAGCAGAACGAATTTGTGTGTAAATCGTGTGTAAAATGGTTCTGGAGTAAATTTTCGGATTCATTAAAATGTTCGTATTTTCCAAATGTTAGTTGGTACGCATGAAATCTACACCTGCTCCCAGCCACGCGTAAATGGTGCGCTTAACATCCGAACGTTTTGCTCATTAATAAGGCTGCATTTTAATTCACCAATGGGTACATATTTAAACAGCATTTTGAAAAAAAATATTTTATATAGTAATTACATACGGTTTTTCTTTTTACTTTTATTATGAGAGTCAGAAATAGCAGATCTGGTGATCGATGGCGGTCCTTCTCCAGTTTGAATACGATTTTTCCGAAGTCAACTAATTCGTTTTTGTGCTGTCAAGCTTAATGTCAAACCATTTGTTTCTCACTTCTGGGACTGTTCGATTAACAGATGAAACTCCATTAACTGCATCTGTAATATGCTGCCAATTGCTTCCTTTTTTAGGACCTGATGCGCCACTATGTAGGCTACGCTTGAAAATAAAATGTGGCGTTTTGTATGAACTTGTGATAATAAAACTTCAATTTCTGCATCCGAGAAATCTTTCTTTTTCATTCGCATTCATGTTATTATATGCTGCATATAGATGTCATTCGGATATAATGGGCCTGATTAATGGTATAATTGAGAATGAACGTGCACGCGCATCCCATTTACGATTGGTTGGAATTCATTAGCACACACACACATTTTACTATCACATCTGACATTTACGAAGTATTTGTGAATCAGGAGAAGAGTTTTCTTTATGCCAAGTTCTCTTTACGCGCAAATCACTCACATATTTACTCGTATATTTACGAATGTTTCATGAATGAGACCCAATAATAGTGCTTTAATTGTGAATATTTTTTTCTACTTTTTTCCCTCTCAAAATATAAAAGATAAGCCAACAATATATATATATATATATATATATATATATGCAGACAGAAATGATATCACACTCTAAAAAATGCTGGGTTGTTTCAACCCAAATTTGGGTCAAATGGACAAACTCAAATGTTGGGTTAAAAATGCAATTTATAATTATATATATATATATATATATATATATATATATATATATATATATATATATATATATATATAAAGTAGACAAACAAAAGTTGGTGTCCTTTTGAACGTTCTATTTAGGATAATTTTACACTGAAGTCTAGAACAATTATAGTGAAAATTCAGCTTTGCATCACAGGAATAGATTACATTTTAAAATATATTCAAATAGAAAACAAGAGATAAGCCAAGAATATAAATACTCAGATATAACAGATACAGTGTTTCCAACACAGAGTGGCCACTATTCAAACAATTCCCCCTTGTTTTCCCTTCCCCATGAAAGCAAGTTTCTGAAAACTTTTAATGTCATCTTCAAACATGTCTGTCAACCCAAATGAAAAGAAAAGGTATTAATAACTGAAAAAAAATAAAGGCCAGTGAGCTGAATGAATGCCTCTGAATATCAATAGGGAGATTATCAATGTAATTATCTGAGGGAAAAACACAAAGGAAGCAGACCACATGTTTGAATACCGCCTTGTTCATGACAAGGAAATAAAACGACCGACTTGTGCTGCCACATGTGATTGTTCCCCATGCTTCAGGAAGACTTGACATGCATTGATGCGACACATTGATGTATGGTCACCGTCATGTACACATGACATTATACGAGTCAGGGTCCTCTTTTTATGTTGTTTTCACCACATGACCTTATAACACAACAGGTGGCACCACTGGTACCCCACCGATAGACCTGGGCTTTTTGGCTCCATACATTAAACCTTGTATTTCAAACCTTGGTGTTAAAGTGGACCGTGAGCTTAAGTTTGACAATCAGATTAAAGCTGTTGTCAAATCAAGCTTCTTTCATTTGAGGGAGCTGGCCAAAATAAAGCCATTTTTGTCTAGACAACATTTTGAAACTGCAATCCACGCCTTTGTAACAACACGGCTGGACTATTGTAATTCACTGTATGTGGGGGTTAATGGGTCCTCCATCACCCGTCTCCAGATGATACAGAACGCAGCAGCACGTCTTTTAACAGGCACACGTAAACGGGAGCACATTTCCCCAATTTTATTTTCACTACATTGGCTGCCTATTCAATTTCGGATCCATTTTAAAATTCTGTTATTTACTTTTAAATCATTAAATGGCCTTGCTCCGCCTTACCTCTCTGAGCTTCTTCACTCGTATAAACCCGTCCGCGCTCTCAGGTCAGATGATCAGCTGCTCCTGACTGTGCCTAAAACTAAGCGTAAACTCAGAGGGGACCGTGCCTTTGCCGTGTCTGCCCCTAAACTATGGAATGATCTGCCTTTGCATGTTAAACAAGCTTCTTCTGTACCTGTTTTTAAAAAACTTCTTAAAACCCATCTTTTCTCTCTGGCTTTTGATGCCTAGCAGGATATCGACTCCATGAATACTGTTTGTTACTAATGATGAATGTAGGGTTTTAATTGTATGTATGTATGTTTATGTTTTTCTGTACAGCACTTTGGTTCAACTTAGGTTGCTGTAAAGTGCTTAACAAATAAAGTTGGTATGGTATGGTAGGTGAACAACATGTCTGCATCTTTATTGCCAGTGTGACTAAATAATAAAAAGGATTTTCATGTGGTTCAGCAGAGGATGTACGCTCATATGTCTATACTCCCATGTCTCTAATATGGATTAGACAACCTGATACAGATACACTAGACAAAGCTGATTTAATCTACATAAGACGCCAATATCAGAGCTGGACTCTATCCATGTTGCCTCGATATTTACCTCCAGCTCAATGGCCAAGCATTGTGTTGTAATCCTGTTCTCACTGTGACCAGGAAGCTAATAATGGCCAAATCAAGCGACTGATGTGCAGAAGATAGCAAGTTTCTCTCATTCCGTTCTGTCTCCCAGAGTCTAAAACCACGTTAATCCCATTTTTAATTTTCCTCTCCCCCAATTTCCTAATCACCTCATCTAATTAAAAACGCATGAGGCATCCAACCTATCAACAGGAGAGGAAGGGAAGACACCCGAAACAAGCAGTGATGGGGGGGATTTCTATTTCCAATAAATTATGTTCTTTTGAACTTCATCAAATAATCCTTAAATCCTAAACTGTTTTCAACACAGTATCCACCTCATTCCTGACGACCTTACTGCATTTTGAATTATGGGTGGCACTTCCGGTTTGGGGAACTTTCATTCAAAAAGACTGAAACAAATCATTTCAAATCATAAGGTTGCCCTACAAATAAAGCTGATCCGTCAGTTTGACTGGATGAGCTGTCAATTTTCCTTCATGATATATTTTCAGACATCACAGCGCAGTCTCATCCCAAGACGTCATATAGCTGACGTCTTTTGACCATACGTCAACATCTACCTTTTTAGGGTACCCTTAAACGTCGGTTTGATGACGTTATTGGATCCTAACCCTACCCCAGACCTAAACCTACCCTGTCACCTAACCGACGTTAAAGGTAAAGCGTCAGTTGTATGACGGCCCGGGATCGTCATGTAACCGACGTTTAAGGGTACCCTAAAAAGGCGGATGTTGACATATGATTAAAAGATGTCCCAAGACGTCAGTTATATGACTTCTTGGGGTGAGACTGTGTTAGACATCATGAGAATAACGTTATACTTGGTATTTTAACGTGACATGTTATAACAAGAATATCTAAGAGCTCTTTTCAGTCACTGCTTTCTTTTCCTCATGATGATTTTTTAAAAAATTTTTTCCCTTTGTAATCCGCTGTAAAAGTATGGAGAAAAGTATGTTCTCCCGAATTTATTTCAGCTATGATATTCCATTTATAATTCACTGGAATGTACAAGGAATCTCTCGTTATTCTCCTCAAATCCCTTTCCAGGTTTGTTTTCATGGGTAAATGCAATTTCTAATCTGTCAAAATGGTGAAATCTCTTTGATAGTGTCACATAATCCTGACGAACATTTTTGATTAAGGCTTGTTACACAATACAGATATACTTGCCTACTACAGTGATATTTAACCAAAGACTTGCGCTTTTGGAGGATTGTTTTATAAATTTCATTTTAATGTCCGATGGTTTAAATGGTTAATCAATTAATGTCATCGCATTGTTTGACACTTTTTTGGCGTATTGCGTTCATGGAGCGAGCCTTAATTGGAGTGACACCCATAATTCGCGCAAAACGTCATGGGGCGTAGGAATAAGGTGGATAGAATAATATAAAAAAAAAGGTTGAGCATCAAATCAGCATATCAGAATGATCTCTGAAAGATCATGTGACACTGAAAATTGCTGAAAATTCAGCTTTGCTATCATAGGAATAAATGACATTTTATAATATATATTTAAATAGAACATTTTCAAATGTAATAATATTTCACAAAATCATTACTGTGTTAATACTGCCAAATACGTATTTTTGGATGTTCAAAAATTTTGCTTTTGGTAAACATAAGAGACTTTAAAACACATCTTACCATCCCTTTTCAATAAAATGCACATATTTACACACACCACATATGTTCACTTTTTGGAGCCCTGTCATAAAAGGGAGCACACAAGGTGCCCTCTTATCCATGGGTATTTGATTAAGATGGATCATCCAGCACATCGATCAATACCCGGCTGACACATTCCAAGAGTGTAGAAGAAAGCCTGAGCAAAACTTCTCCTTTGAGTCCAATGTCCAGCCCGGGATGTATGTCAAACGGCCCGCAGCTGGTCTAATAAAATACAATTTGCAAATCACGCAGTTTCCCAGTCAACATAAGGTGACAGCACTAGATGAGTGAAACAAAATAACTGATAAGCGCTGCCATTTCTGTTACTGTTTCTGTTGAGAAACATTAAACGCGCCAAAAGTGGAACAAAACAGCGCTACTCATTGAGTAGTTTGTTCCACGCCAACTACAGACCATTAGCTCTGCTCAAAAGACAAATCAGAGCAGTGAGATCCATTGAGAAGTGTTAGAGTTCGGCTGGCCCAGATGAAACCAGCACCAAGTTCCCAACATTTACCATGGATTTACTGTAGTAACACTACTGTAACTGTAAACATGGTATTGTGGCAGAAATTCACAACGTATTGTACATTATATTAAAAATGAAAGGAGAAATGAAATATAGGGCAAAATACAGACACCGGTGGTTATTTATTTATTTTTTTATAAGAATACAGTTCTAACTCAGTAAGAATATTAAAATTTTCCCCTTTAAAATTAATTTGTTACAATTTTGCAGATTTTACTGTTTGTGTACCGTAAAAATAAATGCACATCTGCGTACCAACTCAAGCTACTGCTCCTGTCAACTCAAGCTTTTGTCAAATGTGCATTTCCAAGAGATAAAACAAGTATTCGACTCCCAGGCGTGTCCACATCATCGAATCTGGCCCCCTTTAAAAAAAAAAAAGTTTGGACACCCCTGACTTTGATCCTTCTGAGTCTCATACAGCACCTGCTTCTCTCTCGCCTATCAACACACACAAACATAAAAAAGCTCTCTCTACAGCACTGCTTTCCTAAAACATTGATTTTTTTTTTCTATTCCGTGTTATCCACAGTAAATCTTTTCATCTGAGCTTATACTTGCTCATCTAGTCATTTATGGCACAGTTCATTAAGACTTCTTCAGCACATAAATGTCACAGAT
Source organism: Cyprinella venusta (assembly GCA_038021265.1). NCBI lineage: Eukaryota > Metazoa > Chordata > Actinopteri > Cypriniformes > Leuciscidae > Cyprinella > Cyprinella venusta. Next base: position 8,223,798 of record CM075878.1, read on the forward strand.
TATAAAGTAAAGTCTGTGTCCGGTCCAATACATTGATCATGTAGTTGTATATTTTATGCAGAAGAAGTTGTGATTCCTCATGCTATTAGTATTAGCATCTGTAATTTATCTCTGTTAATGACTTGTTACATAAAAAAAAAAATCCAAACAGATGCGGTTCTACCATTGTTTGTTAAGCAAATGAAAATGTCAAGAGTTTTGTGGCGTTTCCACTAACACGCAGCATCTCTAAGAGCAAGATAAAGTTATCGATTTGTATCATGACTATATGGAGCCCCCCTAGTCCCACTTTGGCAAAAAAAAAAAAATCATAACTATCTCGTGGCCACAAGATATTATCTTGTGGTCTCAAGATAGTAACTTGTGGCCTCAAGATATTAACCCGTGGCCTCAAGATACTATCTCGTGGCCTCAAGATACTAACTTGTGGCCTCAAGATAGTAACTCGTAGCCTCAAGATACTAACTCGTGGCCTCAAAATACTATCTCGTGGCCTCAAGATAGAGTTAGTATCTTGAGGCCACGAGATAGTATCTTGAGGCCACAAGTTACTATCTTGAGGCCACGAGTTAGTATCTTGAGGCCACGAGTTACTATCTTGAGGCCACGAGATAATATGTTGAGGCCAGGAGTTACTATCTTGAGGCCACAAGTTACTATCTTGAGGCCACGAGTTACTATCTTGAGGCCACGAGATAGTATGTTGAGGCCAGGAGTTACTATCTTGAGGCCACGAGTTACTATCTTGAGGCCACGAGTTACTATCTTGAGGCCACGAGATAGTATGTTGAGGCCAGGAGTTACTATCTTGAGGCCACAAGTTAGTATCTTGAGGCCACAAGATAGTATCTTGAGGCCACGGGTTAATATCTTGAGGCCACAAGTTACTATCTTGAGGCCACAAGTTACTATCTTGAGGCCACAAGTTACTATCTTGAGGCCACGAGATAGTATGTTGAGGCCAGGAGTTACTATCTTGAGGCCACGAGTTACTATCTTGAGGCCACGAGTTACTATCTTGAGGCCACGAGATAGTATGTTGAGGCCAGGAGTTACTATCTTGAGGCCACAAGTTAGTATCTTGAGGCCACAAGATAGTATCTTGAGGCCACGGGTTAATATCTTGAGGCCACAAGTTACTATCTTGAGGCCACGACATAGTAGCTTGAGGCCACGAGATACTTTCAACACCCATTCCATAACATAATGAACAAACAATGAATTAGCACAACAAACCACAAGGCAGGTGTAGATCAAGCAAATAGCATGTTATTCCACAGCCTAAATTTCAAAGTACTTTTGCCATGTAAGGACTAACGTGTTACTAGTTTAAAGAGTATGTAAGGATAGAGACTTCCCCAGTCCAAGCTTTGATAAGAAGTGCTGCCCAGATAGAATAGTGTTTTAGTGTTGTTTAGACTGAGTGAGTCAGCCATTTTGAGAGCAGCCAGAGCAGCGTGGCTTGCTGACTCCGAGGGAACGTTGCTCTCTGAATGAGGATGTCGAGGCGTGACCGATGGAACTCAATGACACAAAGGCATGCAGGGCCATGCTGATATACACTGGTATTGATGCATGCCAGAGTGAACAACAAAGTCTATCTGAAAATCAAACTCATAAACACAGCACAGTGGCCTGTTAAATGACTCTGTCACATATCTTTTAGGGCACTCTACACACACACTCACAAATCTTTGTGGGGACTCTCCAAAGACGCCCAGTAATGGTTTTTTATGCCATAGGGCGAGTAAATAATTACAGATCTTCATTTTCAGGTGAACTATTCCTTTAAACGTGTTCTTCAAATATACAGTGTGTGAAGAACTGTTAAATAAAAGACCTTCACATCATATGAAGTCTTTGAGTGTTATGCAAATAGCCTTATTTGGCTGAAAATGAATTAATCATGTTAATGCGTCTGTGCGTGTGCGTTGTGAAGATTAGTGGCGGGATATGGTGTGCGAAGAATAATTGAGCTTCATCGAATAAAAACGCTGAAGAAATGCAGAGCACTTTCATTAAAGCAGGCTGTAAAATAAGAGTGCAGCCCGCTGTCTCTGCCACCATCAATTTTTCACAAAATAAACTCAACAAATAAAAGAAAATACACAATGTTAAAACAAACCGCCAGACTTTCAAAACAATGTGACTGATTAGACAAGCTCTTTTATGTCTTTCACTGTCTATATGCCACATGAAAAACACATCTAATGCAGATCTTCTGTCCAGACCTCCCAAATCATTATTTACCATTAAAATACATCTTATTGTAGTTACTGAACACCGCTTGGATAATTATTTCATTTACAGAATCAGGTTGGTGGCACAAACTTCTACATAGAGTAGCACAATTAATATAATTGAACCAAAATGGAAATTTTAAAATAAAAGCTTGATGAAATGAAAGTGATGTGGTATATATAATATATGTAGATGTTCAGTAAAGCATGTGGAAATTACAGCAGACAGCTATTAATTTATAAATATAAAAGAAACCATTTAAGTGCAGTGATAAAAATTCAGCTTTGAATACTATTAAATCATCTGATTCAATCTGACTAGATGCCATGCAACATCTAAAGAGTCAAAATGCACAAGATTTAATCAATCCATGAGGAAATAAAGTCTTGTTTATAAGAAACAATGTTGCCACAGTGAGCGCTTTGAACGGAAGTTTTGCAATGGTATTGAATCTTTGACATAATTTGTATGAAGCAGTGAGTAAATGCTAGTAAATAAGATCCTTGACCAGAACTATGATACATATTGCAGCATTTTTCTAATTCTAAGTATCTAACAACATATTTTTGTACTAAACTTCTACACAATAAAGTCTGTTATCGTAAATTTAACACCTGTAAATACAATCTGATTCACTAGAATGAGTAAACACTGTCAAATTTGCTTCCAAAGCTAAACATGCAACATGTAAATCCTTAAACTTATGTCTTTAAAAGAATAGAAAATTAAAATTGTTAATTGATTCATGTCATTCCAAACATATATACTGATATTTATTGGCTTAATAAAAGTATATTTAAAACTAATACATGTAAATGAAATAAATTTAAACACAATAAATACAAAAATAATACATAAATATATACAATAAAAAACAAACAAACACAGAAACACATCTACAGACTTTCCATAGGCATAATGTTTTTATACTGAGATAATCATATTTTCTTATGAGGACGTGGTCATGATGAAGCAGTTAGAAGTGAATGAATGCTATTAACTTAGATGTCCTTGAACAGAATTGTATTATGTATTTTTAAACAATATTTTTCTACCATATGTGGGTCTGTAGTATTATTGATTTCAGATTTATCTACGCTTAAAATATAAAAAAAAAAAAAATAGTTGGCAGCGAGTGATTTTGGAGGTCCCCTATAGTCACAATTGTGACATGTCGAAATAAGAACTTAAAACACACAAACATGAGAAAAATGTGCCATAATTGAAAAGGAAATAAAACTGCAATTACACGAATGTACACAAATACCAATAATACACTGCAAAAGAGACAAGAATGTACTGTGACTGGCAGAAAACATCAAAGCTGATGAAGAGCCAGGAACATGTGCATTTATTTCACAGCGTGCCAGTAGTCACTGGCACACATTCAATCACTGTTTTTTTCATCTATGTCAATTTTACATCTGCAGTGATTTCTCTCTAGCCATAGTCACATCTCAGCTGGAGGCCCCTGGCAGTCAGAGGCCCTGGAGCACTGGCCTCATTGGCAAAATACATTGTACACTTTTGGTAGTTGGTTGTTTTACATGTCGGTCAGACGGCCACCATTGAGTATGAGTAGGTGGCTCTTGTCCAAAATAAGCTACAATTACCCCTTTCCACCAAAATGGTGCAGGTATCAGAGCCGGTTCTTGACTGAGGGCTATGTTATTTCCGGCGAAACCACTTTTAGATGGATATGTTATTTCCAGCGAAACCACTTTTGGATGGATGGATGGATGGATGGATGGATGGATGGATGGATGGATGGATGGATGGATGGATGGATGGATGGATGGATAGATGGATAGATGGATAGATGGATAGATGGATAGATGGATAGATGGATAGATGGATAGATGGATAGATGGATAGATAGATAGATAGATAGATAGATAGATAGATAGATAGATAGATAGATAGATAGATAGATAGATAGATAGATAGATAGATAGATAGATAGATAGATAGATAGATGGATGGATATTTTTTGTTGTTGTTGTGCAGTTAAGAAGTGTTGGAATACAAATAGAATAATATTTTCAATATTACACATATGAAACAATTTCTGAAAAATATGTGCACAAAAAAGTTTTAATGGCTTTTCATTAACCTATATGACTTTATTTGTATATTAATTTATTCATATGTATACAATGTTATTGATTTTTTTTAATTTTTATTATTTTCTTTTTCATTTAATTCAATTTGAATTTAATTATTTCCCATATTTATTTCTATATATTTTTTTATTTTATTTTAAGTAAGGATTGGATTTCGGTTCCCAACACACTGCAGCAAACACGAACCAGTTTGTATGACAATAGTTGGACACCTGACTAACAGATAATGCATTATGTACGACTGTAAAACAAGTGAAAAGTTTCAGGTTGATAAGTTTGTCAATTTCACCCAGCCCCATACCCTCACTTTATAATCAGTTAATGATCTTTAGTCAGAAAGAATAAGTGATTAGACAGATACTTCCCACCACTTCCACACACTTTTGTGCTTTAGGTAATAAGAAGTACTGCAGCTGTTCAGTGTGCTGTCACACAGTGTGTGCGCTTAACCGATGCTTGTGAAACCCAGCGAGCAGATTGGAGGCATTCCCAGTCGACCGGCATGTATAAAAATGAGAGGAGTGCTGGATAATCAGCAGTGAGGAATAGGGGCTGATCTAATCCATTACCTTTAATCTCTCATTGTCCGGTCCACATCTATCATTACAATGAACAAAGGCCCTACAGCATTAAACTTGCTTGCGAATACGCTTATGCTATTGGTCCACCGTCTTGCAGTTCTCTAATGTGGGCCAAGTGCAAAGCCGGGACCTAGAAGGGGTCAATTTACAGTGCATCAGGCCAAAATCAATGGGTTCACACCGACCCGTCCCACAGAGTGCTCTAAAAGATATTTATAGGCTTCTACATCTCATTCATATGTACCGCTGTGTCATTTTGCCCTCTTTTTAAAAGCTCTTGTAAAATTCAGAATGAGAAAAAAAAGCTGATTTGGATCACGACACTGATAGGAAGCAACTAAACGTGACTTTACTGACCGTTTTCCTCAGCTGTCCCTGTCTATTTTGATTTCAGATGGGGAAGACTGAGTGATAATTTTACATATCGAGAGGATGCGTGTAACAAACTCTGAGAAACCATGTAAGTGTCGGTCAGTGCTGCAGTTTTGATGGATGGCTAAATTCGAATGGAGACATTAGACCAACACATGCCTAAATAAAACATGACTGGCGAAAAAAAGAAGAGATTTTGATAAGTGCATCGGGCGGACTATAGAGACAGCTATTGATTTTACACTGTCCTTGATGGGGAGCCAAAAAATGGTTTCAGTTTAATTCTGCTGCTTCAGCAAAGACATGGTGGAAACATGAACAGGGCGAGATGGAGATCTACCCCTCCGAGGCATTCACACTTCTTAGATATAGTGTGGATTTACTTATTAAATAACACTGCAGTCAAAAACACAGTCTCATCTCCCAGGTGATCACCGGCTAGAAGAGACACAACACATACAGTATGTTTGCATGTGATCTCTGCCTGCATGCTTAGCACATACTCCTCCAGAACATATGGTCCTGTGTATTATTCATGGAGGGTATTCATTGCATGGATGGGAAGGACATAATTTACATGCATGCAGAATAGCCCAGCTTAAGGTATAATTGAAATGACACTGTCACAAAGCCTAGTGCGATGTTGTTGTATAGTTTAGAGAAAAGGTTTGCCATATAACTAGAAACCATAATGGTAATGCACTCAGCTCCCATCATCCTGACAGCCCCTTCTTTGTCATTTCCTCTGGAAGAAGACGTCCAGATGTATACATCATTTTTACATGTAATGCTTCAGGCATCTTTGAGTGGTGTTAATGATAGAACCACTGCTATTTTTTGATCCATTTATTTTGTCATTTAACTTTGAATATGCCATGTTATATTGTTTGCTTAATTGTAGATGCTAATACCTACTGTATTTACATATAGATTACCTTTCATACCATGAATACAATTATCAGCTTATCAGAATTGTAATATTAGTGCATTCAAACACATCTGTCATGAACAACTGCAGCCAGATCATCAATAAACTCAAAACCGGATGCGTCTTTTGTTCAGGATTTGGACTGATTCCATTTTTGATTTCACTGGATTTAGAACCAAAGGCACATGTATTTGATCAAATGTATTAAAACAGTTTGGATAACAGCGTACGGATTCCAATAACAATGACATGATTCCCTTTCGAGGGAACTTGAGCTGTGCCGATATGAAATCAGTCCAATGGTGTGACGGAACGTCATATGACATCATCAACCAGGAAACGGCATACTCCCTGCATGCCTGTGAGTGACTTGCTTAGGCCTATCAGAAACTAGTGACTGTTTGTTCCAGGAATGCTTTATAGTTTCCTGGTCGATGACGTAACATGAAGTTACGCCATTGGACGGATTTCATCCGCGCTTCATGACGCAATTACGCAGGGGCATTCCCACAGCGTCCCAACGAAGCGTCTCTTTCCCTCTTCAGGGAACCAGGGTTAGAGTCGTAACCTGAGACGATTTGTTGGGTGAACACACCAACCAACAAAAAGCAGTGCATTAGTTATGATACAGATTTATCGTTGTCTTTTTTAGTAAATAATCCATTCAGTGACAAAGATAAATTTGATTCTGATCTGGGTGATATGAGAACAAATTATGCATGTAGCCTATCTGAATCCCAATTATGCAAGGGCGTTCCCACAGTGTCCCGTCGCAGCGTCTCTTTCCCTCTTCAGGGAACCAGGGTTAGATTCGTAACCTGAGACGATTTTTTTTGGGTGAACACACCAACCCACAAAAAGCAGTGCATTAGTAATGATGCAGATTTTTTGTTGTTGTCTTTTTAAGTAAATAATACATTCAGTGACAAATATAAATTTGATTCTGATCTGGGTGAAATGAGAACAAATTGTGCATGTATCTGAATCCCCCTTCCAAAGACAATTCCTTTTAGTTTGAACTCTAGTTTTGAATCAGAAAGAGAAATCAAAAGGATGGGGGAGAGGGAAACATAGAGAGAAAGAGAGAGGGAGAGGGAGGATGCGGAATGAGAAAGGCATCCAGTAGAGGAATGGTATTGATATCCCCCTCCACAGTAAGACGCTGACCTGCTTTTACAGTCTGATGTAATTATCCGTGGCATGTGTCTAAACCATGGAGAACTGAACATTTGCAACACTCCTTCAGATTTCCATGCGAAGCGCAACACCTTCTTCCCTCCCCAGTGTTTGTACTGGCCGAGTTTCGCACCATTTTATAAATGGTAACCAGAGGGCTGAGGAGAAATATAAAATAAGAAATGGCACTATGAAGGTCTTTAGAATGGCACACTTTCATCTGACAATTAGAAAAGCCTGCCCGCATCCTGACGTTTTATGGCATCTCAATAATAATGAGGAGGAGGTTGCAGAGGAAAGACTGACAGGAAGGGAATTGTCTCGGCGGGGATCTGCGTGACTTGAGTGCCGATTAGCCGTCAAGTTTCACACAAACGAACCCCAAAAAAACTGAAGCCAAGCTTCATTCCTCCACCAATGGGCTGAGGCATAAGTGTTTTCAAGGATAAATAAAGAAATATTAAAAGTGAATTGCAATGTTTTCTTGCATTTTGCCAAGAACCACTTATACATACAACTTCATCCCTTAAAACCAGGCAAAACTCTTTGTCATTTGGCCAAAATCTCATGTTATAATAAATAAATTGCAATGCACGGGCTATTTAAGACTGTCTACGATGGCTATAAATCTTCAATAAAAACAGTATTGTACATATTCAAAAAAAACAGTAATTTATTTACCTCTTGCATTGCAAACAAGCGGAGACAGCCCAAAATGTTTGCAGCACTTCATTCAAGATTGAGGCAATGTGGAGTTATGAGGTTTGCCTGACCGCTTGAGGATCCAATGGAGCTGCGAGGTTTAGTCGTAAGCTCCTAAAGGAGATTTTGTCATGCTGCTGGCTGACACTCACAAAACCCTGTGCACTTCCAGCAATAGCACATTGTTCATTTAAAGGGTTAGATCACCCAAAAATGAAAATTCTGTCAGTATTTACTCACCCTCATGTTGTTCCAAACCTCTGTGTTTACTTGTTCTGCTGAACACAAAGGAAGATATTTGGAAGAATGTTTTAATCAAACAGATCTCATTCCCCATTGACCCATTGGTAGAGGTTTGGAACAACTTGAGGGTGAGTAAACGATGATAGAATTTTCATTTTTGGGTGAACTAACCCTTTAAGCCACAATATCAACTTTGACAACAAGAATGACTTCATATTAGAAAAATTGACAAAAGCAAAAACAGCAGCTTAAATAAAGTCAGCAAATAGTTGGGAAATATTTAAGGGAATATTCTTGGTCTGATGTGTGTTTTAAGTAGATTCAATACAATTCAAATTCCTTATATGCTGGACAAAATGTAATTGCTCCCTGATATTGAAACGCATCAAAGTTTTGATTTATCAAGTACATTTACAACACTGTGTTCACAAAAAAGTAAAAGAAAAATGCAGGTTGCAGAATAACCTTTCGAGCCATGGATCCATCCCAAAAATCCAGTGCTTTCTATAAATACCAGTCTCTCTGACAGTTCAGAAGAAACAGGTAATCAATAACGCAAGTAGTTATTGAACATCAGTCAGTCTCCAGGGAGATGTAGAGATAGAAACTCTGGTTAGTTAGAGAAAGAGAGAGGAAGAAAGCATTGTTTAGATGCATTGATAACAAACCACCCTTATGGCAGCTTTAAGGTACAGTACACCAGCCTGTTCTTTGCTCTCTACCCTGCAGAGTAACAAGAGATCAGGGAGAGGTTATCCAGAGAGGACTGAATGCCTCAGATCTGCAAAAAAACAAACAACTACTTAAGGATCTCTGATGTATTGAATTATCGGGGGGAGAGAAAAAAAAATGCGTGGATTAGAAAACCACATTGTGCTCAAACGTAAATCTTTGATAAACACAAAGCCTTTCCAAACGGTCCATTAAACTACACTGCATGGCCAAAAGTATGTGGACATCCTCTTAAATTAACTGGTAATGCAGCTAAATTCCAGCACAGACAATTCTCAATGCTACGGCATAGTGACATTTTAAAAGGACTGCATGATTTTAGCCATGTGGCAACAGTTCAGGGCTGGCCAATCTATTCAAGCATTCCAAAGCACCCGTGTACAAAACAAGGTCCATACTGAAATGATTTCTGAGGTGCGGGTATATGAACTTAAAGGCCAGAACAAATCCCAGAACACATTTAGGATGGACTGGACTGTCGAAGGATATCCAAGTCTGCTATATTCAGTATATTTATCTATACACTGAACAAAATTATTAACACAACACTTTTGTTTTTGCCCTGTTTATGAGCTGAACTCAAAGTACTAAGACTATATCTATGTACACAAAAGGCTTATTTCTCTCAAATATTGTTCACAAGGCTATATAAATTTGTGTTAGTGAGCACTTCTCCTTTGCTGAGATAACCCGAGGTGCGTTCCATTCGACCGTTAGTGAACTGCGAAGTGGACTTCACAGGGTATTTCGCCATCTTAAGTGAGATTCCAATCCGAAGGGAACGAACATGTTCAGTTGGAAGGGCACTGCAAACGGCGTAGGGAATAAGTGAACATCGATACATCACTTCACAGGAAGTCGAGAGCGGAATCACCCAACTGTCATTGCGCGTCACGTCATCACCAGTCAGAGCGGTCGTAAATAACGATGGAGGAGTTTATGTTTGTGTATAAGTATACATACATTTTGTCATTATTATACTAACTAAGTATTTTTTAACGGTTATTGGGGTGAATATTACATTTACATATGCTATTTTTTGTATGTCCTTGGGACTTTATAAACGATTACCACAACCATTTACCTCAGAATTTACCTTATCATATTTTTATTTATTATTGTATATTATATATATTTTAAATGTGATATTAAATTCAATTGAAATATTAATGTAAGCCTATATCTATTTGTTTTATTATCATAATCTGCGGAACCCCGTACGTTAACTTAACTGATCACGTTTGCAGGGCATTCCAAATGAGCGGTATTGTCAGCGAAGTCCACTTCAACTGATGTACCGTGTTCAGGGAGTAGGGAGCAGTGAACACTGCGTAGGGACCCTGTCGAATGGAACGCAGCCCCAGTAATCTCACAAGTGTGATAACAAAAAATGCTGATTAGACATGATTATTGCACAGGTGTGCCTTAGGCAGGCCACGATAAAAGGCCACTCTAAAATGTGCAGTTTAACTGTATTGGGGGGTATAGGGGTAAAAAAGATTGCTTATGAATTTGGACCAGTGTCAGTGCAGCGCGAGCCAAATTTGATCAATCAACAATGTTAATACACAGCACTATGAGATCCAGTAAAGAAAGCATTTCAATTTGCCACAGAAGTAATGGCATTGCTGAGAGATCTAGTGAGAAGCATTCACATTTCTCAGTTACTAACCAAAGATCTGTATTAGATCAAATAGCGCTGACGTGGAAACAAGGAGAAATACTATACCATAAATGAACTAGTTATAGACTTTATGTCCATAAATCAGCAACATTCACAGCAAGTCACATCTTTTACCAAGACTTCAACTCAAATATCATTTTTAAATGCAATTTTTAATGTGATGACCAAAACATTATTTGTCCATCCTTTAAAAAATAACCACATTAACAAAACTAAAAGTTTCAAAATGTAGGAAAACACACTTAATTAAAAATAAGACATTAAATTACCATTGTAACAGTAGGTAGCTGCCATTTCCACTCCCAAATATTTAATAATACAGTATATATTTTTTAATAATACATATTTAATAATAAATGTTTTGCTTTTTATTATTTCAACATTACGAATAAAATTGCTACCCTAAAATGTGAATCTGGAGCCTTGCAAACCTAAAATAAAATACAATTATATTATAAATTAAATAAAATAAACCTGTGTTTGTAACTACTACAATATAACATTTATTTATTATTACTAGGAGCGTTTTTTTATATATATATGTTGCTAAGAAGAGTCAAGTATAGTTCCATCATTGTTCAAAGTAAAAAAAGATAATACTTTATGATATTAGTTTTAATAAATAAATAAAATAAAATTTAAAAAAAGAGGAAATTTCTTTCTTTTTACTGTATCGAAAACGTACCGAACTGTACAGGGTCACCACTGTATCATATAGAACATCATATATATATATAGTGGCTTTAAGCACAGCAACATGTCAGAACATAAATCCCACCAAGTCATGTCTATGATAGTATTCTTTAATAAGTTAAACTAACTGAAACAAGACCAAACAAGCCCGAATAAGCTCATATTGTGCATATTCGCAAGAATCTGCTTCTAGTGTTGTTGATAACTTGTTTTACTGAGTAATAATCCCATGTTGATATAGCAGTGTTCTGCCGCTCAGTGGATCTGTGCTAAAGGAGAGCGATAGGGAATGAGGGGCTCTTTAGAGTGATTCATGGCTAACCCTGCTGCCCTACTCAATATAGGCAGGCAGATGACTGAGTGTCCAGTGTTGTTTGTTGGGCCCTGCACAGCACACCGACACGTCTCGTGCCAATCAAATGCTCAGAGTGATAGAAACAGGTCCTGACACAGAGCAGCACTGTTTTTCTTCCTGATCACTTGAATATTGATTTTTGCATGCAGCCTTTGACTTTCCTCCTTCCGGTGGCGTGTCTTCAATGGTGACCGCTTCATATAACAGACCCCTGTTTATCTGAGGAATGTCTTACCTCTACACATCCACATTTGTAAATCATCCTACTCAAACCTAGCCAGACTGCCAACTACATATCTGAGAAACATGCAAGCAAACGTTAGCAAATAAATGCCAATGAATAGGCTTTATGCACAACTTACTTCCGCATTCTCTGTAAAACGGGTCTCATCGCTTCCGGTCCAGATCTTTTGTATGTGCATCATGAATTTTTTTGTGGTTTTAATCTAGATGACTTAAAAGGAGCGATCAAAGATTAGCATAACCAATATCCCTCACATGTGCAGATTGATATTTAAACGTTTTATATTTTTTATTCTTCACAGAAACGTTTAGATATTTAAATGGAATAAAACGCCAATAACAAAGTGAAATAGGTAGGTTAGCTGATTACCTTACAAATCCATAGATATCGTAGTCAGTTCTTACGGCCGTTAACACTTTCTCTGACAAGCGGATGCGATGAGACCCGTTTTCCGGTTTGGTCACGTGACGCTCGACATAAAGCCTATTCTCTAGGGCCTTATCAAATCACTTTTGTTTTTTCCCCAAATTCTGTTTTCCATTAGATATTTTTTCTATTTTGATATATTAGATATTTTAGTGTTTTGATATCTATATTGAAATAGCCCTACTTTTACAGTATGACATTCCTCATCATAAATTACATTTTTATGACTGGATTCCACAATTTCCGGATCACGAAAATTATAGAGCTCTATTTCTCCAGCAGTTAAACAATAAAAAACAGTAATCCACCCTTAGATAAGCAAAACAACTCACACAAACCCACATGGACCAACCTGGCTTTCCGCCTGGTGCCGTGTTGCAATTGGCCGCTCTGACTGTGTTTGATTCTTATTTTTTGGCCATTTTCATTGGTTAATTGCCCATGAAGTTCTGGTCATTCGTTCCCTCTTTATTTTACTCTCCCTGAGGCTTCTAGAACATGCCAAGGTCGAACGACACCATCTCGTCTCTCTCCGTCTGCTCACTCCTCACCCTCTGATAATTGCCTGTTTAATTAAGGGCTTAGCAGTGACCCCATGCATGGTGGCAGCAAGGGGACAGAGAGAAGTGGGGTCTATCGATTGCCTCCTCTGGCCAGAAACAACCTTCTTTCAGCACTCTCCATTGACCCTAAGAGAGCGTGTCGAAGAGGCAAACACACATCTATGCCTCATGACTTCAGTGCAGGGCGTCACGGCTCAATAAAAGACCTATGCATGCATAGGTCTGGACCCCAGAAGCAAGGAGGATGTTCATTTATATGCCACTTAAGGGGCTCATTGCTTAGAATAGTCTCAAAATACCCATGGTAGTTAAATGAGTCTTCTAGGATCATGTTAGTTAGTACTACAGTTTGATTTTAACATTTTGGGAAATGCTAATCTATTATGAAAAAAAAACAGGAATTAACAATATATATATATATATATATATAAATTAACATTGATTAACAATAGTGGAAAAAAGTTCGTTCACGATACAAAATGGCCTCTAGTTCATAAACGCCAGAGGAGAACTGGTCCCCGACTGAGCCTGGGTTCTCCCAAGGTTTTTTTTTTTTTTTTTTTTTCTCCATTGGGTCATCTGATGGAGTTTTAGGACACCACCGGGTCACTTGATGGAGTTTTTCGGTTCCTTGCCACTGTTGCCTTTGGCTTACTCAGTTGGGGATATTCAAATTAAATGACCCATCGTACCATTGATCAGCTCGACCAAACTTGATTGTCTTTTTCATGAATAAACAAACACTGTTAAGTTGTCTTGATTGATACTGTGAAGCAGCTTTGATACAATCTGTATTGTGAAAAGCGCTATATAAATATATTTGACTTGACAAAATGCATAAATAAAATGAATAAAACCTTATTATAAAGTATTAACAACATTTTTTTTAAATGGTTCTCTTCTCGTGTGAAAACAATAAGTTTGCTTCAGCTATGTTTGGACAAATAGAACTGTATTAAACCTAGTGCAAATGCAATTCATATATTAATTCAATGCATATTTTAAGTCAGCAAAGCCCCACTACAACCACTTATTAGGACAAACACATACAATAACACGGATTAATGTATCATAAGCAACCACAAACAGATCAAAGGTCGAGTCAGTGTATAATTTCTATAATTTCTCTAGAGTGAACCTAAAAATAGCATCCGTCTCTACATATCAAGTATTCTAGCATATTCTTAAAAAAAATACACACTACCATCCTTTAAATTCAAACCTAACCTTCTGTCATTAGAAGAATGTCACATTTAGGTCCACATCCTGATAGAATAAAAACGTCCCCGTCCCGATCCAATAAGAATTTCTGAGAGCCTGTTACAGTACTTAATGGGTGTGAAAAGAAAATTGTGTGAAAGCGGAGGCTAAGAGGCCCATAAAACCATTCTCATAAATGAACAGTACTCCGGTGCTCCCCAGACAAGGTTTGCGATGGACTGCAACGTTTTTATCCCCTCTATTTGGTCCTAGCTCTGTGCGCATTATGTGCTGAATAATTGAATCAAGCTGTGATTTGGTTATGTTCCATTGAACAAGTGCTGAGATGTTTCGTGACTGTGGTTCTCCTAGCTTCCTCTTTCGTAAAAAACACCTACCCCACTGCCAACAGCACCACAACAAGCGTTCGCGTTGCTTAGCGGAGCATACAATAATCAGGATTCTTTGGTTTTCTCAGAGATGGCTGAAAAAAAAAAATAAATAAAAAATAGGGCACTCACCACTGAGAGGATCCTTCCGTGCCGGTTATCTCCAGAACATCGTAGTCTTCTTCCAATTGAAAATCGGAGAAGACCAAGGCAATGGTGTCACCTGGTTCGGCTAGCACTGTCCAGGTGCAGTCTGCATTGTTGTTGTAATCCTGGGGGTAATTTGGACTGGTGATGACACCGCTTTGACCCCGCAGTGTGCCACCACAGCCATCGTCCGCTGTGAAGAGATGACAAGTTCAGACAAGTTTAACTTGGATAAAATCAATTTCCTTGATCTTCTGCTAGAGAAAAATGGCTGGAAACAGGAAAGCGATACGATGCCGCGACACACAATGGGGGTCTAGAGGTTTCGGGCAACACTCGCAGGCCAGTGATGCAACACACTGTAACATGGGGGTAATTAACTGAGATCTATGTAAAATTTTGTTAATTATTTCTAGTCCGGACCAATTCTACTCCTTAAAAGTGTGTTAAGGAGACGATTATATAATAAATAGGCACTTATAGGCTGCTGTGGTAATTGAGCCCCATGGCTCTCCTAACCTTCCTTAGTGAATCAAATGCAATCTCTCTATTTTTGTGCTCTCTTGATGCTCAGTCTTTCTTCCTGACAGCGAGTCCGTGAGGTGAGGGAAAAAAAAAAGAGCCGAGCCAACTGAGGGTGAAGGCAAAGCAACAGACCCACTGTCTTCCCTTCCCCATTTTTTTTTTTAATGCACATCTCCTCTGAGAAAAGTAAGAAATCAAAACTTCTTGACATGGAGAAAAGTTGAGTCTGGATACCTGACATCCTTTTCTTTTAAAAAGTGTGTTCTTAACACCACCTAAAGAGATTTGTCTCTATTGCAAAATGCAGAAAATGAAGGAAAAAACAAACAAACAAACAAAAAAAACAGGCTGTATCTTGAAGCAGCACAGTCTCATCCCAAGACGTCATATAACTGACGTCTTTTGACCATACGTCAACATCCGCCTTTTTAGGGTACCCTTAAACGTCGGTTAGATGACGTTATCGGATCCTAACCCTACCCCAGACCTAAACCTACTCCGTCACCTAACCGACATTAAAGGTAAAGTGTCAGTTGTATGACGGCCCGGGATCGTCATCTAACCGACGTTTAAGGGTACCCTAAAAAGGCGGATGTTGACGTATGGTCAAAAGACGTCCCAAGACGTCAGTTATATCACGTCTTGTGATGAGACTGTGTTACTTGAAGCTGTTTTGTAGCTGGAAACACTCTTCAAAGATTTAGAGCTTGCACATGTAATCAGGGACTACAAGATATCCAGGGTGAGTTTTGGTAGAAATCATATATAATCTGAGATGGTATAGCTGCAGTGTCAAGGTTTGGTCATCTCCATAGACCTTAGTCAGGGTAGTGCCATTGTTTGACATGAATACATTGGACATGAATGAAGACAAGGCTGTAAGGGATAGAAGTGTGTTCAGTGGCTGAAACATCTTCCCAAAGACCTTTCTTTAGACACATTTTTGAAAGTTGTGAGTTTTGAAAATTGCATCTAGGATCTTTAATCTTCAAATGGTCTTCGTTTCCTGTTTACACTTCTGGGCTTCTGCGTCTATACGACCCCAACAATTGATTGAGTAATTGTACAAAAAAAAAAAAAAAATAATCATACAAACAATATATCATTTTTTTTTTGTTTACTTCTCATGTATTTATTAGTGCTGTGTTTTTGGAAATATAAAGTACTTTTGTATCCATATACCACGCAATTCCTCAACTACACCATTAGCTTTAGCATATGATTTTTTTTTTTTTTATTATTATACATTGCATTTATGCTCTAGTACTAGGCCTTCATTTCTGTGTAAAAATTTTCAGATTTATGACAGATTTTTTTTTTTTTTTTTTTTTTTTTTTTGACACATGAAGATTTAGGTTTTTTAACATTTCCCATTCATTTCAATGTGGGGTCAAGACCAGAAGTGTATTTTTTTTTTTTTTTTTTTTTTTTTTAAGATAATGCATGAAAAGTCAAAAAATCTTATTCCACTGAAAGGAACCTTTTAAAAAAAAAAAAAAAAAAAAAAAAAAAGTCAATTGGGGTCATATAGACTCTATGACCCGATTGAGGGCTACTGACTGTCTATCCTGCACAGCCTAATTTTCATCCAAGTAATATTCAGTACGGCATCTACCCTGAAACACATTTATTAAATATGCAATTCTACAAAGGTCCAAATGTCTGAGACCATCATTCAATTTTACATTGATCAAATTTAATACTTTATTATTAGCATTATATTTGATATCGCCATAACAAGTTGAGTATAAAGTAAAAAATAATAATAATAATAATAGGTTTCAGAGTCTTTTCCAATTAATGTCTTGTACAGCATTTAAGAATCTCTTGTTCAAACAAACATTCCTATTTTATACTTAAACTTCCGTATATATTTTTAAATAAGGTTTCTTTTGTACTCCAGTTAGAAAAAAGCAGGCCATTCATCACACGTACGGTAAAAATGTGGCATGCAAAGACTTTGTAAAGCTTCCAGTTTGATAGCTACAGAAGAATTCTGAATTATGGGTGCATGCCAAGTGGATATGTTGCCTTCCAGGCAAGTAAAGGAGCAAAGAGACTCTGTGTGAGTGAGTGACTCATAATGATAACTAGAAGCCTCTCTGGGGTAAAAGAAGGGTTGAGGGGGAAAGAGAGTGATCGGAGATTTGTTTAGGAGGCGTATGAGTTGGCGTTTGTGTGTGAGTTTGTGAGAGAAAAAGTGAGTCATCACACCTAGCTAGCAAGCAAAATTTTCTCTCACCAACCAAATAAACAAACTCTATGTCAGAGCCAGTGCAGAGTGTGTGTGTGTCTCACACAGGTGAAGGAGGCTGCTTGTCACTGATGGGTGATGAGTTCTTCTCTGACAGGCCAGCATGGGATTCATTAGTGGTGACTGGCTAATCGCATGATTTCTTTTCTGTGAGTGGAAAACGGCGGGAGGACCCGGGCCCTGTCAGTCTTCTGTCGGATCCGTCACTCTTACATTTCCCCGGAGAGACATGGAGCATATGTGAGGAGAAGCCTCTGAGAGTTCTGGAACAGAGGGATGGAGAGGGAAAAAAAAGTGCAATGGATGCAGGGAGGGAGGGTTCGAAGGGAGGACCGGCTATTGGTATTCCAGCAGAGAGTTTCCTTCACACTTCAGTAGAACACGCCGATCACTGGCCTCAGCTCTGCCTCTCAGTCTGGTCGTTTGATCTTGTTGAGACTTTGTGACTTCATGTCTAAACTGCTAATGTTTATAAAATGCTTTGTAAAAATGATTTCGTATTTGCAAAAATCTAAAAGCGTTACTAAAAATCGGATTTTTGCTTTGTGTGCTTTCAAAAAAAAGGTAAAGGAATAGTGTTACAGTTCAATGAATGATTACATATATGCAAGGAACACAAGACCAATCACAATACATTATACAAATGGTAAGACAGACAACAAATCATACGTCACTACATATACACTACTGTTCAAAAGTTTGTGGTCAGTCTTATTATTTATTTAGGAAATTAATTCCTTTAGTCACTCTCGATCAATTATATCCTTGCTAAACAAAAGTATTTACATGTTACAATTTTACATGTTGCAATGTTACATTAAAAAATTAAAGTTCTTTTGAACTTTCTATATATCAAAGAATCCTGAAAAAAATGTATGATAATAATAATAAATCATTATTGAAGACCAAATCTGTATATAACATGATTTCTGAAGGACCGTGTGACATTGTAATAATATGCTGAAAATTCAGCTTTGCATCACAGGAATACATTACATAAAGTATATTAAAATGTAAAACAGTTAACAGGTAATCATATTTACAATAGGACTGTTTTACATTTTGATTAAGTAAATGAAGCCTTGAAAATATGAGACTTCATCCAAAAACAAAACAAAACAAAAAAAAACCTTAAAAAACTTTGACCGACCTCAAACTTTTGACCATAGCTCCCCATTAAATAAAAAGAGAAAAGGTTAACGTCTGCAAAAGAGTTTCTAATACAACAGCTGAGGGAGTAACAGTAAATTAGTATTTTTTTCTCTCTCTTCTGACTGCTCTTTTTTTTATTTTAGCAATTGGAAAATTGGAAACATATTTGCTATCAATCTGTTGTTAATCCCTCTAGAAATATACCCAACTATGATGACTTCTGATTCTATGAATCCAAGAAATATATCAAAAAGAGAAAAGCATAACAACCTATTGGTATTATCACAGCAAAACCAATATAATGCAATGGTAAGTACAATGTACAATAATCATCTAGAGTATAGGGCAATCCTTCATTGTCATGGTATTAAAAAAAAAAAAAATCATGGTATCAATCAAAGCACCCCCATTTCCTGACAGCTACTATAAGTAACAGAATTTTAGTTTAAAACTACCGCTTTTATTAACAAGCTCAAGCAGACCTTTGAACTGCCCAAGGAAGTCTCTTTAATGTCAATATGACTTGTTAAATTGGCTTGGATAAACAGATGATGTGTGATGCATAAAGATCTAAGCCCCAACAAAACATGGCCTGCTTGTGTTTCATCTCTTCATGCTGCCTTCCTCGGGCTCTGCAGCTGCCATGGTAACACACCAGCGAGTGGTGTGGAGCGGCACCCTGAGACCCGAGAGCAAGCGCTGATACAAAAACAACAATAGGCAAAAGAAAAAGATTTTGGAGGAAGAACAGATCCAACCAGTACCTCCGATTTCAACTTTTTCGCTTTTCTCTAATCTTACTTCTAGAACAATCATCCTGTTCAGTGTGCCATAGAGGAGAGTGGCATGCCAGCACACCGCCATTTTGACGTTTTGAATGCAAAATACTGAATGTGTTCGCACCGTGCGAGTAAAAGAGGGGGTTGAGAAGGATGTGAGGATACGGACCATGCCGAGAGGCTTAGAGGCCAGAGATCTGAATGTGGGTATTCATTTGGGAGGGTATTTATTAATGCATATAAATGTAGACATCTAAGCTTATTAGATCAAATATTTATAATATGCTCTATAGAAACTGGCAAATAAGGCAGACTGGAGTCTGAGTGTTGTGTTGAAAAGAAGAGGCCTGGAAGATGGGCGCTAATGGGGACAAAGAAGCCTTTCTGGCACTGTGTGACTCCTTTAAGGAAAATGACCCAACCTCCTGCCCCCTTCTGGCCACCCATAATTAGAGCCTAAGAGGAGGCTGTCTGCTGCCGACTACAAAGGCCATTGATTTGCTGTTTTTTTTTTCTTCTTTCTTTTTTCTAGATAGTACAGAGCAGAAATCCGTTTGGCAGCAGTTGCATGGTTAATTAATCTAAAAACTACAGAGCTCCCCTAGTCCCACTTTGGCAAAAAAAATAAAATAAAAAATAAACAAAAAAATAAATAATAATTATAACTATCTTGTGGCCTGAAGATAGTAACTCGTGGCCTCAAGATAGTAACTTGTGGTCTCAATATAATTTCTCGTCGCCTTAAGATAGTTACTCGTGGCCTCGAGATACTATCTCGTGGCCTCAAGATAGTAACTCAGTCTCAAGATAGAGTTAGTATCTTGAGGCCATGAGATAGTATCTTGAGGCCACGAGTTACTATCTTGAGGCCACAAGTTACTATCTTGAGGCCACAAGATAGTATCTTGAGGCCAAGAATTACTATCTTGAGGCCACGAGTTACTGTCTTGAGGCCACGAGTTGCTATCTTGAGGCCACGAGTTAGTATCTTGAGGCCACGAGTTAGCATCTTGAGGCCACGAGATAGTATCTTGAGGCCACGAGATAGTATCTTGAGGCCACGAGTTACTATCTTGAGGCCACGAGTTACTATCTTGAGGCCACGAGTTAGCATCTTGAGGCCACGAGATAGTATCTTGAGGCCACGAGTTACTGTCTTGAGGCCACGAGTTACTATCTTGAGGCCACGAGTTACTGTCTTGAGGCCACGAGTTGCTATCTTGAGGCCACGAGTTAGTATCTTGAGGCCACAAGTTAGCATCTTGAGGCCACGAGTTAGCATCTTGAGGCCACGAGATAGTATCTTGAGGCCAAGAGTTACTATCTTGAGGCCACGAGTTACTATCTTGAGGCCACGAGTTACTATCTTGAGGCCACGAGTTAGTATCTTGAGGCCACGAGTTAGCATCTTGAGGCCACGAGTTAGCATCTTGAGGCCACGAGATAGTATCTTGAGGCCACGAGTTACTGTCTTGAGGCCACGAGTTACTATCTTGAGGCCACGAGTTACTGTCTCAAGTATCTTGAGGCAATGGGTTAATATCTTTAGGCCACTAGTTACTATCTTGAGGCCACAAGATGAACTGAACTGAACTGAGATGAGCCGACTGAACATTTAGTGCCAGATTTACTAAACAGGGCAAATTAGCGCAATTCCTAAAAAAAAAATCCAGTTCTGTGCATGATCAACTGACGACACAAATTAAAGAACACCGATGCAGCCGAATCATGTCTATAATGACCAACGCAATCTACCAAGAGCAGCGCAAATTAGCGTTTGGTTTAAAACATGCTTTTTTGGGGCGGTAAATAATGGTGCAGATACCAGTAAATTGACAAACGCAAACCTGAGTAAATCACCTTGCATGATTAATTTAAATACTCTTTTGCCATGAATTTTGCTTCTGAAAGGGAAACTCCTACAAATGCATATGCAATAAGGTCAGCCGCAAAAATAACTCAGTCCACGCTAATTTTTCACTGCGTAGTAAAACCTGACAGTAGTTTAACGGCAAAAGAGGTTTTGTGCTGGCGCAAGCAGATAGTAAATCTGTTCCATTGAATGTAGGGCCACATTAAAATGATGATAAAAATAGGAAAGTCATAACATAAGTATGAATTTGCAATATTTTAATAATAAAGGAAAAATCATGAGAATAATGTTGTAGAATTAAAGGATTAAAGTTTGTGATTACTTTGTCATCTAAAGTCAAATATTGTAGAGATTACTTTTTCTTAATATTTAATGCGGCATTAAAATACTGTTGTGAATATTAAAAAAAAAAACTTAAAAGCAGCATAATAACCCTTAAGAAAAAAATTAATAAAAACAAATAAAACATAATAAACTGTAATAAATAGATACAATTAACACCCAGAATAAATAAAATAATACAGTAAAATAAAATGCATTAAAAAAAGCATGTAAATAAAGAATATTAACTGGACATTTGCATAAATATTTGATTGTTAAAATTCAGAGGAAGCATTGGCAAGAAGGGGTCTCATTCTGGCATTGCGTGCCTGAGCATGTGTGTCTTTACGTGGGCTTCCTGTCCCCCAGCCCGGGCACAGATGGCCCTGGTTCATACTGGCCTGCGAGAACACACTCACACTCTATCTGGAGACAGCAGCTACTGTTCATTGCCCTCGCATATGCACTAATACATTATACATGCTATTATCTGTGGAGTACTTTGTCATTGTTTTATTAACTGCAAGACCTGTGTATGTTTTTATGAGACTGTCATGAATATGTGAATATGCCTCTCATAAAATAAATGCATGGATATACAGAGTTCACTTATGCATATGTATGAGCCTGAGCTTTGCATTAAACGGACTGAACTTAAGATGTCAATGGGGGCTCGCATCATATTAATATTTGGCTTCGAACTGTCGGCGTGTTTTGAGAGTATCATGACGGAGAGCATTTGGATATCCCTGCCCCTCAGGCAACGGCTAACACGCTAGCACGTGACCCCGCTGTCTTACACAACATGCCTGTGTGGCTTTCACACGTCGGCAGGTATCACCTCGGGGGTGTCTACTGTGTCTCGTCCAGGAAAAATAGAACTGTGCAGCCAACCTGCCACTAAATGCTGGGATATCAATCAGCACTGAAAAAGACACTTGGTAGCGTTTTCTTGAGACTCTCTTGAGGAGGTTCACCCCGGACTCACCTCGGCAGTACGGCAGGGGGAAGTCCCAGGCAGCGGTGCCGGAGGAGGTGGCCAGGCATGAGAGCACAGTGTGGCCCTCCAGCACGTAACCCAGGTTGCAGCTGTAGCGGATCTTGTCCCCGATGTTGAAAGTGGAGCCCTGCTGCATGCCGTTGAGCAGCTGGCCTGGATTTCCACAGGTGTAGCTTGGAAGGGCTAGAGTGGGAGAATGAAACAAAGAAAATGTTTTAAACTGTTTATTATTATTATTATTATTTATTTATTTTTAATGTAATATATTTCGTGACAGAAATCCACTATTTTTTTTTTCATGTTAAAAAGATACTATTGTTAAAACAATTATATTATCTAAACTTCATGTCCTTCATCAGAAAAAAAAAAAAAAAATATATATATATATATATATATATATATATATATATATATATATATATATAAACAATAAAATTCAGCTTTTCCATCATTTCCATCATAGAAATAAATTGCATTTAAAAATGTATTGTAATACAAAACAGTCATTCTAAATATGTAGTAATTTAATAAATGATGTGTTAATAATATTTCACAATATTACTGTTTTACTGTATTTCATTTTGAAACATTAAAAAAAATCATTAAAATATTTTTGAAAAATAGTTTTAAAATGTAATGTATAAACATCCTGATTTCATATTACTATATTCATATTATTATCTTTTAATCTTCCAAAAAGTCTAAAATACAGGATTAGAGTTTCAATTTGCAGTAACAGCATGAAGTTAT
The DNA here is from genome assembly GCA_038021265.1 of Cyprinella venusta. NCBI lineage: Eukaryota > Metazoa > Chordata > Actinopteri > Cypriniformes > Leuciscidae > Cyprinella > Cyprinella venusta. The sequence goes on from CM075878.1 coordinate 8,247,251, forward strand.
GTATCTATAATACCATAACACTGGAAAATGATGGTGTATGCAAAGCATTACTGAATTGTTCAAATTGATATTCGACCCATTTACATTAATACAACCCATCACCAACCATTGTAATTGACCATTTCGACAAAACCTCATTTGCCAACCTTCAAAATATTTATATTACATCAATACAAGACATATTGACATCAGGCAAGTCAGTTCTCTAGGAGGCCATTTTGGAGGAAAACCCAAATCTTTCATACAAAACCTTATATTTAAAATATATTATACCACCAGATTGCCTAACCTAAATTCAGTCTGTTTCGTCAATCGAGTCTCTTTGGAAAAATTAGACTAAACCGCTCAATTGATATGGATTAATTTTACAATCTCTATATGAATTTTTTGAAGCGTCAAGTGGTAGTTCACTCTCAGAAAAAAAGGTACAAAAGCTGTCACTGGGGCTGTACCTTTTCAAAAGGTACAATTTTGTACCCAAAGGCTGCATATCGGTACCTTAGTGTTACATATTAGCACCTAAAATGGACATATTACCGCCTAAAAAGGACATATTAGCTCATGAAATTGAAATATTAGCACCTAAAATGTACATATTAACACATAAAATGTACATAATATAACCACCTAAAATGGACATATTAGCTCATGAAATTGGCATATTAGCACCTAAAATGTGCATATTAACCCTTAAAATGTACATATTAACACTTAAAATGTACATATTAACACTTAAAATGTACATATTAGCACCTAAAATGTACATATTAGCACCCAAAATATACATAATACCTAAAATGTACTTATTAGCTCATGAAATGGACAAAAGTTTACCTTTTGAAAAGGTACAGCCCCAGTGACAACTTTTGTACCTTTTAATTCTGAGAGTGTTGTGCCAATTTAGGGATAGAAAGCTCTAACGACAATGAAGGTGTCACGGTTTATGGTGCAGTGCAGGCAGAAGAAGATGGAAGAGGCAAAGCTCCAATTCAATCATTTACTTAAACACTCAAACAGGTACAGGTACAGGCAAAACTGGCAGGAACACTCACCAGAACGCAAAGTAACAATCACATTGACCGACCGAGACTGAATGAAACAGAGGGAACTAAATCCACAGACAAAAGAACACTAACAGGTGATACAGATGACGGTGATTAACAAAACACAGGTGATGAGGGTAAACTGATTAGGGTTGTCAAGGAAACTGAAGAGTGGCGGGAAAACAGAACAGGACTAAACCAAACAACTAGAAAATAGGGGGAAACAAAGAGTCAAACGGTGACAGAAGGTGAGTAAATAATGACAGAATTTTCATTTTTGGGTGAACTATCCCTTTAAGTCTATTCACTGTAAATTATCTTTTTTGACCAAGACAGCTATGCTAATGCAATTTAGTTTATGGGTATAAAAGCGTATACACAAAGTGTTGGGCACTGGAGCGGCCATACTGGAAGATATTCTGTCCTAATGGCCAGTAGCGGTTCTAGGCACGGGCGAACTGGGCAGTCGCCCGGGGCGGCATTTCTTCATGTCACATGGGGGGCGGCACGAGCAGTTAAAAAAATATCCTCGGTGCCGCGAAGGTTTTCTATTTTTCATAATTTCGAATCAATTATTGGCAATGGCGCCCCTGCTTGCTGAGAAGGTGCCGCGCACAGAAGCGATGTCAAGGGAGTCTCTTGATAAGTTCACGTATCGCGTCTTTTGCGCGCTCGAGGTCATTACCTCAAATAGGCGATTAGGCGCACGGGAAGCGCGCTCATTGCGCGCACGCGGGAGGCGCGCTCATAAACTTTTCAGTATGGAAGTGCACACGTGCACCCAAACACATGGGTGTTTTTTCTCTTCTCCGTAAATAAATCTTTTAGCAGAGCTTCAGCAAGCGTTTTTCTGTGGTGGAAATACATTTCTAAAACTTCTTTGTCATTGTGGAGAGCGCAGTGCATGGTTGTATAGCAACGACAGCCATGGGGAAATCGGACCGAATTTTACTATTAATAATAAGCTACTGTGCATTATAAATGTCAGGAATGTATCTTTATTGATGTATTCTTTTTATAGAGATGATTTAAATGCTGAAATATGAGGTATTTTTATAAAATCTTTTTTGTGTTAAGCTTAACCTTCAAGTTTAGTATAGGTAAAAGACACTCATTTAAAACAAATCTTTAATGTTATTAACTTGGTGAATTGATTTCATTGTGTATTGGGCTTTTTGAACAAGATTCTGTGTATGTGATCATGTTGGTCAATATTCATGAAATGAAAATAATTTACATAATGATCAACTTTATGAGTTTACTGTAGCCTATAATATTGAAAGTTCAATTTTCTATTTTCTAAATAATCTCTGATTCTGTCCTTTTCTCTGACATTTTAAGAGTGGCATAGGGCTACAAAAGCTATTTTAGGTCTAGTTTGGATAGTTGTTAATATGAGAGCTGTTCAAAATTATTTAAGAGATAAGTATAGTGTTACTAAATAAGTAACTCTCTGACCCTTTTACTTTTAAAAACTCCATCATGACAAAGTATAGTTCAACTAGTCAAAACTCAAAGTGTGGCATGCATATAATTCAATGCCAATGTGCTAATGGTTACTTCCTCCCTTTAAAGTTAGAAAAATCTTGCAAAATAACTGGATTATATTAACTTTTTTTTTCTTCAAAGGAACGGAATGTAAATTTATTGTTGTTGGTTTTTTTTTTTTTTTTTTTTGGGGGGGGGGGGGGGGGGGGGGGGGGGCTCAAAGGGGGTCTCGCCCTGGGCGTAATTCAAGGTAGAACCGCCACTGCTAATGGCAATGACCTGTTAGCAGGGAGAGTGCACTGCAGTGGGGAAATCTGTCTCAGTAGTGCAGGGAAACAGAGGCAGTGAGTGACATAGGTGGGCTGACTTCTGATTACATCAGCACTGATTAGGAGAGTAGTTTCATCACTGCACATGCCAGAGCATGTGAGAGCAAGACATTTGTTGCGCACACATACACGTATTTATCAGCATACATATTAATGAACAGTAAAGCAGGTGAGAGAAATATACACTTGAGATTGTGTGATGTTAACCAGGACTGAGTAGAGTGCTCCCTTAAACATTAATTAACTTGCCTGGCATGAGCTAAAAAGCTAACTAGATTCACCAGCCACTGGTCTACCAGAACTGTTTCAATGGAGAAAAAAAAAAAAAAAAAAAAACCTCCACTGACTCATTTGGATTTTATATATACATAAATCATAAATTCATAACAGTTCTCTTTCTTAAAGTTCCGCAATGCCAGCAGGGACTTCTTTTTAAGTATTCTGCACAGATCCTGGATGATCCCTCATACACACTGTTCTCCCCATGGTCCCACTGCATTTGTCATCTTCAGTCCATAACTCACAGGACTGACTGTGCCACCCTTGCAGTTTGACTGCTTTAACCATTTTAAGGGTCGCTATATCCTGCCCGAGTGCTGAAACAGCAAGAGATGGTTCTCGTGTTACGTCTGCATCTATGACCCTCACTCCATTTCTCTTCTCTTTGTCTACTTTTCATCTGTACCAGAGATAAAGACAGATAGAGATACAAAAAGAAAGTGGAATATTGCAGCAAATGCTGTTTACGTAACTTGGTGGGGATTGAAATTCAATTCAAATTTTTCCAACACCTTTTTTTTTCTTCTCCCATCTCTATTAAATTATAGAATTTAAAGACAACATCTGGTCCAATTTACAGCTAATTCTAGCCTGAGAAACCATCTGACTGACATGTAAAGCAATGAGTTGCAGATATGTGCTTCTTAGACCGACGATGAAAGACGAGGAAAAAAAAAAAAATCGACTAAAATTCTGTTCTACTGAACTTTCTATTTATTAAAGAACCTTAAAAAGAAAAATCACGGTTTCCGCTACAATAATAATAACAATAATATATATATATATATATAGTAATGTTATAATGTCACAACATTGCTGTTTTACTGTATTTTTGATACAAAAAATACTTATCCTTGGTGTGTTTAAGATACTTTCAAAACTTTTTTTTTAAACACCTTTTTTTCGAAACTTTTTTAACAACTTTTAAACGGTAGTGTACACTCTAAAAATGCTGGGTTGTTTCAGCCCAAATTTGGGTCAAATATGGACAAACCCAAATGTTGGGTTAAAAATGCAATTGAAAAATTACAGTTGAAAATGAAAGTTGAAGTTGGGTTAAAATTTTAAAATACATTATTTTTAAAATACATTTTTTTAAATAAATTTTAAAATACTATTTCGACCCAACATTTGGGTTTGTCCGTATTTTACCCAAATTTGAGTTCATACAACCCAACATTGTTTAGAGTATGAATAAATGCGTCCATCAAAAGTTATAAATATAGCCTACTATTATATACATAATTACTAAAAATGTTATTAATTTCCGTTATCTATCAAACTTGTTATCAATGCCTCATACAAAACTCTGCAAAATCCAATGTTCATATTCTTCTCAAAATCGCTCAGCACAGCAACCCAATACATCTGAGGCTAAGATTGCGAGATAGGACGAAAATGGCAAGGTGAATAAATATTGGTGCATGTGTTCGCAATAATCAAAGCACCCATAAACTGCCAACCACGCAATATATCAACAGCAGATTCTAGAGAACTGATTTTATGCTGATGAGGATTGATTTGTTTTACCAGCAGAAAATAACCGAAGCAGCAACAGACATAAATGATAAGCGATTTGCAATAGTGAGAGAGCAACACCACATACAAAAAGGAAAACTGTGACTTATACAGTAACTAGCACGTATAGGCTAGGTTATGAAAGCTGCATGTTCAGGCACATAGAAAATGAATATGAAAGTGCTGGCACAATCCGCTCTGACACGCCTACCACTCTCCATAGACTATACTTTAAAAGTGACATTGTGAAATTGAACCCAACACACTAGCACATTAGCTCAATAAGCAGTTTCTGCTTTGTTGAGCAACGATTCAATCAATGCCTCTGTGCGTGCACAATTACCAGGCAACTGCAGTGAACACTCATCACCCCCTGCACACAACGGGCAAGACATGCAATCTTTTGCAAATCCCACAACTCCTTCGAAATTGACAAGAGTATTAGAGGCTTCCAATAATAGAGAAATAACACATATGTAAGAGTTACATCTGAAATATAACTACTTATATAACCCCTCTGGGTCCTACTCACCTAGCGGGACTCAAACCGGCATGGGTGGCGGACGCGCTATCAAGGACGCCAAAGACCAAAGTCTCAGGTGCCAGTCACTAGTGCGCCTCTTGATGCCAGGGCAAGGCAAATTTGTGTGTATATAGCACATTTCATAAACAATGGTGATTCAAAGTGCTTTACATTACACAATAAGTACAACTAAACACGTGTATACTGTAGTTACAACTAAACATATGTGTTTTGAGTCTGGATTGAACACATCTGATCTGCTCTGGAAGCTGGTTCCAGCTGCGGCTGGCATAGTAGCTAAAAGAAGACTCTCCATGCTTAGAGTGAATCCTTGGTATTCCAAGCTGATGTGATCCTAATGATCTGAGTGATCTGTTGGGTTTATCTGCAATAATGAGCTGATAAAGCATATCTGTTTATTTGTCTCCATTGTCTTTTATGCTTTTTCAGGTACTTTCTGTGAGACTGTTAAAGCACAAAAAAATGCTTAAAAAAAATCATCATGTTGATCCAAACCTGTATGATTTCCTCTGTGAAACAAAAAAAAGGTTTTAGCCTTTATATACAATAAAAGTGAATGTGGTATATGTTGTTTGGACACAATCATTCTTCAAAATATCTTTTGTTTTCCACAGAAGTCAGTCAGTCATACAGCTCTGGGGTACAATTTCTGTTTTATTTATTTATTTATTTATTTATTTATTTATTCATTTTTCAGACTAAAAGACATCCAAATGAAGAGTTTTTATTTTTTTGTCAAATACATAAATATGTATTTTTGTTTATGCCCCAGAGAAAAAGCTGTTAATGTTAAGCATCAAAATTCTGACGGTTCAGGCGATTCTATTAATGGAACCTGATGTTGAAAGTTTTTAAATACAGTAAAACCTTTGGGATTTTGCTCTTTTGGCATACAACAAAAACAAGTAAATAAATAAATAAATCCCAAAAATCAGCAGGTTGTGAAGTTACAAGCTATACTTAATCTAAAAATACTTTAAACTGTAACAACTGCCTCACAGTTATAAAGAGACAATACAGGATATTTACTATACTGTTGAACTACCAAATACATATTAAAAAAATAAATAAATAAATTCAATTATTTATTTCAAATAATGTGAGAAGTTATATACTAATACATTAAAATGTCTTCAATGAAAATAACTATACATGAAAAAGAACAATAATGCCTAAACATGAGTTTATAATTACGCTATTTTAAACACATTTATTTATTGTTCTTATTATTTTTACGTTTTTGTTTTTTTTTAATAAACCCTTTTTTTGTAAATTTTCCACATTTCTGCATCAAATACGGTCCATAATGTTCAAATAGATGTTTTTTTTTTTTTTTTTTTTTTTTTTAAGTTATGCTTTTTGCATATTTAAAGTGCAAAGTCAACAGTGGTTGCTGACATCAGAATGAGTCAGTGGCTTGTGAATTTGTAGTTAATCCAAAGGGGTATTTGTGAAATTCATTAATATTCCATCACCAATGAGATTTTCTTCTCTCAGTACCCTGAGCTACAAGGGCTCTGGTCTCTTTGCATTTCATCTAGACGTGGTTTATCTCTATTTAAGTTTATATCTTAGTAGCTTGTGTCAGCAGGAAAGCAGACACAGAGGTAGCGTGTAAATGAGCTTAATAAATGCACAATTTACCCATTGAGGGTTGAAGGTGTCTGTCTCACGTTGAATGGTCACTAACATTTTATGCTCATAATTGGCTCAACATCTGCCTAGAGGAAACCTGCTTTGATTCTTCATTCTGTGTAGTTATGTATATATTTATTGACTTATTTATTTATATTCTTCAAGCACAGGCGAGATGTGCCACGGACAGCAGGGTTTCCGAGCCAATTAATTGGTAGTACGGCCAGCTCATAATCACATTTCGTTGTGGAAATATTCACACACACAAACAGTATAATTGTGATTGGGATAACTGTTGTAGAACAGGGAAAATAAAAATAGAGTGAATCAAGTTTCACTTTCCTAAGAGAGTACATACAATGCTGTTAGTAACAACTTGTCACTGCAGTGGACAAACCTAAACACCATAAAATATTAATAAGCCCTCAGATAGACATCAAACTTCAAGATTGTGTACACTGAGTACTTGAGCATGTGGAAAAGAATACCCCAAAAAAATGTGGCAGTCAGAAAGTTACAAGAAAACAGAAAGAGCAAGGGCCATGAGGAGCAACATCTCTTCCAGGAGCGAATCTAGAATTTTAGTCCCTCACTGAGTATGATGTGTAGCTAGTCATGACTTGTTTTATGTTCGCAGGGTCACAGGTTCATATCTGGGTCGAGTGATTATTTTTAAATAAACTACTAAAAACTGTCTCAGTAATGGTGGCTTATTTGGTTGCACGTTATTTTGTGATTTAGGAAACTTTGCAACATGACCATGAATCTAATTAAAAACAAACAAACAAAAAAAACATAAGATACACTAAATCATAATTAGTTAACAATTCCATAATATATAATTATATAAAAAAGTATTATGCTCACAAAGCATACTACATACTTTACAATCATGTTCATTTGTTAGCTACATTAGTTACATTAACTAATAATGAACTGCACTTATATACTGTAGCTTTTGCTAATTCTTTCACATTTACTAACTCTTTATTAAAATCTTGTTAACATTAGTTAATGCACTGTGAACTAACAGGAATAAACAATGAACAGCCATATTTTTATCAACTAACTTTAACAAAAGATTACCAAAAACAGTAACAAATGTATTTCTCATGGTTAGTTCATGTTAGGTAATAATACATTAACTATATGTTTAATAAATTAACCTTATTGTAAAGTATGTAGAATGCTTTGTGAGCATAATACTTTTTTATATAATTATATATTATGGAATAGTTAACTAATTATGATTTTATTATTGAACAGAAAAAGTGACTATAAGACAAACCAATGCAGGTAAATAAATATAGACATTAATAACAGGAATTATGTGACATGTAGCACTGCACAGCTGGCTAGCTGTACATTAAAATACTATGCAAGCTGCTAAAATGACACCAAGGTTGCCTCATTTTAAATAAACACTAAAAACAGAGATGAAATTAATTTGAGTGCGGAATTTTACAGCTATATTTACATTAACTTTCAACAAACGGGTAAGAGAGCTCATATAATCGCCTGTTCCATTACCATGCATTTTACCATCGGCCCTCTGGGCTTTTCTAAAAGTGCATAGACCCTTATCTACATCTTTCTGTGACTAAGGTTGCAAACGCCACCTCGCTGGGGCAGGCTGCTCTTTCTTTCTTTGGTACCTGCTTCTTTAACACACCGAGGGCCAACACGCTTAATCTGGAGGCGTCTTGTCACTCTAAGATCTAAAGAGCTCGACTGCTGAGAAAATTTCAAACCACTTGGCCCTGCAACAGCTGGCACTTTTTTAAAAAGGCTTTTATACAGCCACACACTTTTATATACAGTGAGGAAAATAAGTATTTGAACACCATGTTCTCCCACTAAGAAATGATGGAGGGGTCTAAAAATGTCATCGTAGGTCCATGTCGACTGTGAGAGACATAATCTAAAAAAAAAAAAAAAAAAAAAATCCAGATATCACAATGCATGATTTTATCACAATGCATGATTTTTTAAAACTATTTATTTGAATGATACAGCTGCAATATTTGGAACAGTAGCCTTTGTTAGCAATTACAGAGGTCAAATGTTTCCTGTAGTTTTTCACCAGGTTTATACACACACTGCAGGAGGGATTTTGGCCCACTCCTCCACACAGATCTTCCCTAGATCAGTCAGGTTTCTGGGCTGTTGCTGAAAAACAGCTTTTTTAAAGAGTTTTGAGCTCCCTCCAAAGATTCTCTATTGGGTTTAGGACTGGAGACTGGCTAGGCCATGCCAGAACCTTGATATGCTTCATACAGAGCCACTCTTTGGTTATCCTGGCTGTGTGCTTTGGGTCATTGTCATGTTGGAAGACCCAGTATCGACCCATCTTCAATGCTCTAACTGAAGGAAGGAGGTTGTTCCCCAAAATCTCGCAATACATGGCCCCGGTCATTCTCTCCTTAATACAGTGCAGTCGCCCTGTCCCATGTGCAGCAAAAACAACCCCAAAGCATGATGCTACCACCTCCATGCTTCACAGTAGGGATGGTGTTCTTGGGATGGTCATCATTCTTCTTCCCCCAAACACGGTTAGTGGAATTATGGCCAAAAAGTTCTATTTTGGTCTCATCTGACCACATCACGTTCTCCCATGACTCATCGGGATTATCCAAATGGTCATTGGCAAACTTAAGATGGGCCTTGACATGTGCTGGTCTAAGAACCTTCTGTGCCATGCATGATTTCAAACCGTGACGTCTTATTACCAACAGTAACCTTGGAAACGGTGGTCCCAGCTCGTTTCAGGTCATTGAGCAGCTCCTCCCATGTAGATATGGGCTGATTTCTCACCTTTCTTAGGATCATTGAGACCCAACGAGGTGAGATCTTGCTTGAAGCCCCAGTCTGAGGGTGATTGACAGTCATATTTAGCTTCTAATGATTGCTCCAAGAGTGGACCTTTTTTTCGCCAAGCTGATTGGCAATTTCCCCGTCGCACTTTCCAGGCTTGTGGAGGTGTACAATTTTGTCTCTAGTGTCTTTGAACAGCTCTTTGGTCTTAGCCATGTTAGTAGTTGGATTCTTACTGATTGTATGGGGTGGATAGGTGTCTTTATGCAGCTAACGACCTCAAACAGGTGCATCTAATTTAGGATAATAAATGGAGTGGAGGTGGACATTTTAAAGGCAGACTAACAGGTCTTTGAGGGTCAGAATTCTAGCTAGATTATGTCTGTCACAGTGGACATGCACCTACGATGACAATTTCAGACCCCTCCATCATTTTTAAGTGGGAGAACTTGGAACATAGCAGGGTGTTCTGATACTTATTTACCTCACTATAGCCTTTTCCTACAGCGGGACGGAGTGACCCAGCACCTCAAGCGCTTTATAACCAACCCGGTCTCACCCCAAGACGTTATATAACTGACGTTTTGGGACGTCTTTTGACCATACGTCAATATTCGCCTTTTTAGGGCCCCCTTAAACGTCGGTAGATGAGGTTATGGGATCCTAACTCTACCCCATACCTAAACCTAACCCTAAACATAACCCGTCACCTAACTGACGTTAAAGGTAAAGCGTCAGTTGTATGACGGCCCGGGATCGCCATCTAGCGACGTTTAAGGGGGCCCTAAAAAGGCTAATATTGACGTATGGTCAAAAGACGCCCCAAAACGTCAGTTATATGACTTTTTGGGATGAGACTGTGTTATTATAACATATAGCATTACAAGCATTTGCTTATAGTGTGATGAACGCACCAAAAAAAAAAAATTGAGTTTGCTTTCCAAAATACTCTGACTCAGATCTTCACTTCTGCTGATCATGTTGCCACGGCAACATGTCCATTTGGGTCTGGCGGGCCGGTGTCGATGTGAAACGCCGAGGGACAAGAGTGCCAATAAGCACATGTTTCTATGTATGTACTTTTTTCACACATTAGCAGCCCCCTGTGTCTAAGGAAGAGTTTCCTAATGTAGCTACGACATTAGCGTTTACATCTCCAGTAGACTGCCCTTTCTAAGAACTGGCGGTCTCTCAAGCGGATCCGCACCACTCAGCCACAGAAATAATAATCCCGCCTGTCTGCCATCAAAGCTATTTAGAACCGGCTGATGTACCTTATTAAAGCCCTGTGTGTAATCATGCTATATTTACTGCATAAGAAATGCATTCAAACACATGATAAAAACCAAAAGGCAGACATTGAACTAAATCGTAATAAATAGCTGATGCAGAAATGACGATTCTGTGACTATTTTCCTGGTAATATTTTCAGAAAAAAAGAAATAAATATTATATATATATATATATATATATATATATATATATATATATATATATATATATATGAAGTTCTTTTCCATACAATGACAAATTGCTATGAAGATACCTAAAGGCCAAAAACAGACAATATATACATACATACATACATATATATATATATACATACATACATACATATATATATATATACATATATATATATATATATATATATATATATATATATATATATATATATATATATATATATATATTTATATTGTGTGTACCATATTCTTACATTAGGTTTGTATGATAAACAGTTTGCAATTTAAATCATAAAAATGCATAAAATTCATAACTCAACGAATAAATTCCCTTAAACTATATTTTTGGTTACACATATATTTAATGTAACAAACATTTTTGTATGCCATCTGTCTGTCTTCTAATTTTTGGAGGTTGACATGGTCAACAAGCTATATTTCATTAATAACAGGAAAGAAAATGTAAATTAAATCTAAAAGGTAATATTACAACAAAAACAGCGCACAACAAAATGACTAAAAATTAAACATAAAACAAACAAGAAGACTCAAATGTAAAAGTAAAAGCTAATTCAAAATATTAGAAAAAATACATAAATAAATAAAAAGTTCTAAAAAATTTGAATGGAAACCGTATTTGTGCATGGGCGGGAAGCTATTTAATAGCAGGAATCCCTGAACGTGACGTCAGGCTGACAGCCTGTCCGAGTGTGAAAAAAGAGAGTGCGCTTGCGTCCTCTCAGAAATCACCCTGCCATTTGGGAGATTTCCATGTGCATCCCTGTGAAACCAATCCATGCCTAACAGGGACCACGGAAGCAGATCAGAGACTCTGAAGCAGCTCCTAAATTACACAAAGCTGCCGGCCTGCCTGAGCCGAATGTCTAAGAGGAGAAGTAAAGCATGCTCGAAGGAACCTTATTGAACAGATAATTTATAATTTGAGAAATGAGGAAGCAAAGACTGGGGAGACTAACTTAAGCAGGAGCAAAAATAAAGGGTATAAAGTCAGAGTATAAGGCTTTATAAAACAATTAAACGTGAAAAGCATTTAAGATGCAATCACTTTGATTTTGGCTTACTGACATAACTTCATTGCGTTTGCTATTAAAAAGTAAAACCATTAACATTTTAATAGCATTCTAATGAGTCACACACCATTACACATAGATTAGATTAGTGTCTGCCTAAAATTATAACTAAAAAATCGTGACTGAAAACATGTAATATTACCTACCTATTAAAATAGCAAAACAAAACAGTGAAAATTGTAGATTTGATTGGTGGAGAGATCATCTTTATATTTTAGCATTTCTAAAAAGGTATATATATATATATATATATATATATATAACCTACTAAATATAACATCTGTACTTTTCTCTTTTCAGATCCCTTTTCTTTACCACTCATGTTTTTCTACCCTCCCTTGATCTATCTCGATCCTTCCCCTGCTGCCAAGAGTAGCTTCAATGTAACGTTGCAAAAGCCAGTGTAAAGGCTTTCACACAACTCAACCAAAAGCTATCTGTGTCAGGAAATACCAGGCTTGGAGACAACAATATGGTGAGATGACAATACAGGTTTACTGCAGTGTTGCAGGAAAAGGAAGAGCAGGTGAGTAATAGTTATTTCTAGAAGGAAAAAAGAAAAGATCAAGAACCAGAGTTTCACTGTGTTGCAGGTGTCATTGAAGATCGTAGTGAAAGTGGAGAGCGCACACTTCCAGGGATGGTCCAAACTGGTTAGTAAATGGCTTACTGGTAGATAAGAGGATCGTTGGGGAATAGAAGGCATAAGGAACAGTATAGTCGTTATGCTCAGTAGTGTGATTTCTGAATATGAAGTGTGTGCCCTTAATGTCTGATTGGTGTCAAATGCAGGAGATGGCTGAAAACACTAAATTATTAATATTGTTTTTTTTAAAGCTGCACTGTGATTTTTACCCCCTTCTAGCAGTGAAAAGATGACCATCCAGTGAAAATCAGTTTCTGTTCCTCTCAATTACGATTTCGTTTTAACTCCTACGGTGGCCAATGTAGTCTAAGATTAACATGGCTTCCGGTTCGACCTCGTCCATGAGTGTTAACTCAAACGTAAACGCGAAGCTTGAATTAACGGGTATGTCCCTCTTTGGCTAATGTACTTTCAAGATGGAGGGGCAACATGGCGACCGACATTAGAACCCCTTACCCGTATGTATTTTCAATTATACACTCACGAGAATACTTTATTACTTGAACGAAGTAAATATACATTAATGCACATATATTTTTGAAAGAACTAAGTGTTTTTAGCTACGAATAAACTAAAAGAGTTACACAGTGTAGTATCATTCCACAAAAATATTAAGCAACACCAATGTTTGAATCAGCAAATTTGAATGATTTCAGAAGAATCATGTTACACTGAAGACTAGAGTAATGATGCTGAAGAATTAAGCTTTGAATTTTTGGCAGAACAGTTTTGGGATTTTCTCATTTACATGAACAGGCAATTTCCAGTCTTTTCCTCCAACTTTTCAGTGTATCACCCCATAGGGAAAACAAGAGCACAAGTATACAAGGATAGCCTGCTGTGTGCAATGTCCCGCTGTGACCTCCACAACTGTCTTCATCCTCCCAGGGTGGAACTCCTCTTGATTTTATTTTAAGCCTCAGGGTGGGAATCTCAAAGGATTCCCACCCTGATACCCAAAGGATTTTTTTATATATATATATAAATTAAACCCGGTATGTTGTTCAGTAAACAACATTCCACTATGAAATATTTCGGATAAGTCACTTGCACAACTGCTATGTCTAATATTTTTGTATGAGGCTAAACTGTATAATGGCAAAGACTTTCCATAAAAAGACGGTGCATTCGTATTACAATCAATAGGAAAAAGTGCAACGTGCAGTGTGGTGGAATAAGTCCCGCCCTCAAAATAAAAGAGCTAATCGCCAATTGGTAAAGTCACTGCAGCTACCTTTAGATTCTCCTGCTGCTATAGAAACACTCATTGTTCTTATGACTGCACATGCGCATTGGCTGGTCCAGCCTTAAACAAAATGCTATTTTATACGTGTAGAAAAGACAGTTATTGTCAGATTTCATTGGTGATTTCAAATATGAAATTTACTTGTAAGCTTATCTATCCATGCATCCATCTAGTAAACACTCTCAGGAAAAAAAGGTCCAAAAGCTGTCATTGGGGCTGTACCTTTTCAAAAGGTACACTTTTGTATCTAAAGGGTGCATATTGGTACCTTAATGGTACTTATCAGCACCTAAATGTCCACATTAGCACTTAAAAAGTACATATTAGCAAATAAATTGCTAATAAATAATAGCAAATACATGTTGACACCTAAAATGTACATATTAGCACCTAAAATGTACATATTAGAACCCAAATGTACATATTAGCACCTAAATGTACACATTAGCACCTAAAATGTACATATTAGCAAATAAATGTCCATATTAGCACCAAAATGTACATATTAGCAAATAAATTTCCATATTAGCACAAAAAATGTACATATTAGCAAATAAATGTCCATATTAGCACCTAAATGTACATATTGGCACCTGAATAGCACCTAAAATGTACATATTAGCAAATAAATGTCCATATTAGCACCAAAAATGTCCATATTAGCACCTAGAATGTACATATTAGCAAATAAATGTCCATATTAGCACCTAAATGTACATATTGGCACCTAAATGTACATATTAGAACCTAAATGTACATATTAGAACCCAAATGTGCATATTAGCACCTGTCCTAAAATGTACATATTAGCACCTAAAATGGACAAAAAGTTTACCTTTTGAAAAGGTACAGCTCCCGTGACAGATTTTGTACCTTTTTTTCTGAGAGTGAAGTATAATTGACTTTTTTGTACTTCTCTGTATTTGACCATTTAATTAAATTATGAGTAAGCTTCAAAATGGTTTCCCCAAAACTGAAAACACGACACATATGACAAATCCCCATTCACTGCTGGATATGTGGCCCATACTACAGGTAAACATCTGGAGCTAAATCAAGTAACATCTGGAGGCACAGCCAACGGATAAATAAAGCTTGCAATAATTTCTTAAACAGCTGACTTGACAAATCAGCTCAGAGAGTGCATAGTTTAACATGTGAATGACTCTTGTGAACTTAACTAGTAACTATAACAACTGTTCTGCGTGGTAGGATAAGAGAACATAAAAAACCTGCAAATGAAAATGCCTAACAAAAATCATACAGAAAGAACATTTTATCATAAATAAATGTGTTATAGATTTAACAATGTAGATCTCATGAAAGACCACATATGGTGCCAATTGAGAGGTTATTAGAATAACAAACGTTCACAAATCACACAAAAGGTTTTTTGATGCATCTAATTTAGCGAAAAGGTACAGCAGGTTTCAAGCATCCACAACTCGTGCCCCTCAAAACAGAGACCTTTTAACCGAATTCAAACAAATTCAGATGAAGACCTTCTCAACCAGATTCAAATCAGCTAAAAGCACGGAGCCAGCATGACTCATGCAGAGGGGTGTCTATGAGGAATGTTTAATTGGATGGCTTTACCCATAATGAATCACTCTAATCCTAAAGCGGCTTACCTAAATCAACGGCCAACAGCGTTACATGTATTTGTATTCAGGGATAGTAGAAACACGTCTGTGTGCTGGTATACAGTGAAGTTGAAAGCAATTGATTATCAATAAAGACTTGAAAATAAGGACAAATGCTGACCTAGGAGACCATTCCTCAGCAACTCTATTGGTCATGCTTCTCATTTAAAGGACATCCAAGTTAATCTTCACTTTTTAACTGCCAAAAATGCGCAGAGTAACTTGGAAGTGATCCACAAATGCATCTGCGAAAGCCTTGCATTGATGGAAATTGTTCACTGGGGTGATTTCAAATGCAAAAAGACAATCCATTGACCCTGTGTTTGTTCTCTGACCTAAACAGAGTCTTAATTAACAATCCTCTTTCCTGTCCAGAAAACCAACTCTTGCGCACAGCGAAAGTGAGGGCAGATCGATTGAGTCTGCTGATGAATTGCACCATAGCATTATGCTAGAGATTTTTCCAAAGGTATCAGCATTAAAGGTAACCCTCTATTTATAACAATTAACCTTGCGAACGTCAGTTCTACATAACGCACACAGCAATAGTGACACCAGTGACCTTCCTGTGTAAATCCCCACTAGCCATAAAAATGATAACGACAAATGATTAGCTGGTCGAGATTGCCTTCTATTTCAGGAAAGAATGGACATTGGAAAGGCTCTTGGTTCAACTGTGTGGCAAAAAAAAAAAAAAAATAAATAAATAAAAAACTCCCGATCCCACTGATTCCTTTTTATACTGTAGTACAATTGTACTACCGTAAGAACTATTTACTTAGAAATGCTAGTGTTATCATGTTTGGTCACTTTGGATTTACCCTCAAACTTCACATGCACAGGCACTTGGTGTTTGTCTGCTGTTGAACTACTGCAAGAAAAATAAAGACATAAAAAATGTGAGCTACTCTCTGAAGGCAATTTATTCAGAGACAAGAAGCTGTGAGAAATGGATTTTAATATAATAATGTAACCAGGAGTGGGAAACGATGCTAACTACAGTAAGTCTTCAATTGTGACTTAGTTTGGATATATTTATTTAGCATCAACATTGTATATATATATATATATATATATATATATATATATATATATATATATATATATATATATATATATACACATACATTAAATTAAAACCCAAATTAAAAAGCTGGCAAAACAATAAGAAATATAACGTAAAAGGCACATCATAAATTAGGACAATGAAGTAGAAAACTAAATGCATAATACAAGTCAGGTGCATAGTAAACAAAATTTTCAGTTTACAATGTGCTTTGTTAGACTTTTTTATTTATTTATTTATTTATTTATTCTTCATATTTCATTTCTCTATTTTCTCAATATTTTATAACCTTCTCTCATTTTCTATTTTAGTATTATGAAAACTAAATGCATTATACAAGTCAGGTGCACAGTACTTGTAATTTTCTTCACCTTATTCAGTTTACAATGTGCTTTGCTAGACTTTATTTATTTATTTGTCATATTTTATTTCTCTATTTTATTTTTTTATCTCATTCTCTCATTTTATATTTTTCTTTCATAGAGTCCTAATGGCATTTAATAGCAATACAAATCAATTAACAAGAGAATATAATTAAATTGTTTGAGGGAAGGCTGTAGTATACAAGTGTGTTTTGAGATCAAGTTCAAGACCTTTATTTGTCCCTGAGGGCCGATTAGTTTTGCTGCAGTAGCCAAATAAATTAACATGCATTACAATTAAAAATACCCGGTCAAACAAACAAATAAACAAACAAACAAACAAACAAATAAATAAATAACAACCACAACATTTAACAAATACAAATATTGTCAATGTGCAGACATTACCTATTCTTTACAGAGTTAAACAGAGAGATCGCAGAAGGAACAATTTATTGAGATATCTGGTAAGTGCATTCGCACCAACTTAAACTAAAATCTTGTCAAATAATCTCAGGCCCACGCCAAAATCTCTATCATGAAAGCACTCAATGAAGTCCATGTGACCATTATCTGCTACTGCTCTGAGAGTTAGCGATTAGCTGGAACACTGACAGCATGTACACAAAAAAATGGATGAAAGACTGTCAGGACTGTCAGGATCCCCACTGATGGTTTAACAGCAGGATGCTGGGCCACTATGGGATAGAAGCATTTTCTCTCCACAGGTACGGCCGATTTTGATTTCTGCTGGTTATTAATTTGATTAGTTAGCATATTTCTAATGCAATTAGACTTGTTTACATCCCATTAATTTAATTTGCATGATCACATCACACTCTTGTATTGACATAGCTGGGATGCGCAACATAAAGCATGTCAAAAAGGTCAGTGGATGCCGTTTTCCACTGGATAAATAATGCTGAGGCTTAAGAACACATGCTACTGTATGTCACACAACCTCGATAGACATGATGTTCGCTTAAAGGGTTACTGTAGTTCACCCAAAAATTAAAATTCTGTCAGTATTTACTCACCCTCATGTAGTTCCAAACCTCTATGTGTTTATTTGTTCAGGTGAACACAAAGGACGATATTTGGAAGAATGTTTTAATCAAACAGATCTCATTCCCCATTGACTACCATAGTAGGAAAAAATACATACTATGGTAGTCAATGGGGATTGAGATCTGTTTGATTAAAACATTCTTCCAAATATCTTCCTTTGTGTTCAGCAGAACAAATAAACACATAGAGGTTTGGAACAACATGAGGGTGAGTAAATGCTGACAAAATTTTCATTTTTGGGTGAACTAACCCTTTTAAACCAGCCTCATCCTTGTTCAGCATCCCAACACATTCATTTTTCTATAAAAAAGATGATGATGTAGAACTGTGTCAAAATATTTTATTCAACAGGACACCTCAAACGTGTTCCTTCTCTATTTCTGGCATTTCATTTGGGAAATGCGACACCAGACCATAAGTTCCAAAGTTTTATTCTGAAAAAAGCCTGTCGATACGGCACGCAACAGAAATCGCCGTTCTGCAAGGCTCCACGCGGGACCGGGATGCTGCCATTCTCCTACTCAAACCGTAGCACAAAAGCGGGCTTATCCAAAGACAACGGTGGTCTAATCCGCACAAAACAGCGATTCGGCGGTAAGACAAAACGGCGAGCCGGGTGAGAGAGTCTAAGCTGCCGTACGGCAGAGCTAATCCTGATATGTGATACAGAGATGGGAAAGACTGATAAACATCCAGAGCTAATGAGAACACAAAACCCCCCATCTCATATGCCGTGCTCTTCGGAGCTAGACAGCAAGAGAAAAAAAATGGGTGTAAAGAAACAAAACACAATTACCGAGTTAGAAGGGACTACTGTTTGAAACGGAGAAAGCAAACATGTTCCTCGAAATGGCTCCAACAAGTTATCCACTGGAAGACAGATTGTTTACCTCTACCTTTGACATCACTCGCAAGACAAAAAAACAAATAAGACACGCGCGGGAAGACAATGCAAAGTGAACGACAGCTGCGGCGAACGAGCCGAGCCAGACCGAGCTGAACGTGGCAACCTGCCTGCGCTTGACTGGGAAGAATGGCAGTAGTCCATTACTGAGGCTAATGAGAGTGTGAAAGAAATCAGCTCAGCCTATCCAACATACTGTCAATTCAGCCACATCCGCCAACAGCACATAACAGACGGGGTTTGGCCGTGCAAACGGGTGGCACATACAATCCAGTTATTCCACACTGATACGGAATTTACCAAGACAAAAACACCTACATTTGCACCTGCCACGACTGAAAATGGAATCATGTAGCATTAGCGTACCACTGCACACAGAGCTGGAAAAGTCATTACTAACAGGCTGAATGGTGCAATATAAATGTTAAACAGCTATTTCAGGTCTAATACATGTTTCAAAGACATTTCTGCGCTCTGAGTGTACTTCTGTGTATGAGCGACTGACTATTTGGAACACTATTATTTTCTGTCATTATAGCCTGCTGAAAACAGTGTGCTTCACCCAAAGCTGGTCTTTCTGGTGGACCAGAATCAAGGAGGTCTATCTCAATTGTGAATGCGCAGTATGGACAACCTAGAAGTGTTGTATACAATTTGTAGTCATTTTGGACAATTATTTTGAGCCAATCACTTGAGCTGTAAAATATTACATTTTGGCAATTGACCCTTTTCACATTTTCAGAAGCCGAAGTCATCATAGTTGGGTTAACGTCTATAGCGGTGAATGAGAGACTACATTTAAATATTTATTTGTGTGTTTGTGTGTTCCCATTTGTTCAAATAGCGAAAGAAAAACTCCACAATAGTGTTTTCACAACTTTCAAAAAGAAAAGCGAGAGAGAGAGAGATTGGTAACGACATTTAATCCTTTTCCCCAACAAGGAAAATATTGTATTAATAAATTAAAGAATAGGTTAAAAAAAAACCCTTCAAAAAAGGGCAAAAACACTGCAGCTCTGTTCAAAAACCTACTGCGCTGCTTCGCTGTCTACATAGGTAGCGACCTTGTAAGGTGACATAATTAAGTTCTCTACATTTTGCTTTATACACCTAGGTGAACTTTATACATTTACTTTATAATAGGAGTAATTTTTACATATGCCTATGATGACCCCCTGTAAGCAACTCAGCAGGTTTCTGTCATATTAACTTATAAAGAATATAGAATTTCAAACTGTATTTCACAAACATGTCTTTTGAAAGATGCTCTCTTTCTCTCTCTCTCTCTCTGATATTGAAATGCAGAATCAGGCTCAGGTCAGTTTCTTTGATGTTGCAGGATGGGGTGGGGGGCATCAGGGACCTTTCTGAATGTGAAGAAAACATCAAGGAAATGACCAAACCACTGCTGTACATGTACAATCTGAGGAGAAATGCACACATGACCTAAGGTACGGTACATTTTGTTGTGTGTGCATACGCCACGCATGCATGTTTGAGAAACAAAACTGCTTTTGCCCCGTAGGATAAGACTGGTCTCTTCCCATTTTCTCTTAGTCAAACACATATTATCTCCGTCTTCCCTTGTTGAAAAGACCTAGCAATAAAATATACTAGCAAATAACAAAAAGTATGAAATAAAAAAGTATTTGTAATATAATTATTTACATTGCTAATAAATGAATAAATAAATGAACAAATAAACAAACTTAAAAATGTAGTATTATTATATTAGTTCAGTATATTTCAGATTATTTAATCTTTCATTGTTGTGGCAAATCTGAAATAAACTACAAACTTAAACTTAAGATATTAAAGTTTACTTAAAATGTAACTAAACTTTAATATATGATGAGTTTATTGGTAACGCTTCCTTTTACAGTCCAGTTACCCATGTAAATACTATGTACTTATTTTAGTAACTACAATTACTGGGTAATAACTAGTACTAACCCTGAACCTACCCCTAAACCTACCCCTGTTCCATGTACTTACCTTATATTACCAGTACTTTCTAGGTAAGTACACTGTAAGTACCCTGTAAGTACTGTAAAAGGAAGCGTTACCAGTTTATTTACTTATCATATATTAAATATATGATGAAATAAATAATGTCAAATGTCACGATGTGGGTTTGTGTCCTCTCATGTTCTATGGTTCTAAGTTTTGTTTATTAGTTATCCCAGGTGTTTCTGATTGCCACGCCCCCTTGTTATCTTGTCTAGCTTGTTTGTCCCTGATTATCCAAGCTGAGTTCTTGTTTAATCTGGTTTTTAACATGAGTTCTTGCCTGCACTTGTGTTCTAGTGGACTTGTGAAACGTCACTCACTGCCCAAGTACTATTTCAATTCAAAGTTCACATCTAACCAAGTAGATACAACCAGAATGCATTTCGCACCAACCAGCAAGAGTCAATAGCAGAGGAGAAAACCCGCGTGATATCAAAATACTAGTGTTATTGTGTCATGAAATGTCATTTTAACAGTGTTTCAGGTGAGAATATAGTTGTTCATACAGCTCAAAACTGTGGTTTATTTATGAAGATAGCACCCATTTGAAAAATGTATCTGACGTCTTCAGAGTTGTGACATCCAGGTGTTCACAAGGCACACAGCACTCATCAACCCCGACTGGAACAGCTTTTTCTCGGCTAGTGCTTCTGACGTTTGCCGCGCCGCTGACTCTGATGTCTCTAGTCTTGTGGATAAACTTGACGTATAATTCATCTTGTGTACAAGTCTACCTTTGGTCTCAAACTATAGTTTGTATAAATATTATATATATATATATATATATATATATATATATATATATATATATTGTACATATAAGTTTCAAAGCTCCAGTATCTGTTCCCTGCAAATGCATGGATAAGAGTAGCCAATGCATTTCTGACTAACATATTTAAGTTTGACTGCAGAGAAGTCATATGCATTTTTTGCATGTCAGTGTTCATTTTAAGCAAGTTTTGCAAGTTGGCAGATTTGCTCGAGACAGACTTACTAGAGCTCACAGTAGCATCCTATACTGAAACAGGCAAACAAATGCTATTGACCATATTTTAAGCGAGGTCACCATCTACTTTATCACCCAAAAACATGCACGTATTCTCTCCTGAGAGCACAATCACATCCTTTCTCACAGAATGGATACAATTCAGCTACTTTTTGAATAGTAGCAGTTTTTTTTTCCCTTTTCATTTTTTTTCCGTTCAACCATTGATTACTCAAAACAAACACAACCTCACCAAAGACCCTACTTCACTAACCACTGACCCTGAACACAAACAACTAAGAGAAGAAAAGCAGCAAGAATAGAAGAAAAAGCCGCCAGTGAGTGCACAGCAAAGGCGGCAGCAGAAAACTGTGGGTGAACAGAAACTGTCAGAAGAGCTTTTAGCTCCAGTCACTTAGCAAATGTTCAAAGGCAGCTGAGAATTGGCCTAAAATATTAATGCAAGCAGATGATGGTATGTGTATGAGTATTGCAGAATCAGAGCTGAAGCATTAGCATCCCAGGACTCTGTATATTTCACAATCTGACACGTTAAAACATCATTATGTATATTAATTTGAAAAACAACATTCATTTTAATTTGCTTCCTAAATTCAGGCTAAATTACCATGAATTATGGTATGACCGCCAATCAATACAGTTGGAAATTGAATTCTTTTAAACAAAATGGGATCGATGACAAACACTATCGTCATAAGAAAAAAAAGATGTAGGGCACCGTAAAGTTAAGCAGCAAGAACCTCGTTCTTGCCATTAGCTGTATAGAAGCTCAGAGTAATTAACCGTCAGAAACATTTAGTCACAAGCCACTAGGCATGATTTCTAACTGACGCTAAAGAAGCAGCAAAATTCTGCAGACTTCGGAGGAATCAAACATTGTTCTGAGGAAAAATCCATAAAGACTACTGTAAACATAAGCCTTGCTAAAGAAGGATTCATGTTTGTATTAGTATTCCTTATTGAACCGCCGTTGTTAAATCAGTCATTAATAAAGAGTGTATCGGAGTGTTTACTGCTAAGCTTGCAGCATACTTTAATTATAAGCTTAGGCAAATGATTAAAAAAAAATTGCACTCAAATTAATAACAAACAAGATATCAGTTGAATTTCTACACGTTTGAGACACAAGATATTCAGGCTTCTGACAGTGTCCTAAACATTTCCAAAATATGAATCAATTCCCCAAACAAGAACCACAGGGCAATCTTTTCAAACATGTCACACTGGAAATTCCCATTATGTCTAACATTATTGGATGATATTAGTAATTGTTTTAGATACTGGGATATAAGTAGAATTTTCATGTGTGAACATCTTGTGACAAAACAAAAAACATGAGCTTCCCCAAATTCCAATAATATCAGCCATTTATCGTCTATCAGCCATAACATTTAAATAATGATTGGCTTATATGCCACAATGTTAATATAGGTGCAGCTCTAAATTAAAGATGAATCTCAGGAAGAAGGACTTGTAATATTCATGCCCTAAGATAAAAAAATAAACAAGTACCCCCATACATTGGTCATTTGCGCCATCCGGTGAGTCATGAAAAGTAACTAAGGGTCCCATATGCAAAAAAACGAGGTCACATATGGTGGCAGCATCCTGTGGGGTTTAAATGACACAGCAACCCCGGATAAAAGTCTTATTTATCAGATCAGCTTCTTTTCACTCAACTTATTTTAGAATTAATTTTGGCATGAGGATATAAAGGTGCTTTGAGCTTTTTTAAGTAAAGTTGTAAATTGGTGGCATTATAATATTGATACTGCAGTAAAGAGAGAACAAAACTCAAATTATTTGCATCTAACTCAAAGAATCACAGCATGTGGAGTAAATGCTACAATCACAGCTTGGACTACTGTAAGTATCAGAATAATTGAATGCAAACAAAACACAATAAAAAAACAAAACAAAAACAACAACAACGAACAAACAAAAAAAAAGAACAACAAATAAACCAACAAACAAAAATCATAAATCATTTAGACAATATTGATCAAAAGAGGGTTTGGCCATGAATAGGTTTACACATAGAGATTTCACTTCTTGTTTACCAGCAAACACTTTCTCTTTTAAGTAATTTTAAGTATTTAATAAGGAGATATCCAGAAATTTCAGCCTGTGTAGCCTACATGAACATTTGCACACACAAGACGGCGCATAAAGCAATTTGACTTTGTGAATCTTGATGTGAGTGGTAGACAAAGGCACTCAAAAACAGGTCTAAAATGAAAAGCGCAAGATGGACAGCCACTCCGACGTATTTAAATCATCAAATAATGGGAGGTCTCTAAGCGAGACTGTAAATACTGTCATACACAAAGAGAATGAGAGGCACAGAAATGGATGAGGTTCATACTGACGTACTTATGGCTTCAGTTCCACCGTTCAAAGACTTTCAGCTACAAACAACTGTGAAGTCAGTCGTGTAAGAACGTCTGTGGACATTGGACGCTTTCCCAGAGCTTCCTCATTGTGGTATAATTAGCCTTCCGTCAACATTACCATCCTCATGGAACTCTAAAAAGGATTGGATGGGGGAGGGGGATATATATCAAACTATCTTGCTAGCAATGTTAAAGAGTATAATTGGGGTTTTTTGGAGAAAGAATCCACAAGAGTCACTGAACGACTCTAATGCCTCAAAACAAAACAAATAGATTTCAAGTCAAATTAAAATTATTTTTTTAGTCTGTTTTTTTCTTTCTTTCTTGGAACTGTATTTCCACTCATTTCTAGGAAAGCAGAGAAACTAAGCAAAAGCATTTAGGCAGGCTTTCTGGGTTTCCGTTGAGAGAGAACGATAGCCATACATGCTTTTTACATTGCTTCAGCAATAAGGACGAGGCACAGTCGTAAAATGCATTACCAACAAATACTTATAATTAAGACTATTATGCACTCATACTAATATAAATGGGAGACAGTGCAATAAGCAATATGACAGAATAAGTCCTGCCTTTCTTAACAAAACAGCCAATCGCTGATGGTACATTCATCGCCTCAATGAAGCTGCCATAAGAAGCTTTGGTTGCCATAGAAACAATGCTATGAGAGGTAGCTTATGACTGCACATGCTCATTGGCTGGTCTAGTCTGAAAAAAAAAAATACATCTATGGGACAGTTCATGTCAGATTAGTGTAACTTGAATTACTTTATAGTAGTGTAACCAGTTTGTAGCATATTTTCTTTTAGGGAATAAAAAAAAAATCGGTCCCACTTTATATTAAGTGGCTTTATGTACTATGTACTTACATTGAACAATAAGTAAAATGTATTAATCTGTTCCTGTTGTATTGTAAAACACTTTTGCTGCTATTGAGGTGTGATACGGGTAAGGTTAGGGACAGGTGTGGTGGTATGGGTCGGTTTAAGGGTAGGTTAAGGTGTGAGGGGAGGGTCAACTGTGTAATTACAAATGTAATTACATAAAGTAATTATAGCTGTAATTACATGCTGGTATTTTTAAAATATAAGTACAATGTAAAAACATGTATGTACACAATAAGTCCATTGTATCAAATTATTAATTTTAATGTAAGTACATAGTACTTAAAGCCACTTAATATAAAGTGGGACCAAAAAATCTAATAATAATAATAAATGGCATTAAAAAAATCTAAAATATAAAAATGCATTGCTAAAACTATAAATTGGACATTTTTCTAGTTGGGTTGGACAGGAAAAGTTCTGGCAGGAAAAAAAAGACAAGACGAAAATAAAAATTCTGTCATCATTCACTCACCTTCATGTTGTATAATTTGTAAGAAACCACCATTTGCACAGCAATGAAACCAAATATCATGATTTATTTGGCTTATGATGAAACACTCTGCCAGTCCTAGAGCAAGCCAAATAAAAAAGTGAAATTTCACTTGCACACAACCCACTGAGAAAAAAAAAAAAAAAAGAAAGAAAACTTGCTACGTGCACTTTGTTGGACGAACTAGGAGTTGCCAAAGCAATACTGTTGCCCTCTTGTTGTTTTGTTTGCTTCTATTGTTCTCATTTAGAAGTCGCTCTGGACAAAAGTGTCAGCTAAACGATTACATGTAAAGGTAAATGTAATAGACATTGACTTGAAAATAATCTCCAGCACAGCGCCCTCTGCCACTCCCACACCAAATACAAGTCAAAGTGATCTATTTACAGATATAGCAAGACACAGGCGAGCAACGCATGTACGCAAATTCCCGCAAAAACACTTTTAATAGGCTTACCATAGTGAATCAACACGTTTTGGAAAAACGATTAAAGATTTATTAACTCATTTAAATTTAGTTAATTTTGAAGAAAAAAAAAAGTTAGGCTAGTATAACTTGAACTCAAACACTATAAACGCCATGTTTCAATTTTTCCCATTGATGGGCATGTCTCTGATGTTACTAATGATATAATATCACAAAATGACCTTGGGCTTGTTTCTAAAGTGCCATTTTAACTGCAGATAGGAGCA
The DNA here is from genome assembly GCA_038021265.1 of Cyprinella venusta. NCBI lineage: Eukaryota > Metazoa > Chordata > Actinopteri > Cypriniformes > Leuciscidae > Cyprinella > Cyprinella venusta. The sequence goes on from CM075878.1 coordinate 8,273,872, forward strand.
CATCAGGCACTTCCTGTGACCCATAATGTCCGTATCTTGCCCCAGGACTCATGTCAGTCCACTGTAGGCCTCAATGCTGCCACACACCATTAGCCCAGTTTATTCTGCAAACATATCCAGAAGACTCTTAGGATTGGGGCAGGTGGGAAGTGTCACTGGCTGCCTGCTGCCAAGAACAATGCCATCCTTCATCTGCAGCTCTGCTGGAAGAACTGGGTCAGGCTTGAGACGTGACCTACAATAGGAGGTCATCTTCAAACAATCAATTATGGAGCACATGCCAATCTACCGTACATAACCATCAGCTGCTGCCAAGACTAACCTCAACTCAACCAAACAGAAAATATCATACAAAATGGTTCTATATTATGTATGGAGCTACAGATATAGTTATAGGAAAACAGATTCAAATATGACCCTTTCGCAAAATGGATTTTAATTGCGATCAATCAATCAGTCAACCAAACAACTGAATCAAACAAACTATATGGGTTGCTAAGAGACAAGGTAGAGAGAGAAAAAGAGAGTTTGGACTATTTACCCTGACTATTTACCCTTTGTACCACACACATACATACATATATGCATATATATATATATATATATATATATATATAAGCAAAAACACATTTACAATTGTATGATTTTTAGATATATTTGTATAAATAGAATTATAAAAAAATTGGAAATGAGTTGCATATAAGTGGTGTTTTTCTTCTATTCACAGTGAGCAAGGACTGTCACTGGTGGGGAAAAAAAACAGAGGTTGGCTATTTTGTTTAATTATAGTTGATACATGAGATGATTTCAGAGTTTTTGTTTTGTGTCGGCAATTAACTCGTTTTAAACTCACCAACACATTAAAATGCAAGCCATCGATTTTAGCCATCACTGAAGCCATCCAAGCTACATTTTTGAGCTGTAATAATGAGGCAGCAGTGTTATTAAAGTCAGAAGTATATGCACAGATGCTGTTTCAAAGGTGAAAGATTAATTGAGTGAGTGACAGAATTGTATTTAGGCCCTTGGCTTTTGCTAGAAATCACACGAAAGCCACACATTGTATGATGTAGGCAGAAAAGGCTGCTAATAAGTGTCCTACTGCATTAATTCCAGACTGGGAGTGTACACGTGCCTTTTTTTTCTCTTTCAGCCTTGGAACAATATGCCTGTTAATGTCACCAACACACTACACACTACATTAATGTATGTTTCCTAAGTGTGCGTGTTTAATTTATACACTGAACTGCTTAATGCATGCCTGCAGGAACTAGTCACATTTAAATCAAATAAGTGAGTCTATTTTGGTCGAGAGTGGAAATAATACAACTTGAATAAATATAGCAGGAGTAACAGTTGTGAAATTAGTGTTTGTGAATCATCTTTAGTGATAAGGAAAAAGGGGTAACTTCACCAAGAACAGTGACAGTAAAAATCAAGTATAACATTATGATCACAAAAAACATTGTGTATAAACAAATACTCATATATGTATATATACTTGTAATGCAATTGATTTTGTGTATTTTAGACACTTGGACTATTTCTTTAAACAGTAATTGTACATATAATATAATAGATTTTATTTTTTTTCCCACCCAAATGCAAACACATTAATGCTACAGGCAATTGCACTGGAATCTCTGCAGGTAATTAGATTTATTATTCATTTGTTTATTTGTATTTTGCATATTTATATTTTTAGTATCAACACGACACATGTCCAGATTACCTCTATCTCTTGTAATCTGTGTAATTAATTATAGTTTTTAAACTATAGCTTTATAAACTATAGCTTTTGAACTATTTCTTATAGCCTAAAGAAATACTGTAATTATTTTAATTGCATTCTTATAACAAATTATTTTTTTTTGGAAGAAAACTAGTTTAAAACACCTAGGGTGTTTAATTCTTATTCTAGATTATTATATAATAAGATTTTTTAAGTACATGTATATATATATATATATACACACACACACACACACACACACACACACACCACAGAAAGACACACCTGTACTGCTAAAAGGAAGCTTTAGCAGTTGGTCTCCTGTGAAAAGGGAACATTTAGAAGCTGGGAAAGAATCCAAAGCATGAGAAGAATGATCCAGCTTATCCAATGAACATTTATTGTTACTTGTATGAAAGTTACAGAATGCAAATAAAACATGAATAGAAGTCTCTTATATGGCAACAAACGGCTTGTCACGTCATGGAACCATACGGCACACCACCACACGGTCAAAAGACTGTTTGCCCTCTCAGCCACACCAGATACTGTGGCTTCCTGTCTTTAAAGCCCATCCCCTTGGGTTCCACCTTCAGCCTCTCAACCGTCCTTTAGGTGGCGGTAGACATACCTGTGGTCACATATAATCACTCACTCACTCACTCACTCATCCACAAACACACACACCACTATTCACCAAAAAGAAACATTAATTCAACTCAAAAGCTCAATTTGGCTCCTACAGCTAAGGTTTTGTCTTTATGGTTTCATAATCTGGCAAACACTTTTATTTAAAGGGGTGTGTTTCACTTTTCAATTACTCCTCATGCTTGACTGGGTTTTGATCTTCCTCACCCGAGCTGCTCATACACATCTGTTAACAGTGAGGGGGCTTATGAAGGACCACTGAACCTGGGATTCCCTGAACTTCACGATTATAAGTGGGTTCTGAAAAGAGGCATATTTACTGTCCCATAAAATGAAAAATCTCCACAATTTTCTCACCCTCATACATTTCACCTAGGGCTGGGCAATCAAGGGTATTATATTGAGATTGTGATAAAATTTAGGTTGATAAAGATGATAAGCGTTGGACATTTTTTACTTGATATGGCCTAACACACAGCAGAAATTAACACGACAACAAGTGCATGACGCTAATAAGTGATTTCTGCTTGTGTCTGCGTGAATGTTCAACGTGGTTTCGCCTGATACACAAACTCACACGTGACGCTCACGGTGCTTTAAGCATCTGCCGTATCAATATAGGCATGAACACATGAACTTAATCACCTCTAGAATCAGTTCAGAAGCTTTTTACCATTTAAATCGAGAAAAACTCCTGTCAAACACATACTGAAACTAAAACTGAAAGATCTTCACAACAAATTGTTAAAAGAATATATCACTACAGTATACCAAAATGTACTTCTCAAAATAACAATAATATTATTATTTTTATTATTATTATTTATAATGAATTTCATACAACCGATATATTTACTCTTCATATTTCGATTTTAAATTTCTGATTTTATTTGACAAACATAAAAATGCAATGTTTTGTAGTAGATTAATTGGTATATTTTCATTTGATCAAATTTTAAAAGATGATTAAACTGTTAAAGTTTATATGAATCTGTATTAAATCAAAACACAGAATCCCCAAAAAATAAAAATGAATTTCATAGGGCTCTAAATTAAAAAGATACTAGCTACAATTAAAAGGTTATTTAATTATGAACAAACATGTTTGTGAGTTTATATTTATTCTCAAGGTCTAACAAATATGTGGAAAGCATTTCCTTCCCCATAAATGGTAAATGAATATCGATATTGTATGATATGGATAAATAAAATAGATATGGATAATAATTAAGTAGTAATTAAGTAAGTAAATAAATAATTAAATTAATTTAAATTAAATTAACAACCCTAGTTTCAACAGTATGACCTTCTTTCTTTGGCAGAAGTTCTTTTTATGCAAAGTGAATGGTGACCAGAGTCTTTAAAGTGACAGTTCACCCAAACACGGAAATTATGTCATCAATAACACACCCTCACAGTTCCAAATCCTATCTTCGTATGTGGAATATAAAATATATTTTGAGAAATATATCAGTGCATTTTTTCTTCAAAAAAATCTTCTTTTGTTTTCCACAGAAGAAAGAACAACTTTGGAACAGCACGAGGATGAGTAAATGATGACAGAATTTTCATGTTGTGTAAACTAACCCTTTAAGGAAAAAAAAAAGTATATTTTTCTTTTCTACTGAATAAAACTACACGAGGGCGAGTAAATGACAGAATCTGAATGTCTGGGTGAATTATCCCGCATACTGCTTTAATGAGCCATTTTATAAAACACTGCATATAATTCAGAACAATAATAATAAGAAAAAAATGTCTGTCTCGTGAATAATATCAACAGCGCAACAATTTAGCCGATGGAGCAAATAAAATAAATGAACAGATGAAGCTCTCGATAGAAGGGGAGACAAAAGTTGTTTTGCGTGCATTCATTTTCGGAAATTGCACCAAAATAGCGAGAGATAGAAGATGTCCATTCATTCACTCATTTCAAAATGTTGCCATGGGGACCAAAAGTGAAGAGCCAAAGTGTAGACCACACCATTATGTGCTTTGTTTATTTAGGTACAGGCGTTTGGGCACTTTGGATATGAGAGGACCACACACTTCAGAAGATACAAAACTCATCACAGGCCATCAAAATAGTTATGGGTGCTCTTAGCAGACGAGAGGCCATTACGTACATCAGAGACTAATGCAGAGCTGGGGTCTCATACATCCTCTTAATAATCAAGTTCTTATTCTGTTCTGCTCTCTGAAATTTAAACAGCAGAGCAACAAAAAGGTGTGAGGCTGAGAGGAAAGAGCGGGGATATTAAAGGGAGAGAGAAAGTGAGCAAGCGAGAGAGAGAAGGGTTGGACAAAATTCAGAATTGACCTATTCAAATTTGAATCACAATTTAATCAAAATCCAGAGGTAAAAGGTGCACACCCCTGAAGTGCACTTCCTGTACACTGGTACTCTATCCCACATCTAACTGAAAAATCAATTAATGCTCATGGTAACAAGACGTACAACTGTGTGGTCTGTTGAATGTCGTATATTTACTGGTACACATTTTCCTATTGGCAAAGTGCTAAATACTACAATTAAAGTGAAGCTGATAATTGAATCCGCTGGGCAATTCGCAAACCATGCGTTAAATTGTCATGAACTGAACACGTAATAGTCCCATGACATTTCCACAAGAAGGAATGAACGGAGAACAAAATGAAACAACAGATGGAAAGACCAGGCGAAATACTGCAACTCCCATCCCAGTTAGCGCAATCCAAACATTTATAAATGTTATAAAATTGTCATTTTTTATAAATCTCCTCGTTTTAAAATGTAATGAAAATGAAAGTCAATGGCACACACACATCTGCTCCAACAATGGGGGGTTGAAAGGAAGGATTTTCTGCCTACACACAGTACAAGTACACTTGAGTTAAATACATCCTTATCAGTGGCGTTCTGTAAGGGAATTTTGTCTTTTTTTGCTAATTACACTGCCGTACACAGATGATCTCTCCCTGATAGTCTTTTTTTCTGGTGTTGTGACTTAGAAAGCGGAGAGGCATTGACATTACAATTGCCATTAAAATTCTGGCTGATAGAGAGAAGTCGATTATTATTTTCAGACGGATGGATGGATGCTTTCAGAACTCAACTGTCACTGTGAAACTCATGGGGTAGACAATGCATTTATTCCACAAGAGTAAAATCCACCTCAAGACCATGTCATTTAATTTAATTAGTTGGTGAATTCAAAATTAGCCACACATAAACCCATTTGTTATCTTGCTGCCAGTCATGCAGAACAAACCATTGAATGAAAATAAACACCAGTGGGAGAGAAATAAAGGACGTGAATCAGACGAACAGAGAATGGAGAGTCTGCCTCCGTCCCAGTACCAACGGTTCAGCGTCCTCTCAAAAATGACATCTGCTCGCTGAATATTGGGGTAAATGTTTTAATGACTGTCTCATCGACAACAGCATGACACAGTCCCCGAGTGGGCGCGGGTCGGTTTTCAAACCCATTTGTTTGAGTTGAAGAGCACAAAAGGAGCACTTAATTGCGTATCTGTCACGCGTATGAAAAGCACACTCATCGTAGGGTACGTAAGCAGGGGGAAAACGCAGTGTAAACACTGACAGTGACATCAGAATGCCTCAGTTTCACGCCTCCGCTTGTGAAGCTCATCACGCGCCCACTCACCAGCACTGCGTTTTTCCAGAGCAAATTTGCAAGAATGTTAAGTGCCTAAAAATAACATTAAACGTTTGTATTTTGCCACATCTACACATGGAGATGGAGAGAGAGAGAGTGAGAGAGAGAGAGAGAGAGAGAGAGAGAGAGAGAGAGAGAGAGAGAGAGAGAGAGAGAGAGAGAGAGAGAGAAATTATAGGAAGAAGAGGAAATGGGATCACTCAATGTGACATGCATGCGAACAGAGGCGGCCTTTGTAATTTGGATCATTTATACTGTTTGAAAATAATTTAAAATAAATAATAAATGTCAATATCCAGGGAACCAAGTTAAAACACTATCTATTAAACGCATTAACAGATTCTAAATGTCTCTGAGCTTATAAGAGTAAGTCTATTATTACTACAAAGAGAAGACAAGTTGTTTTATTAATATTACTTGGGCGATAAAGATAAAGACTTATAAATCACAAGCTTCAATACAAGTTTAGAAGCAACAAAAAATACATTGAAAAAGATATCTGAGTGTGTCATTAACAGGTCTGGAAATACCTGTATGTTAAAATAAGACTTAAAGGGATACTCCACTTTTTTTTTTTTTTTTTTGAAATAGGCTCATTTTACCATTCCCCCAGAGTTAAACAGTTGAGTGTTACCGTTTTCAAATCCATTCAGCCTTTTTTTTTTTTTTTTTTTTTTTTTAGAAAACTGTCAGTAACCAGACAGTTTGTGGTCCCATTGACTTCCATAGTAGGAAAAAAAAAATACTATGGAATTCAATAAGACCAGAAACTGTCTGGTTACTGATATTATTCTAAATATTAAAAAAAAAAAAAAAAAAAAAAAAAAAAAATCAGCTGAATGGATTTGAAAATGGTAAAACTCAACTGTTTAACTCTGGGGGAGTGGTAAAATGAGCCTATTTCCAAAAAAAAAAAAAAAAAAAAAAAAAGTGGAGTATCCCTTTAAGTTGACACACAAAAAAATTGTCTTTCAAACTTTCAAATTCATTCAATATTAAGACAGAATTATAAACAGACAGAACAATAGCTAGAACCCTAGGATGACATGAAAGAACAACAAAAGACAAAAGCAACAGACAAAACAATAGAACCAAACAACGATTGAAAGAACAACAGGCAGAACAATAGAATGATTGACAGATAGTAGAACAGACAATAGAATGAAAATAATACAATGATAGACAGACAAAACAGCAGACAAAACTATAGATAGACAAAACTTTCATAACAATAGACAGATAGATAGACAGACAGACAGACAGACAGACAGACAGACAGACAGACAGACAGACAGACAGACAGACAGACAGACAGACAGACAGACAGACAGACGGATACATAGAATGAAACACAGGCAAACAGACAGAATGACAGAACAAAAAGACAAAATCTAAGAAGATTAGACAGAATGCCGGACGGAATGACAGAAAGAACAACCGGCCAATCAACAGCAAACACACAGAGCGGTAGATAGACAGAACCAATGAAGAGAATGACAGAAAGCCACATACAATGACAGATGGAACAACTGACCAACTAACAGATAGAATGACCAAGAGACAGATAGATATCAGAGAAAAAAAGAGAACAATGTACAATTTTTAGCAGAAAAGCAGATATTATTTAGAAATACTATATTACATAAAAGAACCCAAGTGAAAGCAGGAAAAACTAGCAAATGGAAACATCAGGCTATGTACCAGAAACCTTTGTTGTGCTCTTCACCGCCTAATATATTCAATAAGCGTGGGTAAATGTTCCAAACTGCAGGTTTCTAGCCAAGGAGAACATGTTTAGGTGATTACTCGATACGAGGATCAGAATCCCGCGCTCCCATCACCTCCTATATACATTTAATCTCACACCTCTCACCAATCCACTTAAGAGAGTTACGGCGGCGCTACACGTGTGCTTTTAGAGGACAACAAGCAGCGGCATTCTCCCACAGAGGGCACGGACACACTTTCTCTGATTCAGCAAAAATATCGATTAGAAAAGCAGGGGGTCTCTTTAACAAGTCCACTCCCGCCTGCAGAGATGTGTGTGTGTGTGTGTGTGTGTGTGTGTTGGTGGGAAGAGTGCTGAAACGGCTCTTTCATGTAAGCCCCCGTTAAACTCTCTCATGGTGGATATGATCTCAGTCCTGTCAGGGGGGTGCGGAGGAATCCAGCATGAATTATGATGAGATGTGGAGCTTGATGAGAAATAGAGAGTGCGTGTGAGTGTGTGCGGGCATCTGTGTGCAGGTGCCGAGTATATCACTGTGAAATGTGTTTGTCTGTGCATGTTCGCAGGATTTAAAGCACAAGCCTGTTCTTTTTACCAGCTCCATGCAGCAGCGCACACCAGTGAGTACATTCATCATAGTGATGCGTTTTAGTTAAGTGGTCCATTCACAGTGACTTTCAGAATAATGCTATTAATTAGTGGTGTGTCGTGCTAAACATTAAATTACGTGGAGTTGCAAGAACGGAGCACTAGATCCCTCCCAAAACACCTCTCTCAACACAAACCACTGCTTACCTTTGCAATGTTCGGCTTTATTCCCAAGAAAGTTGCAGCAATGGTCATTGTAAACAGCACTGCTGATTAAACATTTGTGTTAGTGGCACTGCTGATTAAACCAGATTAGAGGTTCTGCTGTTTAATCTAAAAAAAAAAAATCTCAAGCAAAACATCAGAATTATTCAAAGCTTGCCTGAATCACTGGTTCGTGACTGACTCGTAAGTAAAAGCACCAAAACTCGCAAGCAACAGAGAAAAAAAACAATCATAATTCCAGTTATGCGTTTTGCAGAGCGAATCAGTGGTACATTTTTACTTTTATGTCTGTATCTTATCTCAACATAATTTTCCCTTTGTTCTCTTATTTATTGTTCCAGTTAATCGGGTTAAAACATACCATTCGTTTCCCTGGAAGTTGGATATAAATCTTGATACTGATATACGAATAAAAACAAAGTATTATTGAGAAGCAATCAAACTCATGCTGAGATGAAATAATTGCACAGTTGTCTGAGGCCGTTTCTTCTCTTAACAAAAGTAGGGCTCGTCAACTTTTTGAATGATCACAATGCATTTGTTGTGACTTTGCTTTCGAGCCTATCACAATAATTAAAAGAAAATGATGCTGCATAAATAAGTTTAAAATGTTCATTCCAGTGAATAGGTTCAAAACTCACTCATTATCTTCCAAAAAAAAGTCACCATTTTGATATTTTTGTATAATTTAAAATATTTGAGTAAAAATGCATCCAATATTGCTGTTTATTACTGTATACCGTTATAGTGATGCATATAAAAAAAATAATTATATTCATCCTTGTGTTCATTTAATAAGAACATGCCTTAAAGCTACACTGTGTAAGTCTTTTAGTTTATTCTTAGCTAAAAACACTTTTTTTTAAATCTATGTGCTCACTAATGTATATTTACTTCGTTCAAGTAATAAAGTATTCTCGTGAGTGTATAATATGCCATTGAAAATACAGGTAAGGGCTTCTAATGTCGGTCGCCATGTTGTCCCTCCATCTTGAAAGTACATTAGCCAAAGAGCGACTTACCTGTAAATTCAAGCTTCGCCTTTCGCGTTTACGTTTGAGTTAACACTCATGGACGAGGTCGAACTGGAAGCCATGTTAATCTTGGACTACATTGGCCACCGTAGGAGTTTAAACGAAATCGGAATTGAGAGGAACAGAAACTAATATTCACTGCATTGTCATAAATTTTCACTGCTAGATAGGTGTAAAAATCACACAGTGCAGCTTTAATTATTATTCTCCTATGTTTAATTTTAACATGAGACATTCTGAATATACTTGGAAACATTTGATGTTTGGCTGAAATTGTGTTACTGTGTGACAGAGGCACTTTTTTTTTTTTAAGCAATTTTATCCAGCCCTAAACAACAGCAGGACAATAGCAGTTAACAAAAACAACATGAGCATAAACATTTCCATACAACGGATGTAAATGGTTAATCGATTAATTGTCGACAAGAATTTGCTCGCTGGCTAATTGAACATTGCAAACGTGAAACATCGATAGACCCGACACAAACATGAGGCAGTCAAAACGGAGTGGACTACAGTATACTAACCTCGAAAATCCAGCTATTCTAACAATAACTTAGCTCTCCTTATAGAGTGCTGAAGTGAAGTGATGTCACTTTGTAGGACAACTCGGAAGCTAAGCGGCGCATATGGGTTCCCTCGATCGAAAAGCAATGCATTTTTCCCATAGACTTGGAAAATCGCAAAAAATAAGTTCAGTGTTTAACAAAGAGTTGTGACACTTACACCTTTTGTCTATCAAGATAATATTTACAAGTTAATGCAAAATGTATACATTTTGAAGCCAATATAAAGTTTTTAAAATTAAAAAAAAAAAAAAAAAAACACAAGCAGGTTATAACTGTGTGTGCTATGTCATAGATCAAAACGTGAAAATATTTAGAGGATTTGTTCACCACAAACCTTATTTCAGGCGATTTAGCAAAAACCCATTCAAAAATCCCATAGACATAAGAGCAAGGGAACCGGGAGTGCTAAATGCTAACTCACTTTTTACCTTTCTCAGACCAATGGGTATTATAAGTGCTTCTGCTAATATTTCAAGTCTTGGCTAAGCCTATCCATATAGATTTTTATTTATAAATAAATCTATATTTTATGTTGCTTAATGTTACACATGCAACAGGTGAGCCAGTGCACAATTATATTTTTATGCATTTTAATTTTCTGTCCATAATGTATTTTGTTAAACTAGAAAAATGCCATTATCTGTCTCCCAACGGTTACAATACAACAACAATTGAGCAATAACATGCATTTTTATTCAGCATATAATCAATATTTAGCTTTTATGTTAAACAAACTACTGATACCATGATAAATTTACATTCTCAGGAAAATAGCCGCTACCGATAAGGTCGATCACCTAAAGATCAATGAATTAATCGATAATGTGCATCCCAACATCCCACATATTAAATAAACCACAAGTGGCTTAATGCCATTCAGGTTTGTTACTCATTTTGCCTCATCTATTCAGTCATCTAATACGGAGATTGTTTCTCTCCATCATACAGACTTTCATTACAGAGCTAGATTGCTCTTCCTTTAGTTCAAGATGGGTTCTCACCAGAACTGGTAGAGAGAGAAAAAAAAAATCAGAGCTTGTGAAACGGGTGGCTCTTAACGTAGAGTGGCAGCTGCATCGGGGCTTGATTGAGAGTGTTAATTGATAGCACTGCTCATAATGCCCCTAATGTTTCACCATCACACCGGGGGGGCTTTTTTTCTGAGAAGATAAAGAGGAAGAATCCAGATGCAAAATGAAGATGCAGAGCCCTCATTTATAATCATTATCCTTTGCCTCTCAGCTCCACCCCTTCAAAAAGAGCAGAGAGCACAGCGGAAATTAGTGTTGTTTCTGTACATCAATGTATTTATACTGTATTGGGACAGTTCTTGTGAAATAATAAGCTGTATATATATACATCTTGCCAGTTATTACAGCAAAACAAACCCATTCAGGGATGAAGCTCGACATTACAGTATCATTAGGATAAAAAGGATTTTGGATTTGGCAAGCTGATATTCTCCTTGATGAGCAAGCCTTCACACTCCTATGAAGGACAGTCTCAAAGGAAATCGCTATTCTGCCGAGTGTCTAGCCAGGGGCTATTGATAAGAGCTCTGGGCTTCTCATTATTCTGCTGTCTTTACTGAAAGTCAGGCCAGGGGTCTGTGCTACATACTGTACATCACTCTTTAATTCTGCTCCTGTACAGTGTTTCAGCAGACAACAGAAGGTCATGTGACAAGAAGTGGAGCATAATTACAATGCCAGACTGAATTAGTCTGATCCGTATGGATGAGATAAAGCATTTCCATACTAGTGTAGGTCATCGCTCAGGGCTCGATGTCCTCTTAACCTGCTCTGTAGGGGTGTTACCATACATCGTTATATTGAGATATCGTGATAAGAAAAAAAAGTGACGATATGTATCGGTAAAAGATTTGCAATATAGAGTTAGTGTTATCCAAGACGCAGCTAACTGTATTTATAATTACCCCAAAAAATTAATTCTGTATCATGTCGAAGATCCAAAAAGGGTCATAGAGGCATAGTAGAATGGTTTAATCCAAATCCAAGTCAAAGTTTTGTGAAGAGACACAAGGGCTTTGTATGATGAACAGATTTACAATGACGTAGTAAACATGAAATGAGTGCAACATGAGAGTGAATAAATGGAGAGAATTAAAATATTTCAATGAACTAACTTTTAATTTTGGGAATAGCCATTTTGACATGCTATGCGATTATGACTGACTGCATTGATCAAACGAAGCACATATACGCGCTGGAGCGGCACTCATAGTGAAAGCGCAAACATTATTTAAATCACCATTTCGCATTTAGTTTAAGTAGTATGAATACTTAATGTGTTTTAGATGGTTTACTCTTATCATTTCCGTGGTTTAATAGTGGGAGAGGTGGGTCATAGGGAGCACCGGGAGAGCCTGTGTGTGTGTGGCTTGTCTGTGTAAGAGATCCAGTGAATGTCTCCATTGAAAGTGTGAGTGTACTGCATGAGGGAAAAAAAGAGTTTCAGTGATAGTACTCAACGCATTCTTTCTCATCCTTTAGCATCATGTGACGCTATATGACAAAACTATACGCACATGATGGCACCTGTTATCATTAATCTAACACGCGCTGTGATGGGTAGGTTTAGGTGTGGGGTAGGGTAGTCTCATATTATTCTAAAGGATTTATGACGCCTTGGGTTCGCGTGTAATATTAACGATAAAGGGTGCCATGTGCATAGTTTTTCGCCGTTTTGTCATATAGCGTCACATATGACGCTAAAGGATGAGAACGGGCTGTAGTACTACACTAAACTACTATATATAACCTTTAAATGAGCGTTTCACCCATTTCAACATTAATCTTTGTTGAAAGTAGATCATATATGTTGTCAAAATGTAAAAGAATGTTTGAATTTGGTGCCCTCTTGACTGAGAAAAGACACCCACAATGCACCACATTGCACAGCTCCGCAAGCCACACCCACAAATCCAGAACTGCGCACACATAAGAGAAATCATTCTTTCATCAACAAGGCTAACGTTAGCTGTCAACAGAGTTTGAAATTCAAATTCATTCATTTAAAAATTTCTATTTAGTTGGCTGTGCAGCAGGACGAGAGACGTGAAAATTCACTCAATATCATACTTCCTATCTCCACAGCGCTTGTTAGCTTAGCTTTCAAAAACAAGATGGTGGATATTGATTTCAGTTTCTGCAAGTGAAGTCCCACCCACTTATCTGTAATAGGCCTGTAGGGTGAGTGGGTCCCACACCCTTGAATAATAATGAGCTAATGTTTGTAGTCTCTACACTTTTCAATGAAATGTGACTTCCTGCTTATTATGACGCAAAATGGCGATTTTTACGTCATAATAAGCAGGAAATAAAACACTTAAATCCTGATTTCTGCCATCTCAGGGGAAAATAAGGGAATAAACCATGACCATTCAAAAATATGACTGGGTTTCTAAAGATACAAAGCTTAATGCAAATGAGGGAAGTGTCCCTTTAAATATAATGTGGAATAATTAAATAGGTGAATATTTGTTAATCCTGGTAGGATGGGCAACGATTAATCGCATCCAAAATAAAAGTTTGTGTTTACATAATACAGTATATGTGTGTGTGGTGTGTATAATTAATATTTTGTATATATAATATATTGTATAATATATTGTATATATAAATACCCACACATGCATGTACATATTTAAGAAATATGTGCATGTATATATATTTATTCACAATTAATATTATACATAAATATAAATATTTGATATATTAATAACATATTTTTCTTCAATATATACATGCATGTGTGGGTATTTATATATACAAATTAATTATACACACTACACACACATATATTATGAAAACACAAACTTTTATTTTGGATGTGATTAATCGCAATCGTTGCCCATCCCTCCTGGTATAGCCAAATGTCTGATTTTACAAGTAAAAAAAGGGTGTACATTATAGTCAGTGACAGTGCAAGCATATTTGCAGCTTCAGAATCATGAATATGTTTATTCTGGTGTCCTCCATTCATGTCCACCACCCAAGTTTCAAGTCCACCAAGTTTCCCCCGAAAGTGCAACCCTACTCTAGACATCCATCTATGAACCTGAACGCTTTAATCATTTTGCATGACAAACTACCTCATCGACGACCCACCATAAGCAGCATCAGACAAATTGATGCAAGCAGCAACACTTGATCAGAAAATATAAAACATAATGCATGTCCATATGGACCGCGTTCATGTTCTCCATTTGAATCAGACATCATTTTCCATTAGTATTGTGCAGATCTAGATGACTGAAAGTTCCCAGAGGCCTCGATTCACCTGCCATCAGTCTATAATTTCAATTAGACAATTAATCTAATTAGTGCAGATTCATTCTCCTTGCTGCCGCTCTGAAGCGAGCATTAATATTGCTGCTTTTTTGGGTCATAAAGCTCTCACATCAAAAGAAATATGACGAGAAGCCAGCATGGAAGCGAGAGGAAATATGTTTATGGATTCTCAGTCTTTAAATTGACCGTGCATATTAATGCAATTAGCCTATAAAATGAGATAAAAGTCGGCTTTTACGGCACGCATGCTAGTGCAAGAGTCCACTTTACATAATTACAGGGTTTGCCCGAAAGATGAGGGATTGAACCCGTTCCCGGTAGAGAACTGACTTGAGACAAAGAGAGAAGATTAAAACGTTATTCTTACCTTCGTACACTGCTTTGAAGCCCTGGCCACTTACGGCGTAGTCTGACAGCAGCCATAGTGTAAGTCTGGGTCCTGTGCTGACTATAGGGGCAGGAAGTTGAAACCCCGTCAACCTAAAACGCAGAGAAGGAACAAAGCTCACGTTAACCAAGAGGATTGTTATACAACAACAAACGACCGCTGGAGCTTGGCAGCAGCAAATGTTTGAGTGCCAAACTGACTGCTAAATCTCAATTTCCAGCTTTAACGGAAAATAAAAACCTTTGAAAGCTGTTTACTGTGGTGTAAAAAGCTAACTAGGACAGCACAGGTGATAAGTGAGGGAATTCTGCACAGAATAGGCCACCAGAGACACCATGGCTCATGCACCAATCATCAGAATGGTAGCTAATAAACGCTTTACAGACCTATCAAAATCACAATCAATAGAGCAGCTAAAGGAGCTTATTTCACAGGTCAGAGGTTACAGATGTAAGCTATTAACTCTGCTTTCAGCAGAATGCATGTCAATGGTGTGAAACTATCTATTAATTGATTCTAAAGTAAACTTCACACATTCAGCGACTTAAAAGAAACAGTTCTATGATGAGCATAATTTCAATGTCTGTATTAAATTTTGATTTCACTTTTTTTGGGGGGAATCAAGTTGCAAATGCCTGTGATGGTCAGTATTTAAGCCACACAAGTTTTATCTACTCATATTTGCAGTTGATTTATAAATAAAAGGACATTACTATGGTTTAGTCAGTGCACATTAAAACCAGCTAAAATTCATCTTTGGCTAAAATGTGATGTATAAAAGCATAGCTTAAACTGTTAGTTCATTTTGTAATGACTTGAAATGTTTTGTAGGCCTACCTGTTGTGTTGTGGTATGGACCAGCCAGAGACAAAGAGATTCAAACAGGAAGTTGATCTGTTTTATGGGAATTCTAAAGGAAATGAAACCGTACCAACTCTGATGTATTAGAGGGGACATAGGAAAATGGGATGTCTTGATCAATGTAATGTTTGTTTAATAGGATTTATTTGCATTAACTATAATTTATCCATGGCTCTAAATTTAGTTAAATGTATAGTTTTTAATTCCAGGGTTTGCGTTTTTATTGTTGTGAAATTTTGTATGGAAATGTTTCCCCTTCTTTGTTTTCGTGGTGCTGGCCACCTCTTATGAATTCAGTGTATGTTTGTCTAGAGAAGTTTTTTACTTAATGTACCCTAGGAAAGGTGGTGTTGAATTTTTTTGTCCTCTGTCATTTTGAGAGGCTCAAGCCAAAGCAGAGAATGTCTAATTGAAGAGAATTGGCACTGACTGGTTACTTCCGGGTTCTGGACTGGCTGCAGTAACGCGTCTCTGTCCATGCGGGGGCGCCCCCAGAAATTTTTTGTCAAGTAATTTGAAAGTTGCATTCAAAAGGGAGGGCTAAGAAAATACACTCAGCTGAAAATTGCATTTTTAAGTTCACTCATCTGTTCTAAAAATCCGTTCAAAAATCCGTCCTAACCTGTAAGAAATCAAAAGGACATAAGTACTCGTTCATTCGACTTTTGGCCTATAATCTTGAACTTGCAGAATCAACAATAAAATCTATTTTGATTTAATGACGAGCCGGATAAAGAGACACATTTAGCCGTTTAGCCCCATAGACTCCCATTCATTCTGCTCTCGCCTGCGATCACCTCTAGTGGAATTCTAATGGAACTGCAACCAAGATAATACACAACGGGGCTAATAGGAAGTGCCAAGGCTCTCCGTTAGACGGGCTCTGGCCAAGCTATGTCCTTTTTGAATATTGGATTTTTCCTGTGATGTAATCTGAATGGAATACAATTTTCTTCTAGTCACTTCTAAACTTGATGAACTTGACACAACTGAACTTCTCTTGATCAAAGCTCCAGGTGACAGGTTGCCAGACATCACAAAAAGAGCAAAACAAGACCTTTAAAAATGCAGTACAATAAGCAGAAATGGCAAAAATGTATCGGGGAACACATTTAAACATAACTAGTATTAGCCTACTATCTTGCAAAATAGTAATTAAGTAATTAATTTAATATGAATAGAACACTTCAATATTAGATATTATAAATATTATATTGATGAAGTAAAGCAATGAAAAATTATTCAGCAACACTTTATTTAAAGTCCAATTGCACCTATGAGTTGTATTTAATATAAATCAGTTGTGAGAAGTTCATCTTAAAGTTGATGAGTGTGTTTTGTTTACTATATTTAGCTATCAAAATAGTTTACCAAAGAAATAATTTACCAAAAGATGAAAAAAATCAAAGTACATTTAATTTCTAAATTATCTGGGTTTATTTATTATACAAAGCCATTTTTGTCGATTTTTAAAGAATAACTACTTATATAAATAACCATATCGTGAAATGTATCGTTACCGTGAAATAAAACTAGTCATACCGTAAAACACAATTTCGGTCATACCGCCCACCCCTAGCTTGCAGGTAGGAAAGTAATAACATTTGTTTTCTCTGCAAGGTAACCCTTCATCAATGCAATGTACTTTTTTATGGAGAAATCCGTAGTATACTGTATGAAGGTCTATTTTTCTTCTTTTTTTTTAGATTAGAACAAAACGGAGCCTCCAGCAGCCAGGTGTGCTTGACAACTGCGTGTAATATGTGCTCGCATTTCCCCACAGCACCACTATGACCCATATCGTCCTCCAGGGTGTCAGCAGAGCAGGATGTTAAACCGTGTGATGCAGCTTTAGCTACAGGCAATGCTCTGAGCGTTCATGTTCCAGGGCTCGCGTCAGTTTGCCTTTTCAGTCAGATCCCAGAGCTGTCATCTAATCTCCATCAGCCCGAACACACCAAACAGTCACCTGACTGCGGCCTAAGCCATTAGAGATCAACTAATTGAGCTAAACTGTAGGCTCTAGGTATCTCGAAAGACAACATAAATCCCTTCATACTCAAAAAGCCATTGTTCAAAGTGACAACACTCATTGTCTGATTTTCTCACAGACCAATGTTTTGTTGCTATCCTGAGATCCTGAAAAAGATCTTGGCAAAATTATGTAACAGTTTCCAAAATTGATAATGAAAAAGAAATGCTACTTGGCATCAAATCAGCATATTAGAATTATTCCTAAAGGATCATGTGAAACTGAAGACTGGAATAATGATGCATATATATATATATTGAAGAGTTCAGATGCAAAAGCCTCTAAATGCCATTTGAAATTTTCTTCTAAAATGACCATTTTTATCAAGCTTGTATATTTAAGTTCAGTAATTTCACTTAAATGACAATTAATAGGTAATCTTCATTGCCATTTAAGTGAAATTACTGAACTTAAATATACAAGCTTGATAAAAATTGTTATTTTAGAAGAAAATTTCAAATGGCACTTAGAGGTTTTTGCATCTGAACTCTTCAATATATATATATATATATATATATATATATATATATATATATATATATATATATATATACATACATTTTTTTAATAATTGTCTCATGTAAATTGTCTCACGTAAAAATACAGTAAAACAATTGAATTGTAAAATATCATTAAAAAGAAGCTATATATATATATATATATATATATATATATATATATATGTTTATTTTTAATGATATTTTACAATACTATTATTTCACTGTATTTTTGGTAAAAAAAAATGAAATAAATACCAAAAAAAAAAAAAGAATACATATATGAAATAAATACAGCCATGGTGAGCATGAGACAATTCTAAAAAAAAAATAAAAATAAAAAAAGCTTGCTGACCCAAAACATTAATATAATAGTGTATTTAAACTTTAAAACATTTAAATTGTCATTATTTACTCACCCTCATGACATTCCAAAACCACATGCTAGTATTTTTAACTAGACGACGTAAACGTTTTCCCAAAATGATTACACGACTTTACATGAACCAACAGTTAAAATTTTCGGTAAACAACACAAAATGCAGCTCTGGTTTGCCCATGAAGAGACTCATTTTCTCCAACAGGAGTTCATCAGTGAAGATCACCTCTAGGCAGAGAAGGTAAGAAAGAGGCACTATCATGAAACCACAACAGATGAACTGCAGACTGCCCAAATAAGCGGTGGGGTGTGCTGAGGCTAGACCCAGCCTCCATTAGGAGACATTTCCGCATGGATGAGCACTGCAGCATCCAGTCCAAATTCTCTATTAGAAAAAGGAGCACTTCCCTATCCAATTATCCCAAGTGCTTCTTTAGGAAGAGAGCAGGGACACTGGAGAAGGAAGAGGAAAGAAAGAAAAAACACACCACTGGAGAAGGAGAACAGGTGGTGGTTTACAGAGTTCATTGAAGAGGGAGGAAAAACAGATTGAACTTCGAGGCGCGTGTATGCGCTTCAGTGTTTTTTTTTCTGATTGTGATTGCGCTAGGGGTGCGCGCTATCATACTTTTAGATAGTGAATGATTAAAATGTCTCCCTGATCTGCTTTTGGAGAGAGAGAATAGTATCGTGCTACAGTGCACATGCTATCAGCTGATACCTCCATCTCAAAATACAGTACAACGCGACGTATGTTCACGTCACATGTTTAGCAATGCAGCGGTAGGGTTACACTGACGTGACATTGCAGTTTTTCAACATCATGAATGTCTTAGGTCTTGATACCAGCCTAGTAAACCTGCTGCCGTCTCCTTGTCATTAATGTTGATCAAAAAACAAAACACAAAGAGAAAATCACTCATTGCTCTTGTCTGAATAACTCAAGCTATTTGAACCTTTCTGGATCCACCATCAAATTGATAAGTTTAATTATATCAAGTGCTGTGTGAAAAGGCTATAAATCTCCACCTCCAACATCCTCACTTGCAATACAGCCTACTAGCCGAGACTCTTCTTTGTGTGTACAGATGTGACGTAATAATGCAAAGACATGCTTGAATTTCCCGCTGGCATCCACCAGTATCACTGTAATTTAAAACATTATTACAAGCTTACCGTTTTGAATCTATGGCAAGCAGATAGTTTTGAACACTGGCTGGTTATGTACTTGCTCAAAAATGTATTGTGGCTATTTTTTAACCCAAAAAAGTTACGGACTGCAGCTTTAATGGTCTAAATGGCCTGTCATTCTTTGTTTGTTTGTTACCTTTTAAGGCTTTTTTTTTTTTAAGAGGGAAATTAGTTTGGCTATACTGTCACAGTGATTCGCAAAATAGTTGTAAAACCAAGAAAAAAAATCATGATTGATATTTTCGCCATATCGCCTACCCCTAGTGTGCGCATACAGTATTTATTTGCATGCAGTCTGCTGTTAATATAAGTGTTTGAATATGCATGTATGCATCGTTTAAATGTGAGTATCAGTATGAGCGTGTTCTATAAATGTGTGTGTGTGTTATGATGAGGGTGTCACTGTAGAAATTCCCTGATTAAAGCCATCCGTAAACACCCCTCCCGCCCTCCTCCAGCCTTCAGGAGCTCCAAGCACAGGCTGATTTACTGAGTCCTGCACTGCTTCATAATAAAATGTGATTAAATGGAATGTCAGGCTGTGAATAATGAACCTCGCCGTCCAACCACTGTCACCACACATCAGAGTGGCTACCAGTGCTCGGTGTCCCACCACTCTACAGTTCTCAGCACTAAACTATAACTGGGGTTAACACTAAACTGGCCACATTAGCATAGTTGGCACAGTCTGGATTTCAGACATGGCCTTGCTCCAATAGTAATGGAAGCAGATACTGTATCAGCACAGCATGTTCCAAGGAAGCGAAAGCAAGCATGCCAATGTGAACTGCATATATCCCATTTGGACTAGGCCTAAGCTGAAAAGAATATCATTTATTGAAATAAATATTTTGTAACATTTATAAATTAAATTAAAAAATTATAAATTATAAATTAAACATTTATAAATTATTTTTATAAAAAAAAGAGACAGCAGTGCATGGTTCGTAGGATCACAAAACTCCAAGATCCGAATAGCGAATCAGTTTCTAAAATCGTTGTCTCCGTTTCTGAGAAAATTCATTTTATTAAATTTTTGCCGCTATAAACTTAGCCTGCAGAACGCAATTATGCCAAATTAAAGGGATATTCCACTTTTTGGGAAATAGGCTCATTTTTACAACTCTCCCTGAGTTAAACATTTGAGTTTTACCGTTTTCAAATCCAACCAGTCGATTTTTTGATATTTAGAAGAATATCAGTAACCAGACAGTTTCTGGTCTCATTGACTTCCATAGTAGGAAAAAATATATATACTATGGAAGTCAATGAGACCAGAAACTCTCAGGTTACTGATGTTCTTCTAAATAACAGAAAATCGGCTGAATGCATTAGAAAATGGTAAAACCCAACTGTTTAACTCTGGGGGAGTTGTAAAATGAGCCTATTTCCAAAAAAAAGTGGAGTATCCCTTTAAACAAGCTGGCTGAGATCCTATCGGATATACGTCAGCAGGGTTTGTGCATAGAGCCTATTACCGTCCGAATAGTCAAGTCAAGTCAAGTCACATTTATTTACATAGCGCTTTTCACAATACAGATTGTATCAAAGCAGCTTCACAGTGATAACATGAAAGTAGTACAACACAGATCGATAATATTGTTAAATATTAAATATCAAATAACCCCAACTAAGCAAGCCAAAAGCAAGGCGACAGTGGCAAGGAACCAAAACTCCATCAGATTGGATGGAGAAAAAACCTTGGGAGAACCCAGGCTCAGTCGGGGGCCAGTTCTCCTCTGGCTTACATTCATATTGTTTATATGTAAATATTAAATTTAAAATTGTTTATGTATAAAACGGCGCGATAACATATAGGATATACAAATATTTAGTAAATTTAAAAAGTAAATGACAAAAGTCAAAACTTAAACTTTAAAATTAAACCAAAAAATGGATTGCAACAATTGAAAGCAATATGTGTGACTTGCATTTTCCCAACCAAACAAACAGCTAGACGGAGCACAACTGAATGGAACAGAGCGCTGGGGTTGTGCGAGGTATTCCTAAAGTTGAGACACTTTGAATTAGACTCTGTGCCTTCTAAACGCTAATGTAACAAGATGCTAAAACAACAAATGCAACCCAAACCACCTGCTTGCGCTTTAAAGCAGGCTGGCCTTTCACTATTCTTATTCAAAGGATGAAGGTGGGAATCGCTGAGCCAGCCATATTCCAGCAGGAAGAAGGACACCCTGGAGAGAGGAAATAAAGAGAGGGGGAAAACGGATGCAGGGCCAGGATTCTGACAGGCAAGCAGAGTGAAAACATTAGGGGATAAATTATAGAGAAAGTGCAAAGGTGAGTGAGGAATATGCTTTGTGTGCATGCATCTATCAATCATATGACAGATTCCGGTTCAAATGTGATCTGAAGTGAGTACATCGACAGCTTGTTTCTTTGGAAATCTGCAAGCTCATCTAAAGCCATAAGTGAAATGTCCATCAATAATTGGGTTCTTTGTACATTGTGAGTGAGGATCTCTCCGCCCTGACAGAACAGAGCCCACCTGTAGGCCAGAGGTATGAGGTGTGGTGAACTGGATTGATGGTGCTCTCAGCGCAGACTGCTGCGTCCAACACAATCACTGCCGTAACTCTCTCGTCTTCAAGGACTCGGAGCATTCCTGGGTGGCAGCAGTTATGCACCCACTGGAGCGCCTCGGAGGGGCTAACGTCCAGAGTAAAAGCCGTCCAATTATCCACTCCTGCCATTATTTCCAACCTTCATAAATACATGCTTCTCCATTCCACCTACCCACACACATTTCCACTGAAACACCTCTCACCCAGCCACCAGAGCTATTTTTGCACTGCTGCCATGATGGGAAGATAGTGCAAGTCTATCATGGCTCGTAATATGTATGATGAGAGGTTTAGTGCTTGAGACTGGATCACAGTAACGTATCTGACTTAAGAGTACACACAGAATGGAAAGCAACAACACACGCCAACCGAGGCTCCGGCCATCTGCTAGAAACATCTGTGAGGAACTGCATTACTGCTTCGTACAAGATCCTATCCACACTTTCTCAATGCCAGTTCGAGTATGAGCGCTGTCTGATATCTTGTAGTAGCAAATCAGAAAGATCTTTTTAACCAGCTAACACTATGTTATGCTAGCAAGCTAAGCTGTTAGCTTGCCAACTGAAGGCAACATGGAAAAAAAGGAGATGTTGTAATTTGACCATTTTTGACTTTATGTAACGTAATTTAAAAGTATTTTATTCCCATTCAAATCATTTCTAATTAGGCATGGGATATAGTACCCATAAATAGAGTGCCATTCTTTTTTCTTGGTTTTTTTAGGTCCAAAGGGTATACTATCTTGCAAAACTCTGGGCTTTCTAAGACATAAATCACAATTGAGAGAATCCAGAATGGAATACCTCTTTTTGATCTCCTGTTATGTGTGATGAAGCACCGGCAGCATTGGGAGTGAAAGATATCTAGAAAGGTCTGTACTGGGTAAAGTCCTCAAATCAAATATCATCTCCATGGTGATACCTCATTAGTCTGTTCGGTTTGGTTTCAGTTCATGTCAGCACAAATAGCACCTATTGGTTTAAAATATTGTGGAAGTTAGCCTTAATATTACTGTAAATATTTGTATTGTAATCCTTGAGATATGAATAGTTATACAGTTTTTACATTAAAATCTTATAAATTAAATTAAATTCTAATACATATTTGCTATTTCTCAGTTGTTTAGTTGGCACATGCACCATTAAAGTCTTATAAACAAACAAACACAAATAAGTAAAAGTAAATAAATGAAATCAAGCTAAACTAATTTATTTAAAAATAAAACTTTTTGTGGCGAAGTCAAGTGTGGTTTATTTATTTATTTCACATTTTCTTTGTCATGGTTTTGATCTCCTGCTTTTCTCCCTGGATTTCGTGTCTTGGACTCTTTTATTATCTTGATAGCGGTTTTCCTGCGGTTCTGACCTTATTCCTGGAATATAATTGTAGATTACCCTAATAAAGCTGCGTTTGGATCTGCAACAAGTATTGGAGCTATATAAATGTAACAAATTATTATTATTATAAAAAACGCCAATCATATAAATAAAAGCATAAATAAGTAAATAAATAAAATCATAAATGCATAAAAGCCAATAATGTAAATAATAGCTTAAATAAATAAAATGATAAATAAACAAATACAAATATATTTTTTTAAAAAAAATACATAAAAGAATACAAATTAAAACCTAATTAAGTAAATAAATTCATAAATAAAAAAAACATAAACAAATAAAGGCGTAAATAAAAGCATAGATAAATATAAAAGCATCTATAGTCTACCATGTAATGAATTGTTTGTGATAACTGTCTGTTAAAAAAGCCAAAGCACAGGAAGTCCCACACTCAACAGACTTCTTGTGCCCTCCTACTATCCCCACAGCACAAAGAAATGGGAGCACAAAGAGCTCTTCCCATTCTATTTACTAATTTTAATACAGCAATACTCCCTTTCTCAAACAATTAGGCCATTATTTCCGTTTAGCCAACATTTCAACTAATAATGTGCTGAGTAGAGCTGTCAAATGATTTATCATGATTAATAGCATCCAAAATAAAAGTTTCTGTTTACATAATATATGTGGGTATTGTGTGTGTGTGTGTGTGTATATATATATATATATATATATATATATATATATATATATATATATATATATATATATATATATATATATATTATAATATAAAATCTATATAAAGTATATAAATGAAAATATTTCTTAAAAATATACAAGCATGTGTGTTTATATATATATATATATATATATATATATATATATATATATAAATAATAACAATTATACACAGTGCACCCACATATACAGTATTATGTAAACATAAACTTTTATTTTGGATGTGATTAATCGTGATTAATCATTTGACAGCCCTTGTGCTGAGGCATTTGTCCTGAAACTCATTCAGAGGTTCTTGAAGTCACACCTCAGCCGCCTGCTTTTCAAAGTTTTGTCTTTTAAATGCTACTTAATTTCAGACTTTGAATGCATATACCAAACCATTAAAAATATAAACTTGGGAGAAATGTCAGTGGAAAATGAGAGAGTTGACCAAAAAAAAAAAAAAAATGTAAAAAATTAAAACATAAGAGAGAGAATATAAAACAAAGAGGTGCAAATACTGAAGGGGAGTGAGGTTGAGCAAGAAGACAAATAGTAGCGCAGGCTAAATTATTCAGAGTGGAGAAGCAGTGATATAATACTGTGCTGATCAGGCAGAAGAATTTTAGGGCCATAAAAAGCCCTGAAAAAAAAGGAGGACGGAAAGATGAGTTATCGATGGGTGAGCACAGTGGCAAAACTCATCAGTAGGGGATAAATGGTCCTAAATGGCTGTGGAGCTTTCAAACATTGCAGCTATAATGACCATCTGCACTCCTCTATCACACACCCTGCTCTGGGCACTAGTCAAAAATATGCACACAATACTGATAACCGTTATGACCAAAATACCCATAATCCCTTCAGCCCATCTTCTATGGCCTTTGTTACATTCATCAAGTGTTTCCAAACATTTTCCCTTGCTATCCCTCTTAAAGATGCAGTTTGGCATTTTCCCTCTTTATCGCCATCTCTGTTCGAAATCTGCAATTGCAGTCATTAGCGGAATTATCGACTTTATGTGAGTTGTACTTCGACACTCTCGACACACCACAGTGCGGATGAAAAAAAATGTTTGAGGAGACAAGTCACCGTGCCGGTGTGTATACTGTCAATCACAATCGCAGATTCTTTTTGGAAATATGACCAACATAAACATTTTCACCGGAAAATGTCCTCTGAACTGGTATGAAACATTGACTTTTGAAAAATTTTAATGTTAACAACGTAAACATTGTGTGACCACATGTATTGTCCTTTTGATATTATCCTTGTTTTCGCATGGCTCCGGTTGCAGTCTTTTGTTTTCTGTAGCCACTCTGAAGTCCAAACAATGTCTTTTGCATTTTTACAGCGGGTGAATCTGTTGTCACTGGTGATTGTCGTATAAACCTTTCTGGATCCGCCATGAAATTGATAAGTTTAATTATATCAAGTGCTGTGAGAAAAGGCTATAAATCTCCACCTCCAACATCCTCTTTAGTAATATAGCCTACTAGCCGAGACTCTTCTTTATGTGTACAGATATGACGTATATTGACTTAGCCTACTAGCGAGACTCTTCTTTATGTGTACAGATGTGACGTATAATGACTTAGCCTACTAGCCGAGACTCTTCTTTCTGTGTACAGATGTGAAGTAATGACTCAATTTAGCCTACTAGCCGAGATTCTTCTTTGTGTGTACAGATGTGACGTAATGACTCAATATAGCCTACTACTAGCCGAGACTCTTCTTTATGTGTACAGATGTGGCGTAATGACTCAATGTAGTCTACTAGCCGAGACTCTTCTTTATGTGTACAGATGTGACGTAATAACTCAATATAGCCTACTAGCCGAGACTCTTCTTTATGTGAACAGATGTGATGTAATGACTCAATATAGTCTACTAGCCGAGACTCTTCTTTGTGTACAGATGTGACGTAATGACTCAATATAACCTACTAGTTGAGACTCTTCTTTATGTGTACAGATGTGACGTAATGACTCAATGTAGTCTACTAGCCGAGACTCTTCTTTATGTGTACAGATGTGACGTAATAACTCAATATAGCCTACTAGCCGAGACTCTTCTTTATGTGAACAGATGTGATGTAATGACTCAATATAGTCTACTAGCCGAGACTCTTCTTTATGTGTACAGATGTGACGTAATAACTCAATATAGCCTACTAGCCGAGACTCTTCTTTATGTGAACAGATGTGATGTAATGACTCAATATAGTCTACTAGCCGAGACTCTTCTTTATGTGTACAGATGTGACGTAATAACTCAATATAACCTACTAGTTGAGACTCTTCTTTATGTGTACAGATGTGACGTAATAACTCAATATAACCTACTAGCTGAGACTCTTCTTTATGTGTACAGATGTGACGTAATAACTCAATATAACCTACTAGTCGAGACTCTTCTTTATGTGTGCAGATGTGACGTAATGACTCAATATAGCCAACTAGCCGAGACTCTTCTTTATGTGTACAGATGTGAAGTAATGACTCAATTTAGCCTACTAGCCGAGACTCTTCTTTGTGTGTACAGATGTGACGTAATGACTCAATATAGCCTACTAGCCGAGACTCTTCTTTATGTGTACAGATGTGAAGTAATGACTCAAGACAGCCTACTAGCCAAGACTATTCTTTATGTGTACAGATGTGACGTAATAACTCAATATAGTCTACTAGCCGAGACTCTTCTTTAGATGTGACGTTACGATGCAAAGACAAGCTTGAATCTCCCGCGAAATCCCCCACTATCACTGTAATTAAAAACATTATAACAAGCTTACCGCTTTGCATCAACCTAAGCCAAGCAGATAGTTTTGAACACTGGTTGGTTATGTACTTGCTCAAATATGTATTTTGGACAACTTTAACCAAAAAAAAAAAAAGTACGGACAGCAGCTTTAAGCATAGAGTAAATTAGCACACATGCTCTAGACAAAAACCCATCAAGGCAAAATAATAAACCTGTTGAGGCCAGGGTTGACGGACGGAAAGCCATGACATTGTTTTGCTTAATCCGTGTAACAGTTTGGGATTTGAAAACGTGTTTCATTTCACACTCTTTGACTGATGATGGGGAGCAAATTCGAGTAAATGGCATGACACTTATTACCACAAGAGCTTACACCTCACAGTCATCACAGGCCTCAGAAAACCGCACAGTTCGGTAATCTCCATAGACAGAGAATGAAGTGATGTTGGCCCTGCTGAACTCACAATTCCAATGGAGTTTGATGTTAGCAGGTGGCTAAGCTAACGGTGTGATAGTCTAAAAGCTTAAAACCACAAGGACCATGCAAATACTGGGTAAAATACAACATTTTAAAGGAGAACTCTGGTCAATTTTAACACTGAGCTATTTTTTTTTTTTTACATTTGGAGTGCTGTCAGTACAGACAAAAACAACAAAAAATTAAGTCATTTAGATGTAATTCAGGTAAGTACTGTTAAAGAAATCATGCTATTGAACCTTTGGAAGAAGAACTCACCATTGACTGCCATAAAATAACAGAAATGAGCGAGAAAAACAGGTCAAAATTAAATTTCCTAGAAAGAAGAAGAAGAAAAAAAAAGAATTTGGGAATTTGAATGCCATACATTTGTGGTCAGAATTAATGGCTTCCCTGGTAAATATGATTTGTTTATCCCTTTGATATTTCATTAAAAAATTCAAACCATTCATTGAAGTAAAGGAATTGAAAGTGCAGGGGAAATCACATTATAAAACAAATGTTGTTCTCCGCAACACATTAGTCAACAAAACTTGGCATCCTTTTATTAAATACTATTTACAATCTCCTTTTGCCAAGATAAGAGCTCAGACGTTTCTCCTATAATGCCTGATGAGTTGGAGAACACTTGACAAGAAATCAGAGACTATTCCTCCATACAGAGTCTCTCCAGATTCCCAGATCCATGTTGGTACTAGGCCTGTCGCGATAGTCAGTAAATCAATTAACCGCACGATAAAAATGAGCTCGATAATTTTTCCGGCCACAATAATTTCCATTTGCATGCTTGTTTGTTTTCCTCGTCACTATCCTCGGGCCGGGCCGGGCCCTTGATCTAGAGATGTGCAATCTCCCAACGCAATAGAGTGCGGCACGGCACTAGATCTGATGGCCGTGTGAGAGCGCGGGCGGTAATGCACCGTCTCTGTGTGTGGGTTGCGGGAGAATAAAACAATTCTGGTACTTTTTATCCTTGTGTGCACCAAACCTATCTAGCGTGTTTACTGTCAAAAAGCTCTTTTTTTAGTTTCATCTGACCACAGAAGCCTGTGCCGTTTGAAGTTCCAGTCTATTCTATTCCAGTTTATTTTATTTTTTTATTTTTTTATTTTTTTTTTGGTAGGCCTCTGACCCCAAGACTCAACTAATCTCTCCAATTCTCCATCCTAGAAGAGACTTTAGCCACTCAAACTCTCCTCCTCACCGTGCATTAAGACAATATAGACACACGTCCTCTATCTGGCAGATTCGTAATAATTTTAGTTGATTGGAACTTCGTAATTATTGCCCTGATTGTCAAAATGGGGATTTTCAATCCTTTAGCCATTTTATTACAGCCACTTTCTATTTTGTGATGCTCAGCAATGTTTTGATGCACATCAGAACTATATTATTTGGTTTTATTCATTGTGAAGGATGGTTAAGGGAATTTGGCCTTTGCGTTTCCTCGTATTAAAACTCCTGTGAAACGAGAAGTCATAGCTAGATAATTTCATGTTCCTAATCATCCTGGTGTGCTAAAAAGGTTAATATTAATGGGAATATACTTCAGAGATATTTTACTCGTAAAAAAAAATCTAGAGGTGCCAATATTTAAGAAAAATATGTTATTAATATATCAAATATTTATATTTATGTATAATATTAATTTTGTATAAATATAAAGTATATATTTCTTAAATGTTTTAATATATATATATACACACACATATACATTATTAATTATGTTTTAATTTAAGAGCTGTAAATGTAAACAAAATTGTAAAAAAAAATGTAAATGTATTCATTGAATAAACTCATTATGAGACTGGATTATTTGTTTTGGCTGAATGTAAAAGTATACATTTTAGGATAACTTAATTAACTAAATTGTTTTGGACAAAATGAAGACCGTTAACCTTATTCAACTAAACGGCATTAGATTAACCTCATTTAATTAACTTGTTTATTGAAATAAATTATGTTACATAAACCCAACGTAACCCAGTTAAAAAAAAGTTAAAGCCAACATATTATCAAAGTGTATTTGAAGAATAAATATAAACACTCACAAAGGTCTTTAAGCACTACTACAGTAGTACAGTCACATTCTTGCTCTTGGCAAAGTAACTAGAC
Source organism: Cyprinella venusta (assembly GCA_038021265.1). Lineage (NCBI taxonomy): Eukaryota > Metazoa > Chordata > Actinopteri > Cypriniformes > Leuciscidae > Cyprinella > Cyprinella venusta. The sequence goes on from CM075878.1 coordinate 8,303,718, forward strand.
TAATACTGATGGCAGGTATTTATTTCTACTCGCATAATGAAAGAGGGATGAATAAGAAGTAATGTTCTTAAAAAAAACAGGCTGATTAGCTGAAAGAATAACAAATCAATCAAAATCCATCATTCTGAGCAGGTCTATACCGATAATCAGAGCATCACAAATGAATCCATATTCCAGCCAACTGTTTGCAATTACATTTTTAATTGGATATTGAGACCCAGATGGAGGAAGGAAAGGGTGTCGAAGACCTTCTCCCCAGTTATTTATCTTTATTCTCTGGGATATTTTCTTTGGTTTCCCCTTTCCCTCTTTTGCTTCTTCCCTTAGATGCCCGTCCGCTTTTCCTACACATTCCTTTTTCATCTTTTTATTTCCCCCCTCTCTCTCTTACATACTCGCTCAGCCCTACAGACTCGGAGATTAATTATTCAAATGTTATCTTCATTGCTGAAGTGTGAGTTAGGAAGGAGGCTCAGGGCTTCAGCCGCTACCTAATCCCGACTCTTTCAAAAAGCATTCAGCCTTGGAGGCCATGGACAAAATTGCATTATTTGTACATCAGTTTATTTTATTGTTATTTCCTCTTCACAGTCTCCAACAGCAGTGTGTCTAAATTCTAATAAACTCCAAAACAAGGTTTAGCCACTGATTTGATTAGATGCAAAAGGGCATCGGGAACACATTGACCGTTGATGAGAGACTCCCTCAATCTCACTTTCATGCTCCGTTCCTTCCTCTTTCCATCTCTTTCTCTCTTTCTTTCCCTTCCCCATTACCTTTCCTCTCAGCCTGACTACATATGGATCTGTTGTTATTTGTCTTGGTCTCTATATCCACCCTCTATTTTTTGCTGCTCACAGACAGGTGGAAAACAATCTGTCACTCTTGGAGCTTGTGGAAGCAATACGCATAGCTAGGGGATCCATGTGTCCACTCCATTAGGAGGACCTTGGCGGATCCATATTTAGCCATGTTCTCCAGAGGTGCCAAGCACCTTCACATTTACATTCTGGTGATGAACCCTTCACTGACATGCTGACTCACCACTGCAATTTGACAAGTACTTTAATTAAATGGGTTAATTGAAGCCACTTCCTCCCAGCTCTTAAAGAGCTTGAAGAAGTATCCGATCCCTCCTCCCCCAATACTCATCTCCATCTCCTCAGCTTCACTGTATTGGCTTATCGACATCAAACAGCCGCTTTGTGCTACAGAAACAAAACAATACCGAACATTAAGCAGGATAAATTGACACTTAAGGTAAATGAGGGTATGAGATTTTTCAGAGAGTGTCTATACCATTTTAAATGGTTAAGCATCATTTCTTTCCACAACTAGTGGCTGTATAGATGGTTCATGTTGCCAGTTACTTAGTTATTTTAATTCCAACCACCAACACAGGAAAAAAGAGCAGAAAAAGAAGAGACTATCTATGCACCAACCTTAAACAAAGGTGTTTCTCAATACCAAGGGTGTCACGATTACTTAATTCACAATCTCGAACTACTATTTAAAAAATGAAATCGTCGATTCTGTAACGCCCCCGTGTCACGTCCGGTCGGTGTGCCAAGCAGAAAAAAAAAAAAAAAAAAAAACGCGTGTTGAAGTGCTGTGAGTCTATGGTCAACCTCCTTTAACTTAGCTACAACCATTCAAAAGATAGCATGGCAACTGTGCATTCTCATCCTTTAGCATCATATGTGACGCTATATGACAAAACGGTGAAATAATATGCACATGGCACCCGTAGTCGTTAATACGCAAGCTGTGATGCGTAGGTTTAGGTGTGGGGTAGGGTTGGGTGGTCTCATATTAACGCTAAAGGATTTATGACGCCTTGGTTTCGCATGATATATTAACGATAAAGGTGTCATTAGTAGTATTTCGCCGTTTTGTCATATAGCGTCACATATGACACTAAAGAATGAGAACGGGCTGCAACTGTAGATGCAGGAGACCCATCAACAGAACTTGAACCCCCTCCTCTTTCATTGAAGTTGCAGGTGTGGAGGTTTTTTGGATTTCCAGTGAATTATGTTGACAACGTTCTCGCTTCGTAAAAGTCACAGTTTGCAGACATCCCAAGGCTCGCGGAGGTTCCGGGAGTCTCCCGAATATTCCCGCGCATGTAAAACAGAACATCCTGATTGTTTACTATTGTTCAGCACATTGGATGAGTCATGGCTGTGATTAGTAGTGCTATAGAAATAAAATTGACATTGACATTGATTGGCCAGTTACGGCTTTAAAAAAATATGTAAAAATTGAGAATCGAACAGTGACCTTAGAATCGAAAATGTAATCGAATCGAGGATTTGGAGAATCGTGACACCCCTAATACCAAGTACGCAAAGTTCGGACACACGTCCTTGGTATTTCGGATTTCCAAAAAGCAAACTGAGGATGGGAGGATGCAAGTTCAGTGATTCTTCAAATGGCACAGTAGAGTTCTTGATAATGTCACTCACCTAGCCTTGGCTACTCTGGTTATTTATGTATATTTACAATATAACTAAATATGTATACCACCCTGACTCTTTCAATTCCTTTCATTTTAAAAATCTTAAACGTATTAATAGCCACACAAATGTGGTTCAGGCAATCTACATTGACTATCTTCACTGCATAGCAAAACAAATATAAAACAACCACTTTTCGATTTCATTTTACAAAGTAAAACTAGCTCAGGGCCAGTCAGGGGTGACTAATGCCACTACGTGGAACAAACTGTAATATATACTACTTTCTGTTATACTATTACTCTGTCTATATACATAACATAAAACAAATAAATAAATATCTTCTGATATCACTGATATGGAACCAAGACATTTAGTTAAAGCTACACTGAGTGATTTTTACCCCCATCTAGCGGTGAAAATGTATATGATCACCCAGTGAATATTAGTTTCTGTTCCTCTCAATTCCAATTTTGTTTTGACTCCTACGGTGGCCAATGTAGTCCAAGATTAACATGGCTTCCAGTTCAACCTCGTCCATGAGTGTTAACTCAAACATAAACGCGAAAGGCGAAGCTTGAATTAACGGGTATGTCCCTCTTTGGCTAATGTACTTTCAAGATGGAGGGGCAACATGGCGACCGACATTAGAACCCCTTACCCGTATGTATTTTCAATGGCATATTATACACTCACGAAAATACTCTATTACTTGAACGAAGTAAATATACATTAATGAGCACATATATTTTTGAAAGAACTAAGTGTTTTTAGCTAAGAATAAACTAAAAGAGTTACACAGTGTAGCTTTAACATTAGCCGGTACGGAACATTAATATTGGCTTAGTGAGCAATATGGAACTGAAACATTGTTAGCTGACCTAATAAATAAAGTCTCATAATTGAAATAGCACCAACATACACAAAACTTCTATGACTGTCTATCTCATAGCAATACATTTTAAGTGTTTGTTCATTTAAAATCAAGAACCTTCAAGTGCCTTCTGAATCCCATGAGACATAGCACTCTTAACGTCTGGAGGTCATTCATTTCTGATTAATGGGATTTGGCATTCTGTCCAACAATTACACCACAAACAACTTGGAAGTAAACTAGACTCAATTAACCTTGTTTTAAAAGTCTTTTTCAGATTAATAGAAGCCAGCCATCCTAAGCATTAGCCTCTCATCTCCTCAGCAAAAACCATCTGTTCTCATATACCAGTGTGCTGGAGAGAATACAGACCAACCAACCATATTTTGAGTACAATAAAAGACGAAAGTAACATTTGAAAAGAGGGCATCCCAGAAATCATTGTCTCTTAGTTAGACACACAACCTCACCATCTCAATCAACTATCACAGGCATCTTCTGCAGGTGTCTCATTACGAAGAAACCAGATCAATTAGACTCATTATCACTTCTTCTCCTGAGAACTGCTTCTGTTACTTTTCAGGAGGTGCGAGTTTAATTTGTTAACGCGTTTCACACTTGTGGGGTATACTGATGAGAGCAGGGGATTGAGAGGTGTATTAGAGGAATGAATAAAAAAGATAAATTAACAAATCAGCTGAAGACTGAGGAGATGTGAAATATGCCCCGGCTTATCATAAGCCGCAGGTAAATGTCATTCACGACTTGTGACGTGGCCATAAAGGGTATGATACCTTATGAATACTGATTGAAATCAACACTTGAGGCCCTTCTGATATTCCTTGTTTGTCAGGTTTGTGATGTTTTGTACATCGCGGCTTTAAAAATTTAAAGGCCCGCCCCCTCCCCAACACCACACACATGATTCGACTATTAGTCGACTATTGGCAAGACTTGTCGATTCTGATTTGACTATGAAAATCCTTAGTCGGGGACATCCATAGTGAGAATAATAACCTAATTTCAAGATAAAAAGAGTGTGTCCCAACATTTATCACCACCATGCATATTTATCTGGGATAATAATTTCCCTGTCTACACTGCAGAATAAGTCGTACTGCAATATGCATGATCATCTATGGGAATTAGTAAAGATAAACAGTGTCAGCTAGCTAACATTTTAGTCATAAACATGACCTCTTCCCCTCTCGTCAGACCAGAGAAATATGATAACTTTGCTGCAGGCTGGAACTATACGGTACTGTATAATGGAGAGGGGGAAAAAAAGACAAGTAATGTTTCTTCCATTTATGGTTCTGCCAATATTACAGCCAACAATAAGTGCTGAGATTTCCATCGAGTATCTGAGGCTGGTGATGAATAAATCACTGGGTGGTGGAAAATGGAGTGGAATATGGAGGGAAGAAAGCCAGTTTCTGCTGAATCGATATTGCAAATATAGGCTAACTTTTCTCTGTTGCTTGCCCTTGTGGTCTTTATATGCAAATGACCACATAATCCTGACATACAGTATATTACTGAACAGTGTTGTGCACTCGAGACTCGGACTCGGTCTTGAGTCCATATTTTAATGGACGCGGTCTTGTCATGGACTCGTGTGCATTTTGACTCGGAATTGACTCGTACTCGAACATATTGGGAGTCGGGACTTATTCCCGAGTCCACTCGAGTCCCATTCAAAATATGTCATGATTATTACTGTATGTTAATATTTCTTTAAATTGTAATTTTATTGAAACGTCCAATGATTGCTGACTTTCTTGTGCGCAACTGTGCATGACTTGGTACTGAATCCTATAAACAAAAAAATGCTCAAAAATATGAGTACCACCAAAAAAGAGCAAACATTAAAACTATTCTCCAGTAAGATTATGATTATAGGATTAAGTTTAAGAAATTTGAGTTTAAAAAAAAAATAGTTAACATCATTTAAATAAACATTTTTTTTTATTTGTACGAGGCTGAACATTTGAATGCAATATTTTTGAAAAATGCCCATACTTAGTTGACGCCCATAGCTATTCTTACTGCAAAAATCTAAGCGTCTCACAAAGCCCCTCTTTTGACACTATCCCTCAGGAATGAAAAATGGAAAAGGTTAGAAGTTCAGTTGATTCCTCAATATGTCATGAGACTAGATTTTGATCTTTTTGATATTGTCTAGCCAGCATCTCAGAATTTTTCACTGGTTCCGACACAAACTTCAGAGTACATTTTGTTCAAGTAGGAGAAGTAGGTTAGATGTTAAAATTAAGATTTGTTCGATATACTATTTTATTAATTAAAAGATCCATCACACTTGCTGCCAAGACACCAATATATATATATATATATATATATATATATATATATATATATATATATATATATATATATATATATATATATCGAAAAAAGTCAAAGCATATATAATTGTATGTTTAATCTTAAGACTGGTGAAACCTCCTAACATGCGATTTGGTACTTGCTTCTAAACCTGTCGTTTATGCTGACACATACTTTCAACTTCATTTCATTCTTTACATTCTATATCTTCCCATGGAGTGCAGAGACTAATGTGTATTCACTTCTTAGTCTGCACTGACAGAAAATAATGCATCTGAACTTCAAACTTAACCAAACAGAGCACACAATGTTCTACCACACTATGAATAATGAATTATAGCATGACTCCCCTGAAAACATCCTGTTAAATCAGGGAACAAACAATCATATTTTAACCTCCATAACAAAGCATAGCAGAGCATATGTTCTTTCAAATAAGCAAATTATTTATTTAGGACAATTTTTCCCTCATTCTAACATTTGATAATGAATCATGACACAACAATTCAACATCAAAAGCTGCATTATTTTACTCTCTTATCCTAGTTCAGTGATTTAAAAACAAAATGATACATTTAATACAGCTTCATCAAGGGACTTGTTAATGTCTTTATTTTGTCTTTTATATATATATATATATATATATATATATATATATATATATATATATATATATATATATATATATTAGTGGTAGGCCGTTATCGGCGTTAACGTGCCGTGTTAATGCGAGACTCTAAGCGGGCGATTAGATTAATTTCAAGATTATATATATATATATATATATATATATATATATATATATATATATATATATATATATATAGTGGATTACAATTCCAAACACTCAAGTCATATCAAATTCTACATACAGTAATTGAAATGACAACCATGACAAGGCAAAATAAAATTTCTACACATCAAATAAGACATTAATATGTCCCTTGATAAATCTGTGGTCCTTATGGAGAACACGGGGTTAAGGATTTTCAGGTTTTACAAAATTTTGGGGACATTCGGTTCCTAAAACATTTCAAAATCTAAAAAAAGCAAAAGCAGGTGATCACCAAAAGCACCTTTGAGCTCATCACATTCCCGTCCTCGAGTGCTCTAACAGGTCTACGTGTTCCTCTGGTAATCATTTCAAATGCGAGTATTAGTTCATGAGCTCCAGCCTCCACTAGCAACTTGTTTTCTAATAGTACTCTAATCAGCTCCTTCAAATACCATTAAAGACACAATAACTTACAACATCATGCAATATAAAGCTTCAAACAGACTATTTTAATGAAATGTGTTAGAATTTTCAGCTTTTAAGTGGCTGGCGTCACAATGAAAGCTAAGTTATTACTGAAAAATGCTTTTTTCTTGGACCCACAGCAGGTGAGGATTTATATAGAATTGAATCTGGCAAGTAGCAATTATTGATGATGAGCATTCCAAACGGACCCAAATTAGCTCTTTCACAATCAATTCGGTGAAAGTGTGAAAGGATCCAGTAAGGTACATTTCTCTCACATAAAGTGGATCAAAAAAAAAAAAAAAACATATCAAAGTGGAGCTCATTGCTTACATGCACTGCACCAAATGCTGCCTGTTTTGGAGTTCAGGAAGAGGCATATGACAAAGTCTGATTTAATGGGATTGGTAGGAGACCTGCTCTTTCATAAAAGCTGGCTAGGGAGCCACCCATATATCAAGAGGAAGCACAGCTCTGGAGTTAAACAAATAAATAAGAGCAATTAAACAAAGTGGCCACCACTCCTCGCCTGCCACTACACAAGTCCCATTCACCCCCACTGCATGAATGCATCTTCTTCTGCCGTAGTCCAAAAACCTATATTGGGTTTTTCACAAAAAGATTACTTTTGAGGTAATTTAAAGCCCATTCAAGGACAATAACTCTATACAGAGCTCAGTGTAAATGAGTACACCCCCTTTGAAAATTAACATTTTAAACAATATCTCAATGAACACAAGATTTCCAAAATATAGACAAGGCTAAGTTTTATATAACATCTTGAAAGTAACATGAAAATAAGGTTATTGATATAACTTGGAGAACATAATTTAAAGTTTTACTCAAATTAGGTGATGCAAAAATGAGTACATCCCACTGAAAGTGTCTGCAAAGCTAAAAGTTATACTACAATTGTCTAATTTAACAAGAATTCAACCACACTTGAGTCGAATTATTAATTAAGCAGACAGTTGACCATAAAAGTGTGTTAATTCCCATTGTATGCCGTCAGCAATGGCATCACATGGAAGAGAATGGAAGAAAATGTCACCAGAAAGGTGAAGGCTACAAGAAGATCAGCACAGCTTTACTTATCAGTCAGAATACTGTGGCAAAAGTGGTACAAAAATATAAAAAGATGGAACTGCAACCATCTCACATGAGCATCTTCTAGTGAGAAGGGTTGAGGAAATTCGGCATGCAAGTTCAATGCAGTTATCTAAAGAAGTAGAAAGCCAAACTGGGGTGATTATTTCCCGTGACACAATACGGCGTACACAGGAGAAGAATGACATCCATGGGCACCATCCACGAAACACACCTCTTCGAAAGTCCAGGCACAAAAAAAGCACGCCTAGAGTTTGCCAGGCCCCATGCTGACAAAGATAAAGAGAAGACTACTGGGACTCTATACTCTGGAATGATTAGACCAGGATAAATGTTTCTGGAACTGATGGCTTCAAAACTGCATGGCGTCGCAAAGGTGAGAAATACAATGAAAAATGCATGGTGCCTATAGTGAAACATGGTGGTAGCAGTCTCCTTATGTGGGGCTGCATGAGTGCTGCTGGAGCTGAATTTCATTGATGGCATCATTAATTCACAGATGTACTACTCTATACTGAAAGAGAAGATGCTATCACTCTGTGCCCTTGGTCGTCGTGCACTTGACAATGATCCTAAACATGATACATCTAAGGTCACTGTTGGATTTCTGAAGAAGAACAGGGTGAAAGTCATTCAGAGGCCAAGTATGTCTCCTGATCTGAACCTAATCGAACACCTATGGGGAATTCTGAAGAGACAAGTTGAACATTACTCTCCATCCAGCATCCAGTCTCTAAAATAGGTCATTCTTAAAGGGATACTCCACTTTTTTGGAAATAGGCTCATTTTACCACTCCCCCAGAGTTAAACAGATGGGTTTTACCGTTTTCAAATCCATTCAGACGATGTTATGATATTTAGAAGAATGTCAGTAACCAGACAGTTTCTGGCCTCATTGACTTCCATAGTAGGGAAAAAATATATATATACTATGGAAGTCAATGAGACCAGAAACTGTCTGGTTACTGACATTCTTCTAAATATCAAAAAATCGGCTGAATACATTTGAAAATGGTAAAACACAACTGTTTAACTCTGGCGGAGTGGTAAAATGAGCCTATTTCAAAAACAAAAAAAAAAAAAAAGTGGAGTATCCCTTTAAAGAATGAAAAAAGATGAAAAATGTCACCAACTTGTTGAATAGATTTGCTATGGTTAATTTCACATATGCTATTTGTGCAGCAGCAACAGCAACATGTCTTACAGTACATGTTCACAGCAGCGTGTCTGTGTATGTACTAGCGCTAGCAAGTCTCTTTACTTTTTAAATACAGAACATTTAAACTAAATTAATTTTGATAATATATTACAGAATTTTAGAATCTGGTATTCATCTGATATTGACAACAAACTTGAAAATTTCAATTAATTTCAGTTCATCACGCAGCAGAAATTCATCAAACGATAATCAAATAACCCTAAAGAATATGTTTGTCAATTGTAACCAAAAACAAGCTCAAGTATATTTTAATATATACCAGGGTCATGAATGTTTAAGCAGTCCACAAAATGAAATTAAAGGGATAGTACACTCAAAAATAAAAATGTCATACAGGTTTGAAACAAGATAAAGTAGTCCTAAATTAAAACAAAATTTCAATTTTGGGGTGAAAAATCCCTTTAAAAGTAGCAGTCCATGAGCTTCATGCAGGTGATAGCAGTAGTAATTTGGAAGACCTGTGTAAGCTGATGGGACTAAGCCAAAGCTCAGTTTCTGTCTCAGAGTGTAAATGTTTTAGCTCAATCCTCCTCCCAGAGATCCGGCTTCCTGCAGAGTTTAGTTTCACTTTTAAACAAACACCTGAACCAGTTATAATGTTCTTTCAGCTCATTCGAAAATTGCAAGCAGGTGTGTTGGAAATAAATTCTGCAGGAAAGTAGATCATCCCTGTTGTGGAAGCTTAAATTATACGGTGGCCGAATACTTTGGAGGAGGAAACAACAACAGGGAAACTGGTGTCCTCAATCTGACCTCTGACAACATATCCATATATACCCATCAGCCCCGTGACAGAATAATGGAAATAAAAAAAATGCCCCACTGATGCCTCCATAAGAACAGCAGTTGCACAGCAGCAATTATGGTGACAGAAACTGAATCTTCACCAACACATCAATGATGTCAACTGACAGGTTCCTGCATTTCCTGGGATAATATCTCTAATACCATTTAAGGAATAAATATCTAGTACAGTACAGTGTTATTGCTAACTAAATTCTTTGTTATTTGAAAGTTAGCTAAATGATCAGGGAATTGAAAAAAGCTTAAAGGGTTAGTTCACCCAAAATGAAAATTCTGTCAGTAATTACTCACCCTCATGTTGTTCCAACCCTGTAAGACCTACGTTCAGCTCAGAACACAAATTAAAATATTTTTGATGAAATCTGAGAGCTGGATCACTCCTCCATACTAGTCCATAGGCTTCTTGATGGATTGAAACTTGCCGTCCTCAAAAAGTTAGTAAAGACATCGTTAAAATAGTCCAAGTGACTTCAGTGGCTCAATCTTAACTTTATCAAGCGGCGAGAATACTTTTTGTGCGCAAAACAAACAAAAATAACGACTTTATTTCAACTATTCACTTCCTTCTCTGTGGGCCTCCAGTCAGTTAACGTAGCGTGATAGCGTAGAGCTACGTCACACGTAGGCTCACTATTGGCCGACGCTGGTCATGTGTGTGATGTGTGTGACGTACAATAAGAGAAGTTTACGTTATTAAACTAGTAACCTGACTCGAGGCAGAGAGAGAAGTAAATGAATAGTTGGAATAAAGTCATTATTTTTGTTGTTTTTTTTGCGCACAAAAAGTGTTCTTGTCGTTTGATAAACTTAAGATTGAGCTTCAGTAGTCACTTGGACTATTTTAACGATGTCTTTAATAACTTTTTGAGGCCGGCAAGTTTCAATTCCTCAAGAAGCCTATGGACTAGTATGGAGGAGTGATCCAGCTCTCAGCTTTCATCAAAAATATCCTAATTTGTGTTCCGAAGATGAATGAAGGTCTTACTCAAAACTCTAGTTTTATGATAGCACACTGGTTGATGAACAAATATCAGCTAACAGCCCTGACAACAGTAGAAGACTGAGTCAACATGTGATATTTACCATGAATGCTTCCAGAGACCTTTACGGTCATATTCTTCACACAATATTCAAATCCACCCACTACAACAAGCAAACAGCTTCAGATCCAAATTAATAATTGGATGGATAAAACAGCGCTTATTTAAATCAGCTCTCAAACCAAATAATCTCCAGAGTGATTACATTTTAACTGAGAACCGATTCAACAGAAATTAGGAGGGATAATATGGTATTCTGTGTGATAAGAGCAAAAGACCCTTTCAAACTAGAGATCTAAGATATCAGATTGGCGGTAAAACGTAGCAATGACTCACTAGACCTATTTCAGAGTGAAAAAAAGAGATAATGGAATGGAAGGGTCAGCCAATGGGATCTCTTTTGAGACCAAAGGAACAAAAAAAGCGTGTCATTTACTCAGTTAGCACATGGGAATGGTCAAATTTCATTTGCAGTAGACTATTCAAATGATCTTCAACAATCTCAGTGCGAGAAATTCATCCAGCTAGAGCAAAAAGAAATCTTAAAATAACTTATATGAAATGTCTACTGTCTTCTCAGTAAAAATATGCATGAACATTGTCACATTGTCTCTATGTTAAATAGTTGGCTTGTTTTCTTCAAAGCTCAAATGTAAAGGCAAGGTTAAAAAAACCATATGGCCAACTATGATTTAACTATTTTATATGTTAATATATTTATATTTATAATGTGTATTTTGTTGGTTCCCATGAGGACAACAGCTTATAAATCATACTAATTGAGGTTTTTTGAAAATGTAAAAATGAAGAAAGTTTTCTCTTCTGTGATGGCTAAATTTAGGGGTGGTGTAAGAGGATACAGTTTGCACAGTATAAAAATCATTCTAAGTCCCCATAAAACATGAAAAAAAAAATAAAGAACAACATTTAAACATTTATTGAAATAGTTAGGCCTATCTTTTGCAACATTATAAATGTCTTTACTGTCATTTATCAATTTAATGCATTTTTGTTTAAAGTGTTACTTCACCTAAAAATTAAAATTCCCCCTCATTCACCCTCATGTCATTCCAGAGTGGTAGGAAAGACATCAAGTAATCCATGTGTTTTATGAAGCCCAAATATAGCCCAATTTTATGAAGCGACGCAAGTGCTTTGTTTGCACAAAACAAATTGGACCTGTGACGCAATAGAGGGAGCAACATGACGCATGAGTGTTGTTGACTCGCGTGCTGACGAAGTTCCATGAATGTACTTTGAATAATATTATTTTGTAAATTAAGCACTCACTTTGCTTCATAAAATTGAGGTTAAATCACTGGAGTCAAATGGATTACTGAAACGATGTCTTTCCTAGCGTTATGGACCTAGAATATGGTAGTTAACTCCCAATGGAGGGACAGAAAGCTCTCGGATTTCACCTAAATGTATTCATTTGTGTTACGAAGATGCACAAAGATCACAGGGGTTTGGAACAACATGAGGGTGAGTGATTTTTGGGTGAACTAACCCTTTAATGCTTAAAGCATTAAAGGGTTAGTTCACCCAAAAATGAAAATTCTGTCAGTATTTACTCATCCTCATGTTGTTCCAACCCCGTAAGACCTTCGTTCATCTTCGGAACACAAATTAAGATATGTAAGATATTAAGATCACTCCTGCATACTAGTCCATAGGCTTCTTGAGGGAATGACACTTGCTGGCATCGAAAAGTCATTAAAGACATCATTAAAATAGTCCAAGTGACTATCAATGGAGGAGAATACTTTTTGTGCGCAAAGACAAACAAAAATAACGACTTTATTTCAACTATTTTCTTCCTTCTCCATGGGCCTTTAGTCAGTTAACGTAGTGTGATTGCGTAAAGCTACGTCACACGTAGACTCACTATTGGCCGACGCTGGTCATGTGTGTGATGCGTGTGACGTACAATAACAGAAGCTTACGCTATTAAACTAGTAACCTGACTCGCGCAGAGGGAGAAATAAACGAATAGTTGAAATAAAGTCGTTATTTTTGTTGTTTTTTGCACTTTTTTTGGAAATAGGCTCATTTTACCACTCCCCCAGAGTCAAACAGTTGAGTTTTACCATTTTCGAATGTATTCAGACGATTTTTTGATATTTAGAAAAGTATCAGTAACCAGACAGTTTCTGGTCTCCTTGACTTCCATAGGTAGGAAAAAAATAAACTATGGAAGTCAATGAGACCAGAAACTGTCTGGTTACTGATATTCTTCTAAATTTCAGAAAGTCGGCTGAATGGATTTGAAAACGGTAAAACCCAACTGTTTAACTCTGGGGGAGTGGTAAAATGAGCCTATTTCCAAAAAAAGTGGAGTATCCCTTTGAATACTTTCGTTTACAACTTAAGTTTCACTAACATTAAAAAAAAAAAAAATGGCAGCACTGCTCAAACGCATTGGTTTATTGTATGGCGTTATAATCTAGCACAGCAACACAGACTTTCCCACAACATCCTATTGGAATATTCTCAATATCCTTTTGATTTCTACAAAACGGGGAGTTCAGCTGACACTAATAATACACTGTCAGGGTAAACCGTCCATGCTGAACAAGGTTAACATTCATAGAACACCATGGAAACATGAGGCTATGCGAGAAGCTGTCCTTGAATCTTGAAATGTAAAAAAAAAAAAAAAAAAAAAAAAAAAAAAAAAAAAATCTTGAAAGTGTCCTTGTACACATCGGTTCCCACACACATTGTATTAACTAAAAAGAGGTGACATAAAATGGATAAGTAAATTCAAATTCACAGAGCTCTGCAATGTTTTCTATAAAACTAGTTTCATCAGGAAAATTGCTGAGAAGGCTGATGAATGTAGGCAAGCTTTTCAAAATGCTAGTTTTCGAATGGAAAACAGGCCAAGGCCCCAAGGACACTCCCCTTGAGGATATCTGCTCAGCTCAATCCCTTAAGCCTCAATCCTTTTATTTTCTTCATATTTTCAGAGTATACAAGGGAGAAATTCAGACTCACGGCAGTGATAAAGTCAAAAGCGCTGAATCAATTTGAGGACTTCAGTGTTCAGAACATTAGATACAGACCTGAAATGAATTTTTTGTTCCAGTCCATGTGCTTTAAAAAAGTTTTGGGCCACTTAAATAAATCCCAAGTTCACACACACAGCTCAAACTGTTAGCAAAGTGACTTCTGTTAACAATTCCATGAGATTAGATCTGGCATTGTCACACATAGAATAATAAAACAGCCTGTATTTACCGTGTCCGTAAGTTTGTTGGACTGGGTTGCCCATCGTAGACTGAAAGGATGTCAAAGTCCTCCTCTAAGGCAAAGCCTTGAAATACCAACTGTATCCGGTTGTGTTCCTGTGCCACAATCACCCATGTGCAGTTGGCGTAGTTAGGATATCCATACGGGTATCCGGGGCTTTCTATTGTCCCATTTGGACTGTGTAGTGTGTGACTGCAGTTTTGAGCTGTGAAAAGGAGAAAAAGAGAAGAAAATATTATAACATGTCAAAAAGTAAAGACAAGGCTTTAAAGAACCCCTGTTATTTGAAATGCAATATATATATATATATATATATATATATATATATATATATATATATATATATATATATATATATATATATATATATATTATATTATATTATTATTATTATATATATTATTATTTTTTTTTCTCAGATAACCTAACCTGGGTTATATGGTCAAAAAAAAAAAAAAAAAAAAAAAAAAAAACATTAGCAATACATTATCTATTTGATAACTTAGTCATGCCAAAGGCATGCCAAAAAAAAAAATGTGAACAGGAAAATGTCAACATATATTCCGTATCAGTAAGTTGGTGTAGTGGACATTTGCAAACAATGATTTTGTGATTTACAACCTTCTGAAATTATGAATATGTTCATTTGCCAGTTTGCTCTGTGCTTTAGAAGGATTCATTTACATTAATTAATGTGTTGTTTGATCTGACAGCTCATTTAATCATTGGCTAGTAGGCTACAATAAAATGCTTCCATATTAAACTCCTTATAATGTCCATGTAATTATGTAAGTGTTTACTCAAGGTGCATATAATGAGACCAGCTAAAATGACTGTATATTTATCTGTTTTTACCCTGCATGTAAAGTCCTAGAGCAATAATATTCAATTTCAAGAGCCAATTAAATTAGCATTTGGTCTAGTACATGAATACCGTTAGCTGCCCTTGCTATTGCCACAGCTTTATCAGTGGTCAATAAGAAGTTTCCACAGAAATTCTAAGAAGGAGGAACGAGAAGAAATGATACCACCCTTGGTTATTAATTAGACTAATTTTAATAACTCCATATCGCCTGCAGCTCAGGCTGCACTCCTCAGCATTAATTGCATTTCTCTTTTGCATACTTGTCAGTGACATCTTATAAAATATTGCACTCAATCTGAAATTTTAATAACTGTGTGTGGCTCCATCCATCAGTGAAAAGCCTGGCCTAAATTACTAGTTCTGGACAGGTCCGTAGCCACACTTTTAATTAATTGTCCCTTCTTGCTTTAATAATCGTTAATGTTCTCCGAATTTCCTTCTCACTTTTTATTTATTTATTTATTATTCCATCCTCTCCAGGAAACTTGCATATCTGCTACAGTCACACAGAACCCGATGGCATGGCCCAACTACTCCCTGCAGTTAAAGTAGAACAAAAAAAGAGAAAGAAAAATAAAGAATTTAGCCAGAAAAACATGTTTACACTAAAAATAAAGGAGTTTATACCTGTGGCTAATTTCATTATCTGCCAAATGAGTACCAAGGCCTCCCTCTGAGTTCTAAAATTATATATATATATATATATATATATATATATATATATACACACACACACACACACACACAGTATCTCCAGGTACAAAAACAAGCAAAGAAAAAGGTATGGTAAAGATTCCAATATAATTAAACCAAAATCAAAAAACAAACTGATGGGACGCCATTTCAAACAAAATCAGGTGAAAATGAAGTTAATTTTTTGTGCCTTTCAGGAGTTCAGAACAACTTGCCAAAGCTGCCAGGTAAGCCCCTTTGAATTACCATTGGTCCGTGGCGATTAATACGGAAAAAGTAGATGTGCTCTTAGGCTCCGCCTTCTTTGACATGAAAATATGCCTTGGTTCATTCGATCTGTTCATTCCCTTGAGGTTGGATGTCTACGAGTATAGAACATGAATACACTGCAGAACCGCTTTAAAGTACAAAATGTTGTTGTAATTATAGTTGAAAGACACTGACAATGTTTTCATGTTTAATACTGTAAAGCTGATTGCTTTTAATCAATTTATTGTATAAAGTGGTAAGCCTACATACATGAACGTGACTGGAATGCCGAATTCCAGAGCTCGTGCAAACGTCCACATCGCCAGGATCAGATGCTTTCTGGTAACAGTATTGCTAATGTAACGGAGGCCAGCTAGTAGTTGCTGTGCAAGTAAACCTCACTCTGATCTCAATAAGCACTCTATAGCGACAGACATTAGAGTTTTTAGACACTGCAGTCTTTAGCCTCCTTGTTAGAGCGCCTGACTCTCATGTCGGAGACACAGGTTCAAGGCCCATTCGGAGCGGGTCAAGTGGGATGGTAACAGTATAAATCTTCTCCCATATTTCAAACTTGTTTTTACCCAAAGTGAAAGAATGAAAAATAACTTGGCAGTAAGTATTTCCGGGCCTTAAAGGGATACTCCACTTTTTTTTTGGAAATAGGCTCATTTTACAACTCCCCCAGAGTTAAACTTTTGGGTTTTACCGTTTTCGAATCCATTCCTACGATTTTCTGATATTTAGAAGAATATCAGTAAACAGACAGTTTCTGGTCTCATTGACTTCCATAGTAGGGAAAAAGTCAATGAGACCAGAAACTGTCTAGTTACTGCTATTCTTCTAAATATCAGAAAATCGACTGAATGAATTCGAAAATGGTAAAACTCAACTGTTCAACTGGTAAAAGTGGTAAAATGAGCCTATATTTCCCCCCAAAAAGTGGAGTATCTCTTTAAATGAGAAAAACCCGGATAGGTGTTTACATGCAAATAAGCTAATGTGATCACCAACATAAAAAAAAAAAACTAACACAAAATCAAAAGCTAAACCAATGTAAACGTATACCTAATCCTACAGTTTATCCATTTATTTGATTCTTAAATGGAATTTCTGTGGGGTTAGATGATTAAAACAGCATTAGGAATGCATAATTAGGGGACATCTGTTATCACCAAAGCCCATATTCCATGAAAAAAAATAACCAACACCCGCTAACAAATGAGAACCCAGCATGTCCACATATAGCACATGTTTGTCTAACATATCAGAGTGGAGATTACACTGAGATTGCGCTTAATGAAAAACCAAGCTCGCTCAGCATGTCACATGTGCACAAATGTTCTAAACATTTCCCGAAAGCAAACACAGCGTGCCATAAACTCACATAAAGTTTCTAATGCAAAGATCCTAAATGTTCAACATAGAATATAATCATGTAAGGAAAAAAAATACATTTTCTTATTCAGTTTGCATAAACTTTGAAGGATTTTGTAGGATAACTTCCGAGCACAACTGGGATTTGGATTTCTTAAGGCGGAAAGCGTTGCCTGCCAGCACAGAATTTTAATAATTAAGTGAAAATGTATCTGAGAAAGGAAAAACCTGAGGTGCTTTTTTAAGCTAAGTATTTCTCAAACAACTGGAAAACAGTTGAGTGGTATTCAGATAATCCGCTCTTGGGCAGTGGCCACATTTAGTGCGGTTTTCCAAATGATAGTGGAACAGACCGTTTAGGATTTGGAGGATGTCTTTCTTCGAGTTTAAAAGGCATGGTGTCTGTGCTGAAAGCACACGACACAAATTATTTAGGCTAGAAGTGTCACAAAATAAACTGCTAAGCAGAGAAAGCCGGGATTCATTTGGGAGCTAAGATGTTCGTGGCTCTTCACGATTCATTTCAAGCCTGTTTGCTTGACTCATATTCCAACCATACTAGATTAGCATAAAACATGAAACTGTGTACTTATTTTGAGAAGGTAGAATGTGCAAGGGAAGGAAACGCTCCGTCATTTTTGATCTCAATTCAATGGAAATGTTTGTGTGAGGTTGTGCCAGCATGAACCATTGTGAAAAACACTTGACCTCTGGATACAGACTCCTTTATGGCTCTGTGGGGTTTTGAGGTCTTCTGTGAACCACACAAAAAATGTCATTTCACCATTGAGAGGAATGCTGGCAAAAATGAAGAGATTCATTCCTTCTAAAATATCAAGAATCTCTGTACAACAAAGATCAAGAACAAAACGGACACATTCAACATTGCGGTTCATCCTAAATGAACAACTGCTCCAGGGGGACAGATGCGAATAAAATGAGATTCTTCCATAATTAACCTTATAATAAGCAATGCATGGTTTTGTACGCAAAAGCAGCATTTTCTCTCTGCATCTGTTGTAAGGACAAAGAATGTACATTGTCCAATTAGTACAAAACATCCTGATCAATATAGGTCTACGATTCTTTAATTCACAACCTTCATCACAGAAGAACAGCCGATAGTTTAATGTTTTAAATGTTGTATTTGTGAATTTTGTTTAATTTTGTCTTCTCTGTGTATGATCTTTGACGTGTACCCCCTAAACCTGCATTATATGACTGATAGACAACAACGGTTTGACCGAAAAATGTCAAAATTGAAAATTCTGTGGAAACAAAGACACGTACATCTTGGATGCCCTTGAGGTAAGCTAAAACCAACCCGGTCTCATCCCAATTCGTCATATAACTGACGTTTTGGGACGTCTTTTGACCATTCGTCAATATACGACTTTTTAGGGCCCCTTAAACGTCGGTAGATGACGTTATGGGATCCTAACTCTACCCCATACCTAAACCTAACCCTAAACCCAACTCGTCACCTAACTGACGTTAAAGGTAAAGCGTCAGTTGTATGACGACGTTTAAGGGGGCCCTAAAAAGTCGTATATTGGCGAATGGTCAAAAGACGTCCCAAAACGTCAGTTATATGACGAATTGGGATGAGACTGCGTTAGCTAAAACATATCAAAAATGAATTTCAAAGTGAACTATCCCTTTAAGGTGCATTGTACTAAAATAAGGTTTGCGTTGATGGATAAATTATTGAAAAAATAAAATTGTTTTCTACAAGGCATGGCATCCTAAGAAAATATTTTATCATATTTAGACCAAAAAAAGTACGAATTTGTGGAGAAAACAGCCCGTTCTCATCCTTTAGCGTCACATAGAATGCTATATGACAAAACGGCGCTATACTACGCACATGGCACCCTTTATCGTTAATATAACACGCGAACCCAAGTCGTCATAAATCCTTTAGCGTAATATGAGACTACCCTACCCTACACCTAAACCTACCCATCACAGCACGTTTTATATTAACGATAACAGGTGCCATGTGCGTAGTATAGCGCCGTTTTGTCATATAGTGTTCTATATGACGCTAAAGAATGAGAATGCGTTGGAAAAACATATAACGTATGCTTATAAACGTAATAAGTATGGGATTTTTTTTTTCACAAATACAGCTCCGTAATCTTTCCTCTGCGGGCGCCCAACAGGTTAGAAGTGGAATTGTCCATTACCGCTGTCGTAAATAATTTAGCTTACCACATCCTACTGTCGCACACAAACTCGTTGTTTATCCAGCACCAGCTTTGGAATGAACGATGTCCACAGACAAGGTAGAGTATGTTGCATGATTTCATGAAAGTATGATGTATTGCGACATCAGAAACGAAGAAAAATAAAATAATGACTATTGTAACGCTTGACGTTAAGCAAGTCAAATTTGAAGTTTTCTTATGTCTCATTAGAAATACAGAAACTCGACCCGATCTGGCAATCTTACATCGCGTGGTTATAACAGATATAGGACCGCAAAGCGAATCCACAAGTGCCTTTCACCCGGTTATGACTTAATGAACCACTGAAACAATTTTGGTTCATTATTTTTTGGTAAAAAAAAATAAAAAAATCTTACTTAGCGTTGCTTTAAGTGAACGTAAGGAAGTTCAATTGAATTTATCGAGCTGAAAGGAAAAGGAAAAGCATTATGTAACCTCCTATGTAATTTCTTCCCTTGAGTCTACATTTACAAATGCATTATGAAAGTAACAATTGAATATAAGTGACCTGCAGTGCTGCATAAATCTCCAAGAGGCAAAAAAAAACCTCCATAGTACTTTATTCACAAATGCTTCCTTGATTCTTCAAAAGAGTCCCACACAGTCACATCATCATGTGTTCTATACTAGGGCTCTTTGCATCCGTTTAGTGTTTTCCCAGCATATTGGTGGAGTGAAGTGAAAACGAAGCGAGAGCTTTGACCTTGTTTAGCATGACTGCAGAGACCACCTCCAGAGTCAACCAATGTTTGTTTTGCCTCCGCTGTTGTTTTGCTGCTACGGGGCTGCAGCGCCTCGGCATGACACTTTGATAAATCGATCGCTGCCGTGTCGTACTACGGCAGGACAGCAATCCTTCAGAGTGCCCGCAATCAGAGATCTTAGGAGGGAAGGGGAGTGGGTGAAAGCAAGAGGAGGGGGGAATTCTGTATGAACAGCTGGACTGTACTTCGATCACCTCTTTAACTAGAAGTCAACACACAATCACACTTCCACCACCGCTGTTCCGAACCCTTTAAGTGGCCTCTGAAGTAGCATTTTAAGCCACAATGGCTGTTCAAATCCCATTCAATGTAGCGGTAAAAGCAACAGAAATAAATATTCTTAAAGGTGCACTGTGTTATTTTTAGCAGCATCTAGTGGTGAGGTTGCAAATTGCAAACGTTAGAAGTTGCAGTGGCCGACAGGCTAAGATGTCATCGTCTGAGACAGCATAGTAGCCAGTTAAACAGTGACGTTTCTTTACAAAGATAAATTAAGAAATTAGGTTTACTTAATTATTCAGTAAAATGATATGTAATTGCAAATATTATTGTTACTTGTTCATCATTGTGTCAGTGTTTTATTCGCTGCCTCTTTGCACAAAGAACAACATAGTGACGAAATGTTTGTCCGTTTCGGGCTACTGTAGAAACATGTCGGCGCATTTCAATGCAAGGGGACCCGTAGATCGAAATCGCTCATTCTAAGGTAATAATGTATTCATGTGCCTTTAAATACTTTGAGAAAATTGTCTTACTGGATAAATTGCCACAGTATGCATCCAGTTTATTCAAATACTGTAGTAGTATCTATAATACTAGATCAACAACCAAACTCTTACTCAAGAAACAATTTTCCATACAGAAATAGGTAGATCAGCCTTTTCTTATGCTCCTTATGTAGGCTATGGAATGAGCTTCAGGGTATATCACCAATGAAATATGTAGCATCTCCCGCTTCATTAAAAAATATCTTAGTTCACTTTTGAAAAAAAAAAAAACTTTTGCTGATAATTTACTCAAACCCATGTCATCCAAGATATCCATGTCATTCTTTCTTCAGTCGAAAAGAAATTAAGGTTTTTGAAGAAAACATTCCAGGATTTTTCTCCATATAATGGACTTCAATGGGAACCAAATGGTTCAAGGTCCAAAAGACAGTTTCAGTGCAAACTGCAAACTGTTCAAAGGGCTTTAAACGATTCCAGACGATGAATAAGGGTCTTACTGTTTGAACTCGTTTATCAAAACGAACAAATCTTTTTTCGTGTCATTTGGTTCATTCAACGAACAAAAATTAACCAATTGACTCGGAAAAAAGATTTGTTCGTTTTGATAAATGAGCCCATTTTGATAGCACTAGCCACTAGCCAAGTTCATTCAATATGGGCCAAGCAGAGAAGCGACCAAACACCTCCACGTTTTCCCTATTTAAATACAGTTACACAAGCAGTGTAACAGGACGGTGACACAAAATAAAACGTTGCGTGTAAAATGGATAACTATATGGCGGAATACCACAGCAAGTGCTTTATCCACATAGTTATGTATATAATATTGCATTTCTGTCAACAGATCCTCCTAAATATTACACAATACACCTTAAATTTTCTTGTTGTACATTTCAAATCTAATTACATATAAATGTACAAATACAATAAATTCATAAATATAAAAGTTAATACAGTTATTTAAATTATCACACAATATGTCTGTTTATGGTGTATATTTATCGTAATTGGAGTGCCACATAGTTTGTCTGGCTTGTATCTTCTATATTGTAATAAATTGCACAAAAAGTGTGCTTGTGTGTGAGGAACGCCATTATGCGATTCCATTCCAGTTTGGATGACTAGGCAGTATGCAAGGTTTTGGAAGACAACTCATGACACTCATTGTAAGATAACGCCAGTCTGTGTCATTGGCAGAAAATTTTGGTTTCTTTGAACTATTATTCCATAAAGCTTTTGATGCGAGTGTGAATACACGACATCAGCAATCGCTGCCAAAGCACAGCTTTAGATCATACCTTGGAATCAGTCTTTGAATGACATTGTTTGGCAAAAACATAATATCCATAATAGCAAATTAAATTTCTATGCCTGTTATCTGCACTACAGACTAAGCATGCTGTTCTTCATTCGCCCTCTCTTCTTCCTAACTTTTGCCTTGCTTCTAGCAGACCACACTGATGTGGACTGGATTGGAAGGTCTTTACCATAGGCTAGATGGATAAACAGACCGAAATCATTTTACTATTTCTCTATTATCTGGTAAATGCCATTAGATCTTTATAAGGGACAAGCTAACACAATGTAAAAATGTTAACTTAAATTCTTCAAGTACACTTAATATGTGGGAGGTTACCAAGCAACTTTGGTGCGGCAATTAATATTCACGAGCAAAGCTTTAACCATAGCATTGTTCATAATTTAAATCCTGGACTTGTCCTGGATTTCAGTTGTTTTTATTTCTTTTCCAGGTTAATTGAGTGAGTGTTAAAAATGCATCCGAGTAAGAAAGCACAACACGACGCTTGAAGTTGGATTTTGTTTTAAATCACAAACAGTTTTGAATAAGAAACGGTTATGTTTTTAAGTTTCAACTAATAATGTGTATAAAGATATTAAGTGTATTAAGATATTAGATATTAAGTAAGATATTAAGTATAAATGTGTTATAAAGAAATTAAGTGATTTAGATTCAATGGAATTATATGGAAGAGCACAGTAAATAGCATATGTCTTGCTTACGGCATGATTACCGCTTATTAGCATGTGCTTTGAAACGTGCTGTACATTGTGAATTAGGTTGGTACTAATTTCATCCCGTCTTCCTGCACCTGTCAAATGTATACATCCGGAAAAGGGAGACGTGGAATGTACGGTAGCAAACACATCCAGGTGAAACCTCCCACTTCTGACAGAGTTAAAAAGCTGAGGCTAATGCTCCGCAAGCCATAGCAGATAATCTTTACAATCTCTGGAAATGCATTCCCTTTAGCTTTTCTGCCATAGCTCTGCTGTAAATTGGGCACCTAAGAGACAAATGGGTCTGACTCACCAGTTTTCATAAGCACTTCAAATCGATCATATTTCCTTTTTTTCAATGACCAGTGGAAAATGCCATTAGGGCCTGAGTTCAGTTACACCACCAACAAGGCAGATGTGAATGGGGATTTCAAAAATGCCAGCACAAGAGGAAAAACAACCTTCTTAGTGCCACAAATCTCTCTATGTACAACCAGCTGCCTTCTAATGTGTCAAAGCATTGGCTCCAGGCTCCATCATATCCGCATTAACCGAAGAATGCCCGCTATTACAATGGAAATCAGCAACCTCAGCTTTCCTGGGTAAATCCATATATTACGCTAATGTTTGCACAATGTTATTGCGGAGACCATTAATAGAAAGGCAAATGCTCTGGAAAGAGGAGAAAATTGTCTCTACTTTAGTGGGTCAACACAGTAGTGGTCCATATGACAATCGACACAACTTTGTTTAGTCAGTGTGACGCTTTCAGGTGTGTGAATGATTTGTCTCCAATATCGCATGTTTATCAGTACAAGCACACAGCTTGCTTGTTGATCTGAGGAGATGTTGTCATAGAAATTAGCCAGGCGTTTGGTAGAACAGTCAAAGGACACATTTTATCCATTTATGCATTTCACGGGAATCTAACCCATGAACTTCATGCTATGTGCCATATTTCCATGATCTATGTTGGAGCCACAGCATTCCATTAGTGCGTTTGCCATCCAAGGAGTGTGTGGAAGTTTCATGAATCTTTAATGAGGTAAACTCTGATGCTGTTTATGACTGGCTGTGTTGCTAAATAACTCACAATTTTGTATAATCTTGTGGCACCGCAATTTTGGAGTCCAATTTTCAGTGTCCTAACCAGACATGATACGATAAGAAGAGCATGTAGGTGGTCTCTCATGCACACTGCACTCGCAACTAAATGGAGGAGTAGGCTACACAATAAATTCATAAATATTACACAATTTTGACATTGTTAAAAATACATAGGGCAGTATGGATGTGTGTATTTATAAGTATGGGCGTTGTATTGGTGTGTGGTTGTAAGTGGCCTTTAAAAGGTATTTAGAGTTAAATATAAATGAAGCTCAATCTCAGCCTAATTCTTGATTCCTACCTCTTGATTACACTACCTGTAGATTTTTTTTTTTTTAAAGCCAAAAAAAAAAAAATGGGTTACAGCTAGCCACAATGGAAATGAATTGGGCCAATCTGTAAATGTTTAGACATTCAAGTATTGCCAACAATATTATGTGTGATAACATAATTGAAGTAAGTATAAATGTTAAAGGGATACTCCATTTTTTTTGGAAATAGGCTCATTTTACAACTCCCCCAGAGTGAAACAGTTGAATTGTACCGTTTTCGAATCCATTCAGCCGATTTTCTGATATTTAGAAGAATATCAGTAACCAGACAGTTTCTGGTCTCATTGACTTCCATAGTAAAAAATATACTATGGAAGTCAATGAGACCAGAAAGTGTCAGGTTACTGATATTCTTCTAAATATCAGAAAATCAGCTGAATGGATTCGAAAACGGTAAAACTCAACTGTTTCACTTTGGGGAGGTTGTAGAGCCTATTTCCAAATAAATGAATAAATAAATAAACAAATAAATACATATTGGAGTATCCCTTTAACACACTCAAGTATTTCCAACAATATTATGTGTGATACCATAATTGAAACGGTAATCCAACTTTACTACTTTGTAGCCATGACCGCAAATGTCATAAAATGACCATAAAAAGGACAAAAAACAACTTTATTGCCCAAATATAATACAGATGTTTTACCAGTGGAATGAATGCAAGTGATTTACTTCCATTTACTTCCATTGAAAGTGACTCACTGCAACCTTGAATTTATTTATTTATTTTTTGAAAAGAAAAGATTTTATTGAACTTGTATTGAACCAAGAATATTGCTTTAAGAAGATTCAGAGTCATGGACAGTAACAAAACAAAAAAACACGCTTGATTGTAATAGTCACTTCTATAAAAGCCTTTTATCATCATGGGCATCAGCTCAAACACCACCGTTTTAGGTTCACATTAAATATGCATTCACAGTGTCTATAGTGACTACTAAGATATGCTGTTGTGTTTGCATGAGGTGAATGTTTTAATTCAGCCCGGAGCGCAAAATGATGTCGACCTGCATGTTAAAGTGACTTAGATATTCATTACATTATGAATATTACAGGTTTGTGTTTTGTTTCTTCGCCACGAGCACAGAAAGCTTGAAAATGGACCGTGTGGCCTAAATAGCTCAGTGTTTCAAAGAGATGCTCCAAACTGAGCAAAGAGTTCACACAAGCAGTGCAGTTCAGGCAGAATTTAGTGCACTTTCAGCCCCATTATGGAGCCACAATGGCCCAGTGTTCAGATCTAACATGGGCCTTCAATGAAACTGGATTCAGTGGGCTCCAGTTAATCTCTCTGCCTCCTCCTTCTAGCACACAGGCAACAATTGAGGGCCAAACCACTGAGGAATTACCGAATTACTCATGCTGTTTCTTTTTTCAGGGCTTAAAACTGCATAGCTAAGCATTTCATTTCTTCTCTCCGTGATTGAAGTTGTGTCTGCAATCAAGTTTGTTTAGATTCTCTTTAAATAAGCCTACAGTTCCTTTAATCGGTGTCTGAATGAGGGGTGAAGAGGGAATGAATGTGGCCCTGTTTGTGCACTCAGACCGAGGCGGTATGAAGGTGTCCCCATGCCAACGGCCAACACACGATTGAGACAGAGGATGGACTTTTAATGAAGAACTCTGTCGCCCCCCGTTCTGATAAATCCGCCCTCCTCTCTTCAAGGCTGTAATTAATGGGCTGAAATGATTCCAGGGGACCGCAGGTCCAGAGGGGCCCATAAAAACAACCACTGAATTGATGGAGGAGGATGAAGCATAATGAAATCAATGTATTTTATGTCAAACAAACAAATAGGTTTGGTAAATAAATAAATACATGTTCTACTTAGTGAGAGAAAAATGTAATATTTAATAAATATGTGCTCAGAAAATTATACTGACCGAGTAGGGGTCCACAAAAATACCAACTGGAGGATCCAGTACAATTTACTTAAGATTCATGCATTTTACATTTTGTTCTATTTTTTTTTTATTATTATCTACAATGGGATACAAAATTGCACAGTGAAGACTGTTTCATATCCATTGATCAGTGTAGTTAAATTGATTCATTTTACAACTTTCTTACTGTGCATCTCTACTTTACACCAAGCTTTGTTTGCCTTTCACGTGTCACCGGATCGATGCTGTTTTAGTAATAGAATAATTGAAGTACTAAAATGATCATTTACAGAATGCTATTGATTCTCTCATATGGAAGAGGGTAATGACTCCTGCTTATAGTTTAATGATTTGTTCCAATTGTTCCTTGAGCTCAAATTGGCTTCGAGTGAATACGCACTCCTACAGTAAGTCAGCATGACATCACTTCCTGAATGTACGCTCAGTCTGTAATCAACGAAAATTCTGACATAATTGACTCTGTCATTCAACATATGTTGTTCCAAACTTGTATAACTTGTTCTTCTTTAGTGGAACACAAAAGATGGTGTTTTGAATAATATTGGTTACCAAACTGTTTTTTAGGGGTTCCCATTGACTTGTTTGTTGGAACAAGAAACTTCGTTCATCAAAATATCTTATTTTACGTTTGACAGGAACGTAAGAAAGTCATATAAGTTTGGAACAACATAAGATTTTCTTTTTTGGGAGGACGATACCTTTAAGAAAGGGATCGTCAAATTGGCTTAACACAGGCTGCGTCTGAAATCTCATATTCTCTGAGTAGTAATTAATTCAAGACCGCTAAAAAAAAACGTATGAATTTGTGTAGTATGATTGTAATATGGATGTACTTCGCCATGTTGTCATTATCATGTGACCTACCACTTCATGAATGCATACTCAGTCCATATACCTTTAAAGGGATGGCCACCAATCATTTACTCACCCTCATGTTAGTCCAAAACTGTCAAAAGATATTTTGAAGAATGTTGGAAACCAAACAGTTTTGGTTACCATCGACTTTCATTGTATCTTTTTGTAGTATATGGAAGTCAGTGGGAACCAACATTCTTCAAAATACATTTTTTATGTTTGACAGAAGAAAGAAAATTACACACCTCTGGAACAACATTGAGGGTGAGCAAAAGATGATATTAATTTTTGGGTAAATATCCCCTTAATGAAATTTTTCTGTTGCTTACTTTTTGACCTGCTACACTGAATTGCTAAAGGAGTAGTTCACTTAAAAAAGAAATAAAATCTTTTGCTGATAATTTACTCATTCCATTCAAGATATCCATGTCATTCTTTCTTCAGTGGGAAGCAAATGGTTCAAGGTCCAAAAGACAGTTTCAGTGCAAACTTTAGGGCTTTGAACAATTTCAGACGATGAAGAAGGGTCTTATCAAGTGAAACAATAGCTCATTTAAAAATAATAATAAAGTTTAAGTTTATAAGCTCAAATGGTCGCCTTGCTCTGTACTGTGATGCTCGTTCGTGACTCTCCTATTCAAACTCGTTCATCAAAATGAACGAATCTTTTCACCAGTCAGCTCGTTCATTTCGTTCGTTGAATGAACCAAATGACACGAAAAAAGATTCGTTCATTTTGATAAACGAGTTCAAACAGGAGAGTCACGAATGTGCATCACACCCTAACCCTAACAGAGCAAGGTGAACATTTGAGCTTATAAAACTTAAACTTTGTTATTTTTTTTATTAAATGAGCGATTGTGTCGTTTGATAAGAACCTTATTCATCCTCTGAAATCGTTTAAAGCCCTTTGAACAGTTTGCAATTTGCACTGAAACTGTCTTTTGGACCTTAAACCATTTGGTTCCCAATGAAGTCCATTATATGGAGAAAAATCCTGGAATGTTTTCATCAAAAACCTTAATTTCTTTTCGACTGAAGAAAGAATGACATGGACATCTTGGATGACATGGGCTTGAACTACTCCTTTAATATAAAACTATTGGGGCATTGGCTAATAAGAAGTTAAACGAGAGAAATAAAACAAAAAACAAACATTGATAAACCATAAAAAGTATACCAACAGGTCAGAGTCTTTACAGTCAGCCATGGCACCCCAATAAAGCCTCAAATCATTGCCTCTTCCAATGTATCCTTGAGTTTTCCTCCCAGACATGGAACAAGCACCGCCTGACAGGTGTGTTTGCAGTGACAGCACCGCCGCACTGACACGGATTAGAGCGGATAACAGGCTGCGGGAGCCGGCGCACTGCGACCTGACGGCTGTCCGCCTCACTCAGATCTGTGTGTCTCTAAACCTCTATGCCTATACCTCACTCTTGTTCTCTGTCCTGAGCTAATTCCCCGCTCTTTATCTCTCGGTGTTATCTTTTGGCATCAGTCCACTTAACTCGCTACTTGGTTGTGCGTGTTAAAAGACTGGGTGAATATTACATTCTATATGAGGAGAAAAGCTGGAGGTAGTCTGCAGTAACTAATGGCACCCCTCGGTGGAGCTCTGCCAAATAAAATCAAATTGCAGTCCTTTGACTGTGATGTTTCGTGCCAAGGAGGGATGGAGTATGGAAGGGCATGAAAGCCAGTGTAATGGAGAGAAAGAGAGGGAGAAACAAAACAGTTTCGGGTGGAGGAACGTAAATCAATTAACTGTAATCCAATCACAGCAGATAAAAGATAAGAAAAGACTACATCAAAGTTCTGAAGAGAACCTGGAAGTGACAGGCAGCAAGGCAAAGGGAATCTCCATTGTCAATCTACAACATAGAGGACACTGGATGACCGGTAGAGACCTACACCATTATATTTGATCAATATATATATTCCATCATAATTTGGGCAAAGAAAACCAACTCTGTTACAAGGTTAGAACGTTTCAACAACAAAACAAGTCTATTTTATAAGATTTTGTGCAGAATGCATGAACTTTAAATATTTGGGGCTACATTTCTCATACACTACACTCTTAGAAAAAAGGGTTCTATATATGAAGCATAGGGTTCTTTACTTAACTCCAAAGGACGTTTTATGCTAAAAAAAAATGTTCGATAATGACAAGAAAGAACACTTTTGGCACAAAGGTTCTTTAAAGGCTATTATTCATTTATATATTACGTTATTCTGCAACATTTTGTAGTTGTAATTAAATTATTGTTTATTAAACTGTTGTAGTAATTTAATATCACATTTTAATCATGCAGATTTTTGGAGGAAAAAAACTGAAATGGCACTCTTCGTTTGATATTGATTAATTACATTTTTTAACCCCCATATCTTGAATTTTGGGATCATTCACATGCATTTTAGGGATTCCAAATACGTAGCGCTTTAGAACCTTTTAAGGTTCTATATAGAACCTTTTCTTCTAAGAGTGTACGGTTTAATAGTTTAGGGTCAGAAAGATGTTATTGAAATAGAGTTTCTATGCTCACCAAGATTTCATTTATTTGGTCACAAAAACAGTGAGATTACAATTTAATATAATGCAAATATTTTCCATTCAAATATGTTTTAAAAATACTATTCATTCCTGTTATGGCAAAGTTTCATTACTCCAGTGTCACATGATCCTTCAGAAATCATTCCAATATGCTGGTGCTCAAGAAACATTTCTTAGTATTATCAATGTTGAAAACAGAATTTATTCATTATTATTGTCAATTTAAAACAGACACATTTATTTGAAATAGCAATATTTTATAACATTTTAAATCTATTCATGACATTTTTGATCAACTTAAAGGAGTAGTTCACTAAAAAAAAAAAAAATTGCTGATAATTTACTCATCCCCATATCATCCAAGATATCCATGTCTGTCTTTCTTCAGTCGAAAAGAAATTAAGGTTTTTGATGAAAATATTCCAGCATTTTTCTCCACATAATGCACTTTACTGGCCACCAAACGGTTCAAGGTCCAAAAGACAGTTTCATTGCAAACTGCAAACTGTTCAAAGGGCTTTAAATGATTCCAGACGACGAATAAGGGTCTTATCAAGTCAATTAAAATAAATAAATAAATAACAAAGTTTAAGTTTTATAAGCTCAAACGGTCGCCTTGCTCTGTTCTGTGATGCGCGTTTGTGACTGTCCTGTTAGAACTCATTCAACAAAATTAACAAATCTTTTTTCGTGTCATTTGGTTCATTCAACGAACGAAATGAATGAATTGACTCGGGAAAAGATTTCTTCATTTTGAACCCATCCTGGAATGTTTTCATCAAAAAAAAAACATATATTTCTTTTCGACTGAAGAAAGAAAGACATGGACATCTTGGATGACATGGGGGTGAGTAAATAATCAGCAAAAATTTTTTATTTATTTATTTTTTTTATTTTACATATTTAAACTATTTTAATGTGTCCATGACAATTTATTTTAAAACAAAAAATCTTACTGACCCCAAACTTTTGAACAGTAGAATTTTTTTTGTGCTCTTTCAGCCACCATTACTCAGAAAATCCAACAAAAATGTTACAACGATGTGCCCATTTGTCTCAATATGC
The DNA here is from genome assembly GCA_038021265.1 of Cyprinella venusta. Classification (NCBI taxonomy): domain Eukaryota; kingdom Metazoa; phylum Chordata; class Actinopteri; order Cypriniformes; family Leuciscidae; genus Cyprinella; species Cyprinella venusta. The sequence goes on from CM075878.1 coordinate 8,334,813, forward strand.
TCCAAATCATGTTTGACCTTGAGTCACACTTTGCCCAAAAAAACCCAATGTACTCCAAAGTACACTAATGAAAAAAAGACATCTGACAGCTGAAGACTATCACTTCATTCCTGCCTTGCTGCAATGGCTTCAGCTGCAAAATGTCAGATACATATTGACTACTCTTTTAACCCAGGTCTTATGTGTACCACGATGGAAGCCGACTGAAAACCTCTTGAGTCGTAATAATTGTCATATTTGCATTTCTATATCTATGTAAATGTATCTGAGAGGCAATATGTGTGCATTTCAAAATTTTAAACTCAAACAAGAGGGATGGAAATGCAAAAAAATAGCTACAAAGAAAATAAAGTCATCCATTTTTGCTCTATTTTACATAGGTTTCACATTCCATACTTCATGTATACGTTTTACATAAACATTTTGTCAATGTTCTTCAATCAGAAGCATTTATATGTCCAGTGAACTCTTTCACACGACAAATAAAGAACTTAACCTGTTGTCCTCTAACTTGATTGTTCACAATTAATTTCTGTCATCATTTACTCACCCACATGTTGTTCTAGACATTTTTTTAGTGAAAGAATATATTTTGAAAATTCAAACTCCATTGACATAGAAAGTCATGGAGGTTTGCAACGACACGAGGGTGAGTAAAATTACATAAAAATCAAGTCACACGCTCATCTTAGCCACTTTATTTTAAGGATCTGATGTCAAACACTGCATTCAAAGGAGGGAAACTTGGTGTATGCAGCTGTATAAACAAATCCACTCACTCCTTGCCAAAGGCATCCTTCAGCCCTTTGGGAGTTGCATGCAAACAACAGACCTGTTTAGTAGTCTTTGCCTATAAAGTCTAAGCAAACAGACTGACAGGTGTTAATTTTCTTGGAACAAGTTATTATGTGTGCAATAAAAAAGGATAGAGAGGAAGGAAGAGATGAATAAGCAATGGTGGGAGAAAAACAAATGTTAGCAGGTACACACAACACAACACTATTTGAGTATAAGTGTTGTCTCGTTTTGAGAGAACCAGCTTGCGCTAAATTCTCTGGTGGGAGCTGTCCGTGGTCCTAATTGGACTGCAGCTGGGGATTACAACTCTAAGAGTCAAAGAAGAGGCAGACTATTACAGTCAGACTAAACATGTAATGTTCCTTTGTTCCCTCAGCACAAAATATGTCTAAAAGCCTTTGTTTGCTAAGGCGGATTTGGAGTCGTTTGTGAAGGCAACCAGCGGAAAAGATGCAATGAGCAGAGCTCGAGGGGAGCTGTCCATGGTGCTGAAGTCTCACAGTACTACGCTATCCACAATCTGCTATAAGCGATTCCTTCGAGTTTTCTTAAAACACCTGTTGCTGCTCAGCTTACATATAGCACTGGACCCCAGCTTAATAAAGTGGTAGCTAAAAAGAGACAAGACTGTTTCAAAATCTTTGCTTGAGTTTTGAGGGCGCTCCCTAACGTTACAAAATGTTCAAACAACCAAAGGGATTGGCCAAAACTGAACTGAACATGCGTCATCATGCTGCCTCTAACATGATGAAAAGATTTCTCTGCATGCTTACAAATTCTCATGTTCAATGGAGCCTTACACCAACTTGCATCATGGAAATGCATCTGTTTCGTGACTCTGACCGACTGCAAAAGATTCTGGGCAAGGAAAATGGGGTTGAGCCAAATTAGAAAAATTCCATGATGAAGAGTTGTTAGTCATTCGTTGGCTAAAATATGAAAAAGCGTTTCATCTCCAGAGCTTCTGAGGTTGAGCAAGAGTACGCTACATGATTATTGGCACCCGGAATGAGATTGACATATTTATTACACATTAAAGGGATACTCCACTTTTTTTTTTTTTTTTTTTTTTTTTTTTGGAAATAGGCTCATTTTACCACTCCCCCAGAGTTAAACAGTTGTGTTTTATCGTTTTCAAATGTATTCAGCCGATTTTTTGATATTTCGAAGAATGTCACTAACCAGACAGTTTCTGGTCTCATTGACTTCCATAGTATATATATATTTTTTTCCTACTATGGGAGTTAATGAGACCAGAAACTGTCTGGTTACTGATATTCTTCTGAATATCAGAAAATCGTCTGAATGGATTCAAGAACGGTAAAACCCAACTGTTTAACTCTGAGAGAATTGTAAAATTAGCCTATTTCCAAAAAAAGTGGAGTATCCCTTTAACTAGTTATTATCTATCTATCTATCTATCTATCTATCTATCTATCTATCTATCTATCTATCTATCTATCTATCTATCTATCTATCTATCTATCTGTATGGTAAGGTAAACCATTTTCACTGAAGCATTTTCCCCATTACATTTCGTGCATGTTAATGTTTACCCTCTCTTCAATCAGCAATTTGGCAATACAGTGACCATAGAGCCTACATGATAAGCTCAGCCATGCCCCAGTAGCTGAAGAGGCATTAAATTTGCATTTCCCCCCATCTAGAAAAAAAAGGCCCGTTTTATTTCACCAGTCATAGCTTATGCGCTTACACGAAAACTCTAAAAGGCTTCCAAGATATACTCGGTTTATTAATGAAGCATGAGAGACTCCACACTGTGGAAGCGCAGCTATTCTGAAGCTTTAGTGCCGCTCAATGGAAAAAGTGGGAAACTGCTTGACGGCTTCGCGAGCGCTTAACTGGCTTATTCAAAAACGTTTCATTCTGCTCGTGATATGACTTATTCACGGTATTAAGGGGAAAACACATAAAATGTCGACCGGGTCTTTTGATTCGTTTACTAGCTTTTATCATCATGTGCCGACTAACATCAACTCCGAGGAAAACAATGCAGTTGAATCACAGTAGCTCGAGACTGTTGATTATGCAGCTGAATTAAAGGGATAGTTCAGTCAAAAAACAAAAAAGTAGCCTATAGATAAAAAAAAAATGTATGTCATATTTGCTCACCCTAATGTTTTTTTTTTGTGATCAACTCTTTATTGCCTTTAAAAACAAAGATAAAACAACATCTACAAGAAAGCTCACCCTAATGTTGTTTCGAACCTGTGTGACTATTTGCTTGCTTACAGGAATATAAAAGGAGATGCTAGAATGACAGTCAAAAGGGACACTAATTCTTTTCAATATATCATGACACTTGTTATTAGCTAAATTCGAGTTGACACCATCAGTAGCTACTCTGACTACAACTTCTATTCAAGGCAAATGGATGTATAGTTGGTTGAGAACGCCTCCATTTCAAGAAACGCAACAAATGACGACCCCTATCATGACTTGGCTGTTGGAATAGAAATGTTTTACATGAAACATTAACTGTTTAAAATAGCGCAGAGTCAAAGACCTGTTTTGTTGGCATGAAATCCCCCCCTATCTCCAGCCTCCACATACGCCCCCCTTCCTCCCAAACTCACTCATTCACTCTTGGCTCCCACACTCACGAAATCTTGCGCCACACACATACACACACATTTTCGAAAATGGTTCTTCGACATGTTTATCCATTAACTCAATTTTTCCTTGAAACCAAAAGTACCATATTTTGCCCACCCATCCGAAAAGCCAATATGAGGTAGCCTACATGTTATTTAAAGCATAATGCAACATATTATGCCTACATGGGGCAGACCAAGGTTGGCAAATATAACACCAAATGCGCCTTGAAAAGTACACAAGGCTCTTTTACATTTATATACATTTACGCACAAATAAAGGATAAACTTGGCTACTGTGTTGACTTGTATGTTTCTAGTGAGTCTGCACCTTTGATGCATAGATCCATATCAATGAAACGTAAGACCCAACATTGAACGGCATATAATTGACAATAACAGCACTCCATCCACATGTCAAGCGTAAAAGGCTCGTATGTAGCCTCCAAGAGTGTCGCGCGCACGGCAACAGGACCACATTCAGCATAACGGGAAACTCACCCTTAACCGATGCAGCCAGCAGCCCCATATAGAAGAACAGCACCCGGCTCCAGTGATGCGCCTGTACTCCCACCTTCATTAGCGCAAAAATCCGTATACCATCCAGTTTCCTCGTCCCGTTATATGTACATCTGCACTCTGTCCTCACGAGTCCCGTTCTGTCAGGATTCAAAGAGGCGCTCATGGTGGGCTTTTTCACGGTTATCAGATGGTTTTAAAAGGAAGATTCACTTGGTGTCGGCGCTGAGAAAAATCCCAGTGCATGGAGACTGGACCCTCGCAGCTGGACTGAACCATCTCAAGCGAGCCGCGGGGTGAGCCGTTTCTAATAGACGCGTTTTCTCCTAAAAGCTGAAGAGGTGATAATGAGAACTGTATCTGGTCTCTTCGAGCTCACATTAGCGTTACAAACGGACAAAGTCTGCAGCCGATTCAAATGGATGATGCGACATATAGCCTACACCTGTGCACTCCCTCACGCGCACGTATAAGTTTGATTTAATAACTACAACGCTGATAATCCACGTTTCTGTCTTTCTCCCAATGAGTCACTATGAAAGGACAGCTAGGATACACTCACTGTCACCGCCCACTCGTGGAAGTGTGCAGCCTTCATCGCTGTCTGAATCATTTCCAGGCGTGGAAATAATCATTTAGGGATTTCCACCTCTGGCTCACTGTTTCAAGACTTAAGCTAATGAAATGAAGAGCGCGACTGCAGTATACAAGCTCACAGCATCTCCCCCTCTCTAAATAGCTCGCTCGCTCCATCACTCTCTCACCTTTGCAAGGTGTGCCAACAACGCAAACACTCTAAAGTTTATGATTGTAAAAAAGAATAATATCATACAATATAGGCTAAAATATTTAATAGAATTAAGATAATATAATATAAGCTAATAACAAGGTGAAATCCGCGTCACTTTACCAAAAAACCGAGAAGCTTGAAAATTGAAAAATACTTTTTGTATTTAATAAAACGACTGTGAATATCAAAACCTCAGCGGTTATAACTTGATATGCATTTAAACATGGTGAACTATTGCAGAACTCCAAACTATTTCAAATAAATTGAAATATGCTAAAATTCTGCATGGCATGTTTTAGTTAGGCTATTTTGTTTTGTATGTTGGTTTGGTTGGCCACGTAACCTATTCACGCGCAAACAGACATTGCGTAATGTTTCCCACATATATTTTCTTGACTCCTGCAACCCGTTCAGGTGACGTAATAAATGAAGCTGTTTGCATAATTGTTTTTGTTTACAGTATATTTGAAATTCGATTCTAAACATTCCAATTAAGGCCATAAAAGCAAAAAAATCACGATCAGAAGAAATTGAAATATATCTAATTTTTGTTAAAGAAATTTAAAATGTCTTCAAGATCTTTTGATGTGTCATCTAAAACGAAACGTTTTTGGGACGCATTAGGGTAATTTCCCAGGTCAACGTGGATTCATCCCCACACACCAGAGGACAGTCTGGACAGAGCCTGCGGTAGAGTATTGAAGCGCTCGATTTTGGCCAGCAAGGGAGTTTGGCCGCATTTACCAGAAAATGCGCACTTGTTTGCGGATGAGAATGGTGGTTTCCAGAGCTAAACAAAAACACATGAAGACAGCCCCACACAGTAAGTTGTATGATAGTGTATCGTTATATGTCTTGAATATGCGCGAGTTAAATCTATCTCCAATGCAGCATAACAGCTTCTCTAAGGCTATATGCTAACCCACAGAGGACGTTCAGATGCCGCTTCCCTTCTGAATAAATTATTCAATATTGGCATTACAATTTAATAAGAAATCAACTATTATTCAGTATCGTTGCATTACATTTATGAAAAAATTACAGTAACAGCATTTATATAATGTTACAAAAAATATTTCAAATTGATGCGGTTCTTGTTTCTTTTACAGCACTGTACAAAGTGAACAGTTGACTTAACTTAAATTGTGGGAAACCGTTGTCTTAATTATTATTATTATTATTTATTGAAATATTTATTTATTACTTAAAATTATTATATAAACTTAAAGGAGTAGTTCACTTTTCAAAAAAAAAAAAAATGCTGATAATGTCATCCAAGATGTCGACATCTTTCTTTCTTCAGTCGAAAAGAAATTGAATGTTTTCATCAAAAACCTTTAGCATTTTTCTCCATATAATGCACTTGGGAACCAACGGTTCAAGGTCCAAAAGACAGTTTCAGTGCAAACTGTTCAAAGAGCTTTAAACGAATCCAGACGATGAATAAGGGTCTTATCAAGCTAAATGGTCACTCATTTAAAATAATAATAAAGTTTAAGTTTTATAAGCTCAAATGCACGCTCGCGACTCTCCTGTCCAAAATGAACGAATCTTTTTCCGCGTCAATTTGTTCGTTTCCTTCGTTGAATGAACCAAATGACTCAGAAAAATATTTGCTCCTTTTGATGAACGAGTTCAAACAGGAGAGTCACAAACGTGCATCACAGAACAGAGCAAGAAAAGCATTTGAGCTTATAAAACTTAAACTTTGTTATTTATTTATTAAATGAGCGACCGTTTCGCTTGATCAGACCCCTTTTCATCGTTTGGAATCGCCCTTTGAACAGTTTGCAGCCCTTTTGCCCTTTTAAAGCCCTTTGAACAGTTTGCAGTTTGCACTGAAACTGGTCTTTAGGTCCTTGAACCGTTTGGTTCCCACTGAAGTGCATTATATGGAGAAAAATAAAATCCTGAAATGTTTTCATCAAAAACCTTAATTTCTTTTCGACTGAAGAAAGACAGACATGGACATCTTGGAATACATGGGGGTGAGTAAATTATCAGCAAAAGTTTTTTTTTTTTTTTTTTTTTTTTTTTTTCTTCCAAAAGTGAACTACTCCTTTAATGCATAATTGATAAGTTACTGGAACTTGACAATTCCACATAACTTTTTTTTTTCAAGATGACGAAAAAAAAAAAGATTTACTTGATAATTTTTAGGCAACAGTGTTCCTCATTTTTTTTTTTTTTTTAAATATAATATAGTTAGGTCAACTTATCACTTTTTACAGTATGATTTCTGAAGGATCATGTGACACTGGAGTAACAGTGCTGAAAATTCAGCTTTGCCATCACTGGAATAAGAGACATTTTAAAATAGAAAACAGTTATTTCATATTGTAATAATATTACTCTTTTAACTGTATTTTTGAGCAAATAAGCCTTGGAGAGCATGAGAGACTTCTATCTAAAACATAAAGAAAAACTTACCGACCTCATAGTTTGTTTGTTTTTTTTTTTTTGGTTTTTTTTTCCAAACAGAAAAGTGCGAGGCTGCACTGATCATGCATTTAAATAAAGCGGCATCATCTTGGCGAAACCCTTAAGTCAGTAATAAATTGGATTGAAGATGGGAAAAGTTTTTACAAACTAAAGAGACAGCTTCCCTACATGCAACATCTCGACATGGTATCCCATGCTAATTTTCTGCCATCTGTCCCTGGTGGTCCATGGAAACACCTAGCCTACCTCATCTATTTTAGGTAGACCACATTGCAATGGAAAGATCTCCTTCTGGTGTTCATTTGAACCTCACAAAGCACTGTGCCAATATGAAAATCATGAAATATTCATACCTGGAGACATATGCCCCATTTACTGCAGCAACATGCAAAGAAAATTGTCAGAAAGTTCATGTTTGGTTAATGGAGGGCTTGTTTACCTTTTTACATAAAACTATGTTGCACTTTCAGGGCTTTCAATGCATTCATCTTCACAACAATCATCCTGGCATGCCAGCGGTGTAACGCACATTCACAATGCACTTGCAGTTTGAAATAATGCATGCTCCTTCTTTTTCAGGAGAGTGAGGCATCAAAAGTCGGACAAGGTCATGTTAATGACTCAGCATAACATGACCCAGGCTCTTCTGCAAGGGCATGTCGATGCCGCGTGTCCACGTTTTCCTGAAGATAGATACAGCCATGGTCATGAACCTGACAAGACTAAAGAGATCATAAGCCAGGAGGATGCTGACAGAAGGAAAACTGAGAAGTTTCTTAAACAAATTCAACTACCTAACCCGGCCACACTGAAAGACATCCCAGAGAGGCCCTCAAACGAAGACTTTCCTCCACTTCCCACTCTCGCCTCAACACAGGTGGACAGGCCACCACAGCAAGCTCCTGCCAGCAAAAGAGCATCCTATAAAGCTACTCTCCTAAAGGGAAGCCCATACATCCAATTGCATTGTGGCAAACCACAGAGGGCTCAAAAACAAAATCAAAAAGAAAATCCAAGTGTCAAACCTTATACCTCAGCCAAAGCAACCACAAAGATAGAAACAAAAACTGCTCAGGGCATCATTGCCCAACCTGGTCCCCCACAAACAGGAAGTGCATGCAGAGAAAAAGTTTTACTGAATGGACAAAGTTCATTGCCAAGGTGTCCCCATCTACCAGTGTCTTCACAGCTCCATAAGGACAGATAATACTTAAAGATCATACTTTTAAAGGTAAATTTGCACAATGCTCATGCACCATATCTAGTAAAACTACAATCTACACTAGTTTACTTATAATATTTTTTTTCTATTAAGGTCTATGTAATTGTGTCTCAACTTAAAAGTACAAAATCCTAATGTGTTGTCTAAACACAAACCATTTATGTTAAGTAAAAACGTGTACATCCAGAGGGTGGCAGTATAGTGCGAGCCGACTGCCATTTTGCCCGAACTTATTTTTATTGTGTTCAATCTACTTAAATCTACAAATCTATTTTATATTTTTGAGAAATTTAGAAAAGGGGAACACTTGATAGTGTGTAATAGTGTTTAATGTTAAATTATATTGGAATTATTAAGCCATTTAAATTACAGTGGGTTACATTGTGGAGAAGAGTGGAGCATTTTGTCTGGCTGTCGACTGATTTCAGTGTTTTCTATTGCTTTGGATGAAGGAGCATGTAAAACTTAGCATTAAAGATGCTAATATATGCTACTGCTAACAAATAGCTAGCTAAAGTCTATCAATTTAATTAAATGTCACTGAATCAAATGAAATATAAACGGATGAATGAATCTAATAAAATTCCTTTGAATCATGTCAGGAAGCCTTTAAAATTCATATTGAGACTACTTAAATTGGGTAATTTAAAATTACATAATTCCATTATGTTGAAGTTACATGAACAAGTTATGTACAGTCATGTGGAACCTGTTGACAAAAACAAAAAAAAATATAATTAAAGCCAACATATATATATATATATATATATATATATATATATATATATATATATATATATATATATATACACACACATAGTGTAATTCAAAACTAAATCTTAAACCTATATTTTCATTCATGCCATTTCGTGTGTGATTTTGACAAAAGTAAACTAAAATAAAAAAAAGAAAAAAGTAAAAGTAAAATAAATTTATACCGATTATATTATGCGGGAGCTGCTGAATGGTTGATTCTGATTGGTTGACCAGTGTTCTAAGGTGTGCAATTATTTTCCAGTAAACGCACATTACAGTTCCAAATCAATACGCCAGTTTATTTCCATTATTTCAAAGGTCATTACAGCCTACAGCAGCAAAAGAAACAAAACCCCTAAAGTAAATAGACTGAAGAATTAACAAACAATATGATTCAAGTCGACAACCAATCCATGTTTTTTAAAAAAAAATGTTTAATTCATTATCTATGGAAAGCATGCTCTCTTTCTCCCGCCCTTACTCCCAGACATATAGACTCACACATACACTCACACACTCTCACACACACTGTTGAGAACCACAATGGTCCATTGCCAATTATTCCTTATAACTTTTCAGACAAAATAAAAAGAGCTCTAGAAAAAGATCCACACCATAACCGTAGTGTTTTGTTCCAGAATGAAGCAGTATTTTTGAAGGAATCGGTTGAGAGACTCAATGTTTCACTTATAAAAACAGTCTTTTTTGTTTATACTGTATGCATCAGTGGCTGTGTCCTAAATCTCATACTCTCGAGTAGAAGTAATTAGTGACTGCTAATGTGTATATGAATGTAATATGGACCTACATTATTACGTTATCGACAGTATATTGTTCTTATCACATGACCTACCAGCGTCCGTTGCGTTGCATCATTCACAAATCTCTCCTCTGGCCTCATGGGATAGTAAATTGTCCATCGTAAGCACACTTCAGAATCTCGCTAGAAGAAGTAGGTCATCTAGGTATTTGCATAGGCCTACTCTTTTATGAGTACTGTGAATTCAGACATACTTCTATGGACGGCTGGTGTTTGGTTGGGCTCTTTGTTTTCATGCCATGTGATTCCCACGTTTCCATTGTGCTCATGTCATGTGCTTTTGTTTTCAGATGTGTTACGTTCTCATTGGTTTATTTGTTTCATTGCATTCAGGTGTTGCTCGTTTGCAGTCTGAGTATTTAAAGCCCTCATTTTGCCATGTGTCTTGGTCTAGTTTTGTCATCTTTTGATGCTGTAGTCCACTGTTGTGAGTTGTCCATGTCATGCTTTCCCTAGTCAAGCTTATGTTTGAATCATGCTTATTTTCTAGTTCTTTCTTAGTAGGGTCTAGCTTTTTGGGGCCTGTACAATGATACTAGTTGAACAAACTCTGGGTTGCAGGATTAGTTCTGAGTTGACAAAACCAAACCAATCAAACCAGGCTTTGTTGGGACCATGATGTTGGTCACCAACTTTCGGTGACCACTCAGGCTTTGATCCTGAGTTTAGGTGTGACATGCAATCAGCCAATCACATGCTGAGAAAGAGCCACCTAAAGCGGCTTCATGGTATAGGCCCCAGGAATAGTTCCACTAAAGTTGTGTCAGTTCTCTGAGCTCAAATGCAGTTTGTTCCATAATTCAGAAAATGTACAAACAAAGCAGTGACTTTAAAATAAACATAAGCTTTACTAGATAAAGCATGAAATGGTCATGGAACTCACTACAGTGGACTACAGCATCAAAAGATGACAAAGACACATGGCAAAATGAGGGCTATAAATACACAGACTGATGAGCAAATGAGCAACACCTGAACACAATGAAACAATAAACCAATGAGAACGCAGCACATCTGAAAACAAAAGCACATGACATAAACACAATGGAAAGGTGGGAATCAAAGAGCCCAACCAAACACCAGCCTTACAAGTTTTTGTGACCTACTGTTTTTTTGCCTACTGCAGGGTTTCCCCAAACTCGGTGTTGGAGGGCCACTGTCCCTGCAGAGTTTAGCTCCAACCCTGATCAAACACACATGAGAAAGCTAATCAAGGTCTTCAGGATCAGTAGAAACTCAGATGTAGGTGTGTTTGATCAGTGTTGGAGCTAAACTCTGCAGGGACATGGCCCTTCAGGACCGAACCACCCTGGCCTACTACGTATGCGATTTAAGATGCAGCCAGTGGCTGGGTCCGAAATCTCCACTCAAACCACTACTCCCTACTCCCTATGTAGGGGGTAGGGAGTAGAGCACTATATAGTGAGCTTACCAGCATAATAGAAACACAACTTTCGGACAATACTTGATCATCTCTCAGTGCCGTTGATTACGTCATTGCTGACACCCGTCTTTTTTTACGATCAGTGCAATGCATGATGGTGTGTAGGGCTTGGGTTAGTGACCATCGGTTGTACTACTTTTCAAAATGCATTCTGGGATACATTGAGTGGACTATATAGGGTATAATCCAACACATTCTCATCCTTTAGCGTCATATAGAACACTATATGACAAAACGGCGCTATACTACGCACATGGCACCCGTTATCGTTAATATAACACGCGCTGTGATGGGTAGGTTTAGGTGTGGGTAGGGTAGGGTAGTCTCATATTACGCTATAGGATTTATGACGCCTTGGGTTTGCGTGTTTTATTAACGATAAAGGGTGCCATGTGCGTAGTATAGCGCCGTTTTGTCATATAGCGTTCTATGTGACGCTATCGGATGAGAACGAGTTGTATAATCATCATTATACATTCGTACGGCACTACAAAATGGCGAGCTCACTATATAGTCCACTGTATAGTGGGAGATTTCGGACACAGCCAGTGCTTTTGAACGAATCGATTAAATGAATGATCTCACTCATAATGACACTTGTCGCCACCTGCTGGTGTAAAAAATGTAACCTGTAAAAAGTCGCTGGAATATTCTTGCCACTATCGCACAAATTCTCTCTCATGAATCAAATCTTAGCACACAGACATTTACACACCCACAACACACATAAGGCATCACACTGCAGCTTTTCTGTGTATAAAAAAGATTATAAGCTGCATAACGTGTGTGTGTGTGTGTGTGTGTGTGTGTGTGTTGGGGGTTAATGCGATGACTAAAGTATAGATACCACCAGAGTGATATCAACCTCCTTTCCAACTTATTGTACTGTGCTGCTGTGAGTTGTATATATTGCAAAATGACAAGTTTCTCAGTACAAGTAGTTTTCATCTTACGGACATAAACAGGTCCGCTACTCGTGTCGGTGTATTGAGTCTTGGTAGTTTATTCCAGAACAGCAATCATAGAAACACCATTTAAGGTAAGGGTTCCATAGCGATAACAATCAACCTCGTACCGTCTTGTCGGTTTGGGAGTCTTTGTTGGTGTCACTGCATGGCACTGATGTATGACTTGCATTAGCTCAGAGGGAAAGTGTTGTTTTTGTTTGCCAGGATGGCTATGGATGGTACTCAGTCAACCCTCTCCTCGGGGTACGAAAGGAGCTGCTCAATCCCAAAAAGCCACTCATTATTTTGAAAATGAAAAAACTCAAATAAAACAAACATACAAAAAAAAAAAAAACACATAAAGAACAGAGCATTGGCTCAAATCAATATATCCATTTCCTCTTGGTAATGGAATCCGTTTGTAATAGCAGTCTAAACACAATCGATTTGCAATCTTCATGTTTTTCTTTCTTCTCTCTCCTATCTTTCTCTTATTACTTTTTTTTGATAATGCTTCTGCCTCCTAAAGGGCAAAGGGTACAGATTTAGATTCTAATTTGTGAAAATTGCATATGGAAGTAAAGTGTTTAATTTGAATAAAGTAGTGTTTTCTTTTATGCTCACTAAAAATTACAGTAAAAAAATGGTAATGTTGTGAAATATGATTACAATTTATTTTTTAAACTGTCTATTTCAATGTATTTTAATGTATTAAATAAAATATGTAATTTATTCCTGTGATGGAAAAGTTGAATTTTCAGCGTCATTACTCCAGTCTTCAAAATCGTGTCAAAATCATTCAAATATGCTGATTTGGTGCTCAAGAATAATTTCTTATTAATATCAGTGTTGAAAACTGATATTAGATATATTAAATATTTCATATTATCAGTAATATGAAAAACGTTTTTTTTAAATGTTATAACTGAGCAAATGACACTTAAAGACAGTTCACATAAACATGCATAAAACGTCCTTCATATTCATAACGTGTCATGTCATGTATTTTTTTTTAAAATTTCTTTACTGTAATTTTTGACCAATTAAATGTGTCCTTGCTGAAAAGTAAAAATAAATAAATAAAAATTGAATGGCAGTGTATTTATATGGAATATAAAATTAACAAAAAAATGCATCACTTTATTATTGATTCATTCATTAGTTAACCTTTATTAAAGCATTCAAAGACACATTGATGTTGACATAGTATTTTTTTATCATTATTATTTATTTTTTTTAAATATACCATATGGCATTTAAAACGGCACTTTGGATTTGCCTAGTGTTCCCGTTCCTCATGTGTTAATCCTGTCACCTGTTCTTCCTAAGGTGGATATGTGGAGCTGGGCAGGAGTGCAGATGGTACCCACATGGCCCAGACCCCGGCTGGCAGCAGTACCAGGAGCGTGAAAAATGCAGCTGGCCCTCTTGATAATGCCCAATGCCATATATACCACAAGGATACCACTGTCACAAAGACAGAGACCACAGGTCCAGGCCCTGGTGAAGATGATCACTTACCCTACTCTCTCATTGTTCATTCTGTTTCTCTCTTTGTTTACTAAGTGCATTCTCTGTGTTTGTGGTTACAGACATATCTTTGCCAGAAAATATGGATGGAATCCAGCCTCGGAACAGCAGTGGAAGGTGTCCCCTACAAAGCGGCCCGTTCATTACAGGCACGGGTCATGGCCCTCAGAGCCCGTGGTTGTTGCCGGCCAACAGTTTCCTGTGGTTTTCTGAGGTATAACCCAAATCTAAGAATTAACCTGCTGATTTTCAGTTTATTACAATGGTTTTGTAAATGCAATGAATGCGGGATGTGGTGGTACTGGACACACACTCTAATAAGCAAAGGTTAACAGTAGTGGTCGGCCAAGGAAAACTGACATCTTCACCCTTTATTCAAATGATGTTTCATTAAGAAAGTTCGGGAAGAACTTTTTTTTTTTTTTTGTACATAGCCGACTCACCGAGTTCCTCAACAGTTTTCTACATCCCTCCCTTTTTTTGCCAAATAATCTTGTCCGATAAGGACCTTAAAAAAAGTGTAGTGTGTGTGTCTGTGTGTGTGGGTGTATATTCCATTCTCGGTCCGAATCTATTTTCTTTGTACATGTTGCCACTTGGTCAACTCATCTTCAATCACAACGTTAATTTCCATTTCTATGCTGACGACCTCCAGATTTACCTTCCTGGGATTCTGAGTAATCGTTTTGCACTGGTTCCTCTCCATAACTGTCTTCTGGACATCAAACAGTGGCTTTCCCAGAATTCCCTTCATTTGAATGAAGGAAACCGCTGGATGGATTTTTATCATTAAATGATGGTTGTTTGCAGCCACTGACAACACACATTGCAGTACAATCAACTTGTAAATGTGCATGTAAGCATGAAAGCAATGCCAAAAGCTTAGACATTTATGTTAATATTTTTACCTTTAAAATTGATTCAAGGACCGTATTCTATTTAGAACCCCACTGAATTTTCTAAGAGTGGATAATCTTATTTTGCTGACTGTATGACCTTATCACTTTCCCTGAGGATGATTAGTTGCATGGTGGTGTCTGAATGAGTTTGTGTACGAGTAAAGTGAGAGGCATATTAAGATGTTTACAGAATTTAGCACAGTAGGTAACAAAGAACAGGAGGCCAATTAAACTGCCATGTTTGATGCCAGTCCAAGTTGATTGAACATTTGTAGCAAGCAGTGACTTTTAATTGATAGGTTGTGCTTTCTATGAATATTTTGATTATTCTATTTTTTTTTTTCAAAATGAGGTGTTACATATTTCTAGAGACTTATAAAGAGTTTAAAGAAACTTTCTTTTTGCTTCGTGACCAGCCCCGAAGAGTGTTTACACGAGCAGGCTGTGTGCTTTAAAACCAGGCTGTGTGCTGTTGCTAGGCTACACAGGTTTCTTGTTCTTAGGCAATTAGATTTTTCATCTGATATCAGGAAAACCATTATTTCATCATATAGGCATAATTTTATACTGGACAATCGTCCTTGTTGAATTTCTCCATCTTAAATTATTTATTTGGTTGAAAAGGGATGAGATTTCCGATACTGTTAAAATCTGAAATGAAATTGCTTTGGGCACTGGGCTGATGTTCTCCTATTTAGTCATAGTTCAGAGGACTGGTGGAAGTGCTATAGAAAAAGAGGAAGTGGAAGAGATAAAGAGAGAACTTTTCCTTAAAGTTACAAGATTTGAATGAGTTCTAACTTTTTTCAACTTAATAATATGTTGCATGTTGACAAGCAGACAGATGAAGAAGAGTATCGTTAACAAGCTAAAAGGATCGTCAAGATGTTGCTAAGCTACTGCCACCGCGCTGAACACAGAAAAATAATTGATTGATGACAGAACTCAGAACTTATGTATAAGAGAGTATATTATGCAGTTTGTCTAAATGGTGTACATAACCTAGTAAAATCAAGTAAAATACATATTAAAATATTACAATATTAGACTGGTCCTATTATGCTAATTTTCAGCTTTCTGACTGTGTTAGCATGTAATGCTGTTTGAGAATGACGTACACATTACAAAATTACTCGTTTAAATAATTCCCACCCAAGATAATAATAATTGGTCAAGGCTTGGCTGATTTGTGTTAGTAGTGTGTTGAAACTGACGAACTTGCAGGTATAGTAAGGGGCGTGACAATTTTTTAATATGCTCGATATGGTTAACCAAGCACAGTACATGGGTCTAGCTGACCAATCAGAGCACATCGCTCTTTTCAGAAGGAGGAGACAGAAGAAAGGTGCTGCAACAATATCAATATGTGAAAAATAATGCTTTTTGAACATTTAAGCATGGAAACTTATTTTTTATTCAACCAAAAAATGAAATAAAAAAATGCAGTGTTAAAGGAGTAGTTAAAAAAAAAAAAAACTTTTCCTGATAATTTACTCACCCCCATGTCATCCAAGATGTCCATGTATTTCTTTCTTCAGTCGAAAATAAACGAAGGTTTTTGATGAAAACATTCCTGTATTTTTCTCCATAGGCTAATGCACTTCAGCAAAAACTGCAAACTGCAAAGTTTTTTTTTTTTTTTGAAAGTGTAAAGTGTACTGTTCCTTTAAAGCTTTTGGTAACTATACTTACCTGAGTTAAATTGGTTTCCTTATATTGTCTCATCTTTTTCGAGATAGAGAGGCAGTCTAAAAACAAAATTGGAAAAGTTTACAGTAAATTTGGAGAAAAACGGTGTGACAAACCTTTTCAGACAAACCTTAAAGTCAAAAATGATGCAGAATGCAGAGGCACATAATGACCCAACAGAGAGATGTGTATTTATTCAATTGGTGATGTAAATAGAGTTAAGTTTTGGTCTTATTACCATTGTAATAAATGGTACCATTGCACTATTACCAAATTAGTATAGTGCTATGAAAGTGTACATATTTGCGTAACATTAAAAAAAGAAAAAAAATATTGCACATTAAAAAAAAAAGTTGCACAGTTCTCATAAATATGCACTTACAAAAATGTATGTAACAAACATTCACTTAACTATCTCTTCAGTCTGCATAAGCCTATCAGAGATATAAAACATTTAGCATTAGTATTCAGTTCAAGTCAGTTGATTTTATATTGTGCCTAAATGTTTAATGTCATCACTTCATGGATGGCCACCCTTGGGCTGGGTCTATAATTTTTATCAGACTCAAAACAAAAATTGTTTTTTTCTTCTTCTTCTTTAATGCTTTAAATGGATTGCTAATGAAATGCAACATAAGTTGTTTATTTTTATACCTTTTTTGTTTTTTTCAAAATGAATCAGGAACTTTTAAAGAAGCCTTTTGACAGCTCCTTCTTGAAACAAGTTCAAAATAAATTATTGTTAGCATGGTGGTTTGATCTATTTCAGTGTATTTTCACATCGTCTGCCTAATATATGATGTAGCTATCAGGATAACACTTAATAAAGCAACCCAGTTCCAACATTTATTTATGTACCAAGCCAGAAACATGTCACAGTGTCCCGGTTCCAAACAAGGCATCAGAATATCTCTGCCTGGCGTTATATTGGCATTTTCTTGGCTCTACTCATTGGCCATTGATTTTACTCTCCTTTTCTATATTCTTATTCTCTATAATTTATCCTCCTCTTGATTCTTTATGCTGCTAGAGTTAACTACGATCACATGAAGCATTGCGAAAAGGATAATCGAAATAAAAAATCATGGGTAACGTAGTGTTTCACCACAAATTCCATTGTTAAACAAGTTTATTTAAAAAAAAAAAAATAAGTATAGTTTTTTTCTTCTGGAATCAGACCTTCAGTAAATTTGGTGCAAAACCATGTAGGCTAAAACATATTTTCCTGTGTTTGCATTGTAATCGTTCGTTACATCTTTCCAGTGATTACAAGTGTTTACACCTTAATCATTTGAAAAATCAAAGATTTTTTTTTTAAATAAAAGGGTAAAATGTTAAAACTGTATTTTTTTAATTTTATTTTTTAAGCTATGGGCCTATATTAAAGAGAGATATTTAAATAACATTTTTTTTCTTCTTCATAAGTTTATCCCAAACTGGTTAAAGGAGCAGTTAAAAGACTTTTGCTGAAAGTTTACTCACCCCCATGTCATCCAAGATGTCCATGTCTTTCTTCAGTCGAAAAGAAATTAAGGTTTTTGATGAAAACATTCCAGGATGGGTTCAAAATGAACGAATCATTTCCCGAGTCAATTCTTGATGAACGACTTCGAACAGGAGAGTCACGAACGTACATCACAGAACAGAGGAAGGCGACCATTTGAAGTTATAAAACGTAAACTTTGTTATTTATATTTTAAACGAGCGATCGTTTCGCAAGATAAGACCCTTATTCATGATCTGGAATCGTTTAAAGCCCTTTGAACAGTTTGCAGTTTGCACTGAAACCGGTCTTTAGGACCTTGAACCGTTTGGTTCCCACTGAAGTCCATTATATGGAGAAAAATCCTGGAATGATTTCATCAAAAACCTAAATTTCTTTTCGACTGAAGAAAGAATGACATGGACATCTTGGATGAGATTATCAGCAAAAGTTTTCTTAAAAGTGAACTACTCCTTTAATAATGTATTATTGCAAAAATGTATGTCACGTCACTGACCCCGTGTACCAATATATCCATTAGACAGACGGTCGATGTGCTATTGTTTTACCTTTTGTGACAACTGCAAAGTAACACTGCATTCCCAAAATACTCTGCTGTCACGAGAACGGCTTCTTTACGTGTCAGACCCTTCACAACCTTACCTTACGGAACAATGGTCACAGATGTGAGGATGAATAGATTCGGAAGACAGAAGTGAAGGGCAGATGGATGAGCATTAGGGTATCGTGTGAGCGTGAGCGTACCGGTAGACGCACATGTAACCTGCGCTGCGAGGGGAACTAATTGAATATGGGAGATGCTATTTGTATGACTGTCTCTGGTGATGGATGCCCCTCATAAGAGCCTTGAAATTCGAGATCATTCTTCAATCTTCAATCTTCAGTTATCTGCACTTGCTTCCTCTTTCATTCCCTGCAAGCGTTTTGTACCATTTGTTTTCACTCTCCCTTTATCATACTTCACGTTTTATCATGCGATCATTAATCACACGCTGATGACATGACTGGAACACGAGCGCTTGTTTCTGTCCTCCGATGGCGTGCAAGGGTGAAATGAGGGCAGAGGTTCGAATTAGCTATGCATTATGGGAAGACGGCCCAGAAGCCTTTTGGGAAGAGACGATAATCGTGGACACCTCTGCCCTAAGCACCTGTGGAGGTGCGTGTATGACCGGCTGTGTCGTGGCCTTGGAGGCCGGAGGCTGTCTGAACGAATAGGCACTTTGCAGTAATCTGATGGTATTATTTAGTGAGGCGTTTGGCTTGGCTGATAGTAGTTTAAGTCACGTTGGTTATTGTGAATTATGAACCCATTTCTTTGACTCGCACACAGCCATTTGTATTCATAATTTGCATTCATTCATCACACCTAAAACTTTGTGGGCTGTGTAAGTACTAGGTGTGTGTGACTGAGAGTCTCTGTGGGTGTGTATGTGCCTGTAGACTTGGTTTATAAAGATGTATTATATGTACCTGAAAAGAGGCGAAGGGAAGATTGGGGTAAAAGTCATTTGGACACTAATAGAAGATCATTTTTGAGACACATTGTTAATTGATAATTAAGAAGTGTTGGCTCTGACTTTTAAAGGGCAACTAAACCCCTGGTCAGAGCCTGACTCCACCCACTGGCAATATTTGAAAAATGCTGAAAAAAATGGGCAGAACCCAGCGGAGATAGAGGGGACGAACCGAGGGCGTGCACCTGAGACCCGCAGTGAGTGACAGCTGCTGTCAGACTCTAAAATGGAGAGTTACCGGAGTGACGCAAGTAGCTTTACAAAAGATCTGTCATTTGAAGTCGAGGACTCTTTTCCCCCACCTTCACCTGAAGTGGAGGAGGGTGAATTTTCTGTGGACACAGGGCCATATCTTAACTCCCACATCGCGATCGGTGTCTGATGACTTTTTTTCGAGTTGATGTCAAAAGCGCACTCTCTGTTGGCATACATTCATATTGATATTTTGCCGCTAGGTGAAAAAATCCAGCAAAATGGAATCCAACTCCAGCCGGCACGTTTTTCGACCCCAGAGGATTAACTTTTAGCCTAACCAAAAATTGTGATTAAAGTATAAATGATCACTCACATCAAGACGCCGCTGCGGTGGTGGAGTCTATGCAGGAGGAGCAGTGTTTGGCACTGCATGTGGAGCTTGGAGCTGTGTGGAGAACCCCATGTCCATGTCTATTCCGTTCCCATCCAGGGGTGCGCTTCCCGAAAGCATCGTTAGCCAACTATGGTCGCAAGTTCCGTCATTATCAGCATAGTTTAACGAGTCTGTGTTTCCCGAAACCATCGTTCCAACGGACATTCGCAAACAGCATCGCAAAGTTGGGTGGTTTGAACAAGAGCTCTCGACCTGTGGTTAGAGGCATCGTTTCTCTATTGCATGACATTTGGAGGTAATAAATCCTTATCTTGAGCAAAATAAGCAAGCTGACATTCAGTACAACCGGTGCCTTTTATTTAGAATACATACAAGTGGAATTTACGTCTTTTAGTTTTTCAAAAGATTTGAAGTAACGTGTTTGAAGAGTGCGCATGTGCGAACGTGCTCTACTGTGTAAGAACGAGCCAAATATTGAGTCTGGTAATAAAGCAGAACTGAGAACAATTAGAAATAGTCCTCAGATGACATGTCTGTAATTTATATAAAACAAATCTAGCGTTAATTGGATCTCAAACAGTTTCATTAAAGGAGTAGTTATTACTCCACCACGTGCGAAACCAACGTGGTTGAACGATACTTTGCGACAGTGGGTTTCGGGAAACAGTTGTGACTAGCTAGTTGATTTTTTCAAAGATGCATCGTACTATAGTAGTGAAATATTGAACTACGTGATCTCCTATGCTAATTTGAAGCTATCCTAACTAACTAGGCTACACAAAATAATCTAAATAACTATATAAATGCTATGCTAAATAGATGCTACAATACTCTTTTCTGATTGTTTTCAATACTCGTAATTTCCAACTCCTGACTCGCAGTGGTTTTGACGAAATAAGATGTTTTTTTTTTAAACTGCCGAGGGCGTGGTAGCTTGTACCAAGGGCAAGGTGAGCTGAAACCTGCGTACGTCACGAAGAACCGCAAACATCCAATAGGAAAATTCAACTGCAGTAGCCACCGTTCAACCTGAAGAGGGCAGCACTAAGATGTTTTTTTACACCATATTGTAGAATAAAAACACTTTATACCCAAATGTCAAAAAAGTTACTTGAATCAATGATCAGCATTAAAAATAACACAGTCTCATCCCAAGACGTCATATAACTGACGTCTTGGGACGTCTTTTGACCATACGTCAACATCCGCCATTTTAAGGTACCCTTTAACGTCATGTTACATGACGATCCTGGTACGTCATACAACTGACGCTTTACCTTTAACGTCAGTTAGGTGACGGGGTAGGTTTAGGGGTAGGTTTAGGTCTGGGGTAGGGTTAGGATCCGATAACGTCATCTAACCGTCGTTAAAGGGTACCCTAAAAAGGTGGATGTTGACGTATGGTCAAAAGACATCCCAAGACGTCAGTTATATGACGTCTTGGGATGAGACTGCGCTGTTAAAAAAGCCCCATTCTTACAGATCATTAACTAAAAAAAGTTGGTTTAGGGTTTAGTTACCTTTTAAAGAAAAGACAGTGTCTTAAAACACAATGTTCAAGGTCTTATATTACATTATTTAATACTAATGTCCAACAATGTATATATAGTAGTGAGGTTATTGTTATAACTAAAACTAAAACCATTTTCATTTCTTTGAAATAGATAAACGAAATGTTGACTAAAATGAAATATAAATAAAATACTTATTTTATTTCAGCTAGTTGCCAAGGTAACGGTTCATATTTTCATTTAGTTTAACTTAAAAACAGAAGAAAAATAACAAAAAACAAAATATAAACAAAATCTAATTCAAAATATGAATAAAAACTATAGTATTTCATTTATATAAAAAATATAGAGTGCATTACATAATCATTTTTTATTATTTATGTTAAACAGGTAACAATTAAGGTTTTTTTTTTTTTTAATCATGGATTTGCATAATTTAAGGTTAGTTTGAATCCGGGAGAATGGTAAAACAAAATCTGCACATAAAGTATAGTTGAAAAATAGTAACAAATAAATTAAAAGGCTCAATAAAAGTTTCTAAACGTTTCTCTAATGTGACTTTTAGATACCAATAACAATAATTGCATTAGAAAAATCAAACCCTGGGACATAAATGTGTCTAAAGTTGAAGAAACTCCCGTATATATTTGTTAACGGAGGTGGAATGTTACACATTTTCCTCATAATGTGTAACATTAAACGATCTGTGCATCCCTATTAAAGAAGAACATGATTATCATTATCATTATCACTATAAGACCAAGATTACATTGTTGTAGACTATGTTGTTTTGTAGATGGCAGAAATGTTGAGGCCTGCTGTTTCAGCCTCCCTGAAATGCCATTCAAAACAGCACAAGTTTTCAACAGTTGTAGAGATAGATTTAAAATAAACATGTTTGCTCTTTCCACTACCTCTGAACTTGTGTGCGTACAGCTGAATCATTTATGAACGGCTCTGTTTTTGTGCAGGGCGAATCCCGTTTTTGAGAAAACAGATACAAAGGAGTGTCTGTGTGAGTCTCAGATCAGCTGTGGAGTAACAGCTGAAGTGTCTGATGATCTAACAACAGGAAGTAACTGCATTACCTCAGCGACACTGTCACATTCATGTGAATACAATATATGGCTCTGATGATATTTATGAGATGGGGAAACCAAAAGGGAGGTATAGGCTGCTTTAGATCAAGCCGCTTTGATGTCATGTCACGACTGTGAATCTGTGGTCTTATGCATCTGAGGCGCCAAGAAAAAAGAAAATGATCGCCCTTTCTCACATAGATGGGAAACAGAAAGGTGGTTATCTTCTCTTTATGCTTATTTTACCGAAACAGTGACATGAAACAGTGGTTGAAATCCAGAAAATTGTTGAGAGATTCTGCGAGAGTGGTTTGAAGTACCTCGTTTGATGTAAATATTCACCCCCACCACCTCTATTGTTATACGGAGCAGATAAACTCCAAAACAACCCCACAATGTATCAAATATACTGAAAAATTGTACATTAATATAACCCTTGTATTCAGTGGGAGATCCCAAGGCCATTTAAGGACTCGCAGAACTCAATGAGTTCTCGGAAATTAGGGCCCGTATGCATAAAGAACCTTAATGCAAAGAGCTCCTAGAGACACTTTTGGTAACACTTCATTTTACAGTGTCCGTGATACAGTGTTATTACGTTTGTAATTAATTAGTGATACAGTGTTATTACGTTTGTAATTAATTAGTAGTAGACATTGTAATAACATGTAAAAAAAAATGTAATTAATATGTAACTAAGTTATGGAACAGCCTGTATTTACAGACTGTAATTACACTCATGTAATAGGCAGCTACTATTACACATGTTACCGGTAAAATGTAACAAGTACTTAATATATTACTAAGGTAAAAAAAAAAGCCAAAAATGAAAATTCTCACCCTCAAGTTGTTGCAAACCTGTTTGACTTTCTTTCTTCTGCTGAAAACAAAGGAAGATATTCCTTCCAACAGTTGTTTGGCACCATTGACTACCATAGTAGAAAAAAAAAATACAATGGAAGTCAATGGTGCCAAGGTTCCAATCGTTCTTCAAAATATCTTCCTTTATGCAGCAGAATAAAGAAACTCATGCAGGTTTGCAACAACTTGAGGGTGAGTAAATGATCACAGAATTTTCATTTTTGGGTGGAGTATCCCTTTAAGCTCTGTGGGAAATACAACACAAATTCATTGCTCCGGCCTACGTTATTGACACCTTCTGCTTATTCCTTGTACAGGTGGACCCCATGTATATGGTTGCCAACACCCTATTTCCCTCCAATCTTCTGCCTCCACCAGGATTTGGCCTCAATCCATGCTATATTGTTAGAGACTTTTCCCTGTGGCCTTATCAACATGGCAACTGGTAAGAATGCTGTTTCACAGTTGTGATGTCACCTCCCATTGCCAGGAGAATGAACAATTAGCTCAAATGAACATTGACTAACTCGCCTATCACAACAGGTGCAGTAATCTCCAAACCAATTGTATCTGTGATATTTTATTTATTTATGTGTTCATGTGTTGTATTGTTTTGTTTCCTTAAATATCACTTCATTGATTAAAAGCCACACTCTAAAAAATGCTGGGTTGTTTCAACCCATGGGTTGGTCAAATATGGACAAATCCAAATGTTGGTTTACATTTTTTAAAGGAGAACTCTGGTCAATTTTAACACTGAGTCTTTTTTTGTACATTTGGAGTGCTGTCAGTACAGACAAAAACGACAAAAATCGGTGTTGCCTACACCGTGTTATTCTCTTTTTAATATTCACACCCTGTTGACTTCAATGGGGCATGTTCTAAACCTGCTTTTAGCCTCTTTACATCCTTGATTTGTCATTACGAGTGCACAGCCATGTGAGTGGTGTTATTAAGAGTGACCACGGTCAATCTGACTGCAGTAGATGTGAAAGATATTAATAAAAATGATGTTAGTTCAGCTAGTTCACATACCTGTATTTACTTCCTGTTTTCGGTCAAAGTCCACAGTAGTCGATTGTCGAGTTTGTGTGCGTGATCATTGGTAACTAAGCAAGAGTGGAGACTCAGACTGTCAGCTGTTAGCTGATGACGGTGCTGTGTGGTGTTCTGAGAATATCCGAATATCCGAATCAGATGTCGACAATTGACTACTGTGGGCTTCGACAAAAAACAGGAAGTAAATACAGGTTTGTGAGCTGGCTGAATTGACATCATTTTTATTAATATCTTTCACATCTACTGCAGTCAGATTGACCGTGGTCACTCTTACACTACTCGTATGGCTGAAATGACAAATCAAGGATGTTAAGAGGCTAAAAGCAGGTTTAGAACATGCCCCATTGAAGTCAACAGGGTGCAAATTAAAAAAAAAGGATAACACAAGTGTAGGCAACACCGATTTTTGTCGTGTTTTTTGTCTGTACTGACAACACTCTACATTTACAAAAATACAAGCTCCATGTTAAAACTGACCAGAGTTCTCTTTTAATTCCATTTTTAAACCCAACAATTGGGTTCATCCATATTTGACCCAACCATTGGTTCAAACAACCCAGCATTGTTTAGAGTATAAAGGTCAACATAAGGTCAGCACAAAATGAGCATGTTTAACTACATGTATGGTCCTGCTATATTAAAAGCTTATGTGGATCAGATTCATGCCATTGCTGAATAGAAACCATAATTACAGGCATTCAAACCATAATGGGAAGGGTGAGGGTTCATGTAAAAACTCAAACCTATCCATAAACCACTGATGCAACAAGACATCTACGAAGCTTTTGTTTATCCAACGATCATACTACACATCTCTATTGTTGAATTAGTGTTAATTCTTCCTATCATCTTATACCCTCAGTGTCATCTTTTTCCAGTCAATTCAAATCAGTCGGCGGCGGGCAGACAGTGCTCCACGTGCCGGGAGAACGGGAAGGTTGATTTGCTCTGTTCTTTGAGGGGGAAATTGTAGCACGGTCTGCATCAGTGAGAAGGTGAGGTGAAGTGTGCTACATCATATTTCACGGGTCATCTGCGCTCCACAATGAAGCCCTCGCCAAGCAAAAGCACGCTTGCTCAAGTATGAGAATGTGCACGGTGACGTTTGTAACCTTCCATTGTCTTTTTTTAAGTGTGACTGCAGGCTAATTCCACTCGCGAGATGCGCCGCATTGTGAATGACACATGCGATTTTGTTGCTTTTAAAGCCTTTCAACTCAGCACTTATGCGCTTATCAAAGATTAAAAAAAAAATCCTAATTCTGCTTGTTTAGAGATGAAAGCCATAAAATGATCTGCCTCTGTGTTTCTATGGGCTTGCAATTAAAGATAATGGGACAACATTTTAGGGGAAACTTCGAAAAGTGACTCATGTTTTCTTTTTTACACTAAAATTAGAGAAACGAGTCAACAAACGTTTATTGCAAAAAGCTGAAATGGAATGCTTACTGAAAATGCCATTGGTAAAAGCAATAGATACACAACAACATATTTGGAATAATATCAACTCAAAAGATGATTGTCATGGCCATGAAAACAAGTTTGTAGTCATCTTATCCCCCAAGCTTTTATATGACCGCTTTCTTTGTCAGTCTCAGCAATCAAGGTTGACTCACTTGAGCACAGCAAGAATGATCCGTGATATACTGTAGCGAACACGAATCCCTTGGTTTATGTGTTTGGCTTGTCAAAGACCATTCTTTCTTTGACATACAGAAACACAGTAGCTATGTGTCAATAGAAGTTGAGTTCAGGTTAAACCTCAGAACTTTTCACCGAGACTCCAGAGAGGACATCCCTCTACAATGCGGCAAGGAAGCACAAAAGGAATTTTGACAAGGCCAAATCAGGATGAGAAAAAACAAATAATATACAGTATACCACAAAACAATAAGATGAAAAGAAAACTCAAGACGTTGGTTGATATCTTTATGCCGCTGCATTGCTTCAATACGCCGTACAGTATGTGGTCCTGATTATTACGCCAGCGAGGAACACAAGAGCCTGTCTATCACCATCAGTTTTATGATGAGTCACTACCAGTGAGATTTCTGCCTCTTCATGGCATCTGCTGCCAAGTGCTGCATCTGTGATTTCACATTTTTTTGGGCCGCATTATAAAGCTGTAAATGTCCTACACTGCCAACAATTAGTCACTAGTGATTATCTGGAATCAGTTAAAGTAATTATTACAATAGTAATTATATTAAGCAGGATCAGGGTGGGCTTTTTGAAACAGAGTATGTGGGGGGTGATGATCCAGGGGCCTTAGACCTGGTCTCAGCATTTGAAAATCAAGGCCCTGCATACAGTGTGAGCTTACAACTAAAGCCTCGGGTCCTTTCGCACATAACTGACTACTTGACGCTAACTGACGGACTCTTGCCACATACTTTACTATTCAAATGTTTAAAATACTTGGTAACACTTTATTTTGAGGTGACGTAGTTATATGTTACTACATGTACTTACTATAGGGTTAACAGTATGCATAATTACAAGTAACTAAACCTAAACCAAACCCTAACCGGAACTCTATAAGTACACTTAGTCTATTAATATTACTTTGTTCTTTTTTTTTTTTTTTTTTTTTTTTTTTTTTAAGCACAATGAATAACAAAGTGTATTTATTCTGAAAAATAAAATGTTGTACATTTATTTACGTATCATTCACGTTATGCCTTTATCCAAAATATTATAAATATGTTTCAAATATGATCAGAATTAATAAAAAAAAATAAGTTGTTTTATGTGAAGTTGATGCTAGTTGATTATTTCTGTTTTTTAATAAATAAATATTGAACTATTATTTAAAAAAAAAACAAAACAAAAAAAAAAACATTGAACTACATAAAATAATTCTCACAACATCTATATCTTTAAAATGTTTTTGACCAGAAATGAAATGATAATGTAAAATTGGGTACTTATTTAATGGTATTATTATTATTATATTCATGTATTTATCATAATGTTAGTCAAATTTAAATGATCAAATATAATATCATTATCAAAAAGCAATGAATAATAATATTAGATAATAATATGTATTATTTGAAAGTAGTTTATGGTTTAGATATGATCCACCGGATCCCAAGGGCCTAGTTGCCAATAATAATAATAATAATAATAATTCCCAGTTAACCACTTTATTAATCCATTTATTAATAATAATTTATATATATATATATATATATATATATATATATATATATATATATATATATATATATATGTGTGTGTACGTTTAACATATGTATGTTTAACATTTTTGTGATGATTGTAGTAATATATCTATGTGGTTTTCTCATTATGATATATTTAAAGTAAACAATAACTGTATTATTATTATTATTATTATTTAAATATTTTATAATATAAAGAAATGTTCTCTTTGAAACCCTTTTATGGGCTGGTGGCTACAAAATCAAGTGCCCACTATGTGGCCCTGAGCAGGACAACATCATGTCACAATGTGAAGTAGCATCTTTTCAGACTAAGTGCCCTTTCGGCCTTTCTTTTTGCGAGTTTCCCTCTGAACAAAAATTTCATCATCATGCACTCAAAACTTGATCGCTCCATCTGCAGCAGGGACACTAATAACCTGGAGCGCAGATGCGCACCTGAACAGCGGCCGTGACGAGCTGAGCGTGCGATCAATCAATAATACAGCGCCCTTGCAGTGCTGCTCAGATCATCTTCCCCCTGCCCTCCAGTGTCTGAAATATTTAAAGCGCTTGACATCAAATGAATACATTAATTTTAATTGTGCACATATCAGCTCTCGATCAGAGCAAGCTGCAAGATCTCGTAAGGGACGCTGCTTTTCTCTGCATATTGGTGGAAAGTGTGTAAATAACACACACTCATACACTACATTAGCACATGTTGCTTTGACCTCTTTAGGTTGGAAGCCTGTACACACCTCCAAGTGGAACAAAGCTTACTTGCACTCCCCATGCTCTTAGCCCATGTGGGACGGTTAGATAGGAGCCTCGGGCCTCATAATATAAAACATATAAACGAGCAAATAGAATTATATTGCATCAGAGCATACTAGGAAAAGTTTACAACTACAAAATATACCCTCTCAAAATGGTATTTGTAAAAGTTTGACTGATTTAGAGATGATTCAGTACAGTACATTGGGAACAAAGTGATTGTAAAAAACTAATACACAGATTTTCAGCGAAAAATAACAATTGTTTAAAAACGGGAGGGTAATCTCACCATGGAAACTGCACATTCACTATTTATTATCCAAAACATAACTTCTTCTTACCAATATAGTCATTTCTGCAGGCACACTTTGGAGGAGGGGCAGATGCAAACCCTGAGAGGGGAAGAGATAAAGAGAAAGGGAGAAAGAAAACAAATAAGAGTGATGTGTTTTGGCCTATATGCCTTTATCAGCATTGCTCACTCAGTATCCCTGCTCCTGTGGCCTCATAAAAGCATTAGATGGTGTGAGTGAAAATATATGTTAGGCTCCGCTCTTTTCAATCATAACTCATCAGAGATCGGCCTCAAAAACAAGAGCATGAGCAAGCATGCGGTGCAGAGAACAGAACGGCGACCGACAGGCTCGGGAGAGAGAGAGAGAGAGAGAGAGCAGGCCGAGGTGAAAAACTTGAGACTGTAGAGAGCATTCAATTAAGACCTGAACTGCAGGCTTCATTAAGCGTGAGAAGGCAATGAAAATGACCATCCATCAAAGCGAAGTGCCGGGGCCAAGGCAGCCTGCAGATACAGCCTCTGTGATATGCTTTTATGACAATTCGCTGCGGCCAGCTCACAGAATGCACAGTGGAGTACAGTGCCGCCACACTGCTCTTCACCACGGACTCTCTCTCTCTCTCGTTCTCATGTTTACACAGTTATAATCCTACTTCTTTTCTCACTGTGGGAAGTAGTTGTCCCACAGACAGAACAAAAATAATCGGTAACATTTTATTTGAAGGGGTGTGCATAAGACTGACATGACACTGTCATAAACATGACATAACACCTGTCATGAACATGAAGGAGTCTTTATGAATGTTTATGACTGTTGTCATTAAGTGTCAGTCAGTAAATGATGACACTTTTAATGCAAAGTTGACATTGTTTAAAATGTCTTTGCTATGACAACTTGACATTAACCAAGAAAAAAATGTCTTTGTTATGACAAATTGACATTAATCAAGACACAAATGTCTTTCTTATGACAACTTGACATTAACCGAAAATCATATCCTGTCACAAATATGTCATTGCTGGTCTAATTATCAAACTTAAAGAAGTTATTTAGCTTTGTGTTAACATTACATTACCCTGTCATATGTGTTGGTTGGTTTTAACTTATGTGTTGGTTGGTCATGACACCATTATAACTGTGAAATGAATACAGTATTTTACTTGTCCTCAAGTAAAGTGGAACACATTGTACTAGTTGTAAAGATGTCATTAAGGGTTATTACACTGTCAAATGCTTTAACAACAATGTCATTAATATTTCCCCTTACCTCAAGTAAAGTGGAACACATTGGACTAGTTATGATTTCTTAGTTAATGTCAAGTTGTCATAACAAAGACATTTTAAACAATGTCAACGTTGCTTTAAAAGTGTCATAATTTACCAAATGACACTTAATGACAACAGTCATAAACATTCTCAAAGACTTTTTTATGTTCGTGACAGGTGTTATGTCATGTTTATGACAGTGTCATGTCAGTCTCACTGTAAAAAAAAAAAAAAAAAAAAAAATCAAGATTTGTTATCACAACATTTTTTCTTTTGTCAAATAAACTTAAATAATTTATTTAGTTGAGATAACTTATTATTTTGAGTTTCTGATGATTAAATTAATCTCCTTCATTGTATTAACTCACTTTTTCCAGTTCAATCAACTAAAAAATTTAAGCCAACCAGGTTACTTACTTTTTTAAGTTAAGCCAACAATATTTTTTTTTTACAGTGTATGCACAATCCTTCAAATAAAGTGTTACCAAATAATCTTTTACTCACCTTAATGTTATTTCAAACCCAGAACCTGATATCACCAAGTGCAATGTGCTACTATATCAACGTTCCATTTGACCAATCAGATTTGAAGGACAAGTTTACAGTGTATGTCAAGTTTAGGCTTACAACCAGGGCTAGGTGCCTCTACATCAATGTTGTCCATTTGATAAACATGTTGACCTAGGAAGGCATCAGGACTAACCACTCATAGGGTGTGTTTACTTGGTAGGTTTGGTCCGATTAAAATAAACCCTTGTGGGGTTCATTTGAATAAGTGTGAAAACTGCCATCCGAAACCTGTGCACCAAACAAGTGGACTGAGATTCCTGAAAAAGTGGGTCTCGTGCTTCCAAACGTTGCTTATTTCTGTTTAGTTACGGCAACAGAACCACGTCTTCTTATCTAAATGGTTCAGACGGTTTCATGATCAGCTGATTCATTGGAAATCAGATCAGATGTGGGGTGCATTTCCCGAAAGCATCGTTAGCCACCTATGCTCGCATGTTCCGTCGTTATCAGCATAGTTCAACAAGTCAATGTTTCCGAAACCATCGTTCCAACGAACATTCCCAAACAGCATCGCAAAGTTGTGTGGTTTGAAAGACAGCTCTCGACCTGTGAGAAGCATCGTTTCTATATTGCATGAAATTTGGAAGTAATAAATCCTTATCTTGAGCAAAATAAGCAAGCTGACATTCAGTACAACCGCTGCCTTTTATTTAGAATACATACAAATGGAATTTACACCTTTTAGTTTGTCAAAACATTTAAAGTACACATCTGCACTTTTGAAGAGTGCGCATGTGCGAACGTCCTCTACTATGTAAGAACGAGCCAAATATTGAGTTTGGTGATAAAGCAAAATAACTGAGAACAATTTGAAATAGTCCTCTGATGACATGTCTGTAATTTATTTTAACAAATCTAGCATTAATTGGATCTCAAACAGTTTCATTAAAAATAGTTATTACTCCACCAACGTGGAGAAACCAACGTGGTTGAACGATACTTTGCGACAATGGGTTTTGGGAAACAGTCGTGACTAGCCAGTTGATTTCTCCAACGATGCATCGTACTATGATAGTGAAGCAGTGAGTTATGTCGTTGTACAGGAAACGCACCCCAGAAAGATTTTTTTACGAAAACTTTGCCACACGCCAAGGAGAGCTATGCTGCAGAATTTGTCTATACTTTTTTTTTTTTTTTTTTTTACCATTCCTCACACAATGCTATCGAATGGCTTTAGAAGACTTACAGTGCAGCATTTTTTTTAATCATTTTTTTACTTTTTACATTTTTTTTATTTGTTTGATTATATATTAATAGTGCTTTTTGGTTATTTTGATAGTTTGTCCATGAAAATCTTTCAAACGATCACCTTTTGTGTTCCACAGAATAAAAAGAGAATGTCTTCTGGGAACCGACAAAAGAAAAAGTTGACTTTATTATTAGTATTACTTTTGTGTGAACATTTTTCTCTCCATTCTAAGTCTCTACACTTTTTGATTCCCACTCTCTCATATTTCCAATGCTTAAAATTTTAACTAAAAGCACCAGTGATGGATTCAGTCGAAATACAGAAACCATGAGACATTATTGAGAAATTTTAATGAACTTATACATGATTCTCTTTATTCATATCGCCAAATAAGAGCGTGTTTCACCATGGGGGCCTGCGTCTAATGCGGTAACAGAACTGCGTGAGGTGGTCGCAGAACATCAAGCGTTTTCTCGACATGAACCTGAACACAAACGTAGTGATCAAAAGTTGAGCCTGGATCACAGGCCTGATTACTCGCAGATGGAGAGCGCTCGCGGGTGTGTGTCTGACTGTAATGCTTTTCTCATTCTGGAATGACTGATGGAGTTACTTTACCTCCCTCAATGCCTCCTGCCATCTGAACATGCACAACTCTGACACGCAGGGAGCGTACGGCCTTCTGTCATTTAAATCTTCATGTGAGCCTCCAGCTCTTCACAGATGCAATACCACAGTTCGCTGTGACATGATACACCATATCAAAATCAGGGGCGCCTGCAGAATTTCATCTAGGGGTAAGCACATAGGCTATAAAAACAGGGGCGCGTTTCCCAAAGCCAACGCTTATGGTCGCAAGTTCCGTCTTTAACAATAGAGTTCAGTGGAAATTGAGATCATAGATGGCCACCAATGCTTTCGGGAAACGCACCCCAGCACATCATTTTATTGTGTTGCAGTGTAATTAAAATTTCACAGCACAGCACAGCAGTAGTTTTCAAGCAGATGTACATAATTGCCATCATATCCACATGTGATGGATATCTCCATAGCACTGTCTTTATGCTTTTCAAAATGTCTGCACTTTTTATGTAATTTTTTGTTAAGTGTTTATGCATTGGTTTAGTATGGAAGCGTTTTTTTTTTTTTTTGCTCTGTTTTTTATTAATTAATGATTTGATTATCTCAAAAATTATGAGTATTCATAAAAACAGAGTGAAAAAAAATGTTTTTCAAGAAAAATATATTTCATGATTCTGAGATAACTCATTATTTCAGAAAAAAAAAACAGAGCAAAAACCTTTTTTTCCATGAAAAATTTGAAATAAATTTGAGATAATTAACTTGTTAATTCAGAAATACAGAGTCGATTTTTTTTTCTTCAAGTGAATGCAATTACGCTTCCGTAGTTTAGCATCAAAATTCTTTACATTTTATAGATATAGAAACGGCTGATCAAACGATATACACTATAACACACCTTTCTTTGTAGTGTAGACACATTTTTGATACTTATTTAAATATTTTGACAAACTAGATCTAGACTAATCCTATGATCTTATGTCCTACAAAATTATTCAAAAGTTTGGGGTTGGTAAGTTTGGGATTTATTCATGTTTTTTTTTAAAGACATCGATCTCACCAAAGCTGCATTTATGTGATCAAAAACATGTTAAAAACAGAAATATTGTTAAATGTGTTTACAGATTAAAATAAACTGTTTTCACTGACTGTTACTGTTTCTATTTTCACGTATTTTCAAATGCAATTTATTCCTGTCGGCAAAGCTGAATTTTCAGCATCTTCAGTATCACATGATCCTTCTGAAATCATTCTAATATGCTGATTTGCTGCTAAAGAAACATGTATTATTATTAGTAGTATTGAAAATAGTAGTACTGCTTATTAACTGATTTAAAAAAAAAATCAGGATTGTTTAAATTTCAAAAGAACAACATTCATTTAAAATAGTTTGTAACTGTATTTACTATCACTTTAGTCAGTTTAATGTGTTCTTACTGAATAAAAACATTATTTCCTTTAAAATACTGACCCCAAACTATGGTTTATTTGATTATTGAACAACCTTACTTGAGTTATTTTCCCTTGCTGCTTATTAGAAAATAAACAGACAATCCAAATATAGCAAACCTTTCTTCTTAAATGGATGTGGTATAGATTTCCAAAGCTGGACAGAGAGAAGGAGACAGACAGCGGGAAGCTAATGACTCATTACTGCAGCATTTAGATGTTTCATATCCATAGGACTACCGGGAACCTGTGGAGCTTCATATAATAACTTCACGAGAAGCTCATTATAGCCAAGGCTGATAAGCAAAACCAAACAATCAAACCATTTAGATCAATAAACTCCACAGAAATAAAGCCCTACGGATTCCCATGGGTAAGCTTGACCCTGCAGGATAGAGTCACATAAGCAAAGTGTCTGACCTCAGGGTCACAGCCTTCACTCTTGGTTCAATTGCTTGGTCACACAATTACATACACACCACTCAAACAAACAAGCTGATTTCTCACGATAAACAAACTCAAATGATCACTATGCCCATCTCAGACTGAATCCAGGTGTGTCTAGGAGTGGATTTGATTTAGATAAATGAGTCCAAAGGATCTGTTTTCACTTACTGATACTTTCCCAATACTCTATTGCACTCGCTGCTCACAGCCATCTGTTTCTCTCGCTGTCGTCGCGCACAAAGTGAAGAGGTGCACAGGTGTTGTTTCTTATAAAACGCTCATTGAGAGTGACTCTTCCCACAGCCATCTCTGTCAATCAACGCCTTCAGAGGATATTTTTGTCTCCAGATTTATCTGCGTAATACTTGTTTGACAAGATTTACATCGAGTTTCTTCAAAATATATTCAGCCTAACCATGTTGTCCTCACAAAAAAAATATTCACTTGAGTAAAGCTAAAATGAGACTCTTCGCTGGCACATCCCCAGTACAGCGTATATTATATCCACTGGTGACTGGAGGGAAGCTGTAAATCCGGGAGCAATCTTTTGGGGTTTGTTTTTAGAGTTAATGGATGAAATAGCACACATTTCACACAGCCCTGTGAGCATTTGAGTGCATGCTGCATTCTGGATGAATAATGAAATACCTACACACCTAAACCTGCAGTCCACATTAGATTGTGAACTCTCCTGCAGCCAGGTTAAAATACAAACTACACAAAAAGTGTCGCAGATATGCAGGTTTTTACCTATTTAGTAAATTGGATATAGAAATACTATTTATTCTATAATACTGTTTTTGCTTTTTAATAGTAAATATAAAATTGAATATACCACTACGCCATTTCGTGTTCGATAAACAGCTGATTTTAAAGGGACTCTACAGTGTTAATATTTCTAACATGCAGTCAGACGTGACACTCAACAAACCAAGCCAATTCAGATATTTCATGTGTTCCAGCTCAAGCACACCTGGTGCAACTAATGAAGCCCTTTATAAGTTTCAGGTGCGCTTAATGCCTTGGTGCGCTTAATACCTTGTTCAGATTACACTTTTTTGTCTATTACGATAGTCACTGTGTCAGATTACGCGATTTTGACTCCTAAAATCTTGTCGTGTCGTGGACAAGACACGTCAGACTACACGTTGGTTCCTGACTAGTCATCACATGCAGTCTTTTAATCGCATTCGTGATGTCATCGAGAAGGCAAAACGAACCAGAAACGAACATAAACAAACGATGAAGCTGTGAGTGTTGTATTGGCTGTCCTGTGTTCAGAAAAAAAAGTAAAAAAAGAAAGAAAACCCGACAATGGACACGGTACCCTAAAACGGCGGATATTGACGTATGGTCAAAAGACGTCCCAAGACGTCAGTTTTAAATGACGTCTTGGGATAAGAGTGCGCTGTTTTATGTGTTCATTGCAAACATTGTAAATTTTGCCAATAAACCTGTATTTAACTGTGTTTAACTTTTGTCCCTCTAGCAGTTAAAAAACAAAACTAAAAAACATGCATTTTGCAGGAGAACATTGTTTTGGTTGTGCTTGAGCGTTGTGTGACTGTGTGGTTGAATAAGGTTCAGTTTCATAACTAAAAAGAGCGGGATATTATCCTACCTCTCATAAAACATTCAATCCTTGGCTTAAGAGATATAAGCAGTTTATTTGGAAATGACTTCACAAAAGATAATGCTTTAGAGCAACAGAATTTAATCTGTTCAATAAAATATCTTACTCACCTGTTGAGTAATAAAAAACGGCATCTCCTTTTACAACATTTCGCTTTTACAACATTTCAAATGCTTGGTATCTCCGAAAACCCAAGCCAATGTTGATTGAGTGAAGATTGAGAGAGGCCCGGCCTGGGCTATTTTAATGTTTTGTTTTATTATGTGTGGCGGCAGTCAACCGTGAGGGACTGCCATCTTTACTTACATTTTTGTACACATCACAATACCTAAATTGTACAGAAAAAAAATCATGTTGTTGTGTTATTAATGTTAGGCTATTACGAAATCTCCCTTCCATAAACTTTTTTTCAGGTCCATTTGCATACTTGACTTGAATATTTATCCTACTGTTCAGTTGGTTTATAGAAATGAGACTTGAAAAGTTTTCTTTCATTTCACCTAACACAAGGGAGATATTCAAATCATTTATCGTTTCTGACACACAGTACATTATGTCTTTGGTGTGTGTGTGTGTGTGTGCAAGAAGGAATTGTTCTGTTAATCTCTGTGTCTTTTCGCTCCACTTAAACAACTTGCAGAGAAGAATGACATTTTAATACTTTTTGCTCCCATTAACATAGATTGTTTTCTGAACGGACGAAAAATTAATCTTTCAACCTTGCTGTTTCTTTTCGCATTATCAGAGTTGTAGCCGTGGCACAATATGGTGCTAGTATTACATTAGACAAGCTAAATGATAACTATTCCAAACAATTCTTCAAATATATATATATATGTATAACATATACAAATATTATTATAATGTAGGAATATAAATACGTAGACAGTACCCAGTGAACCTAAAAAGGGCACTAAAGGTAATCTTCCGGTCTTTGCATTAAACTATCAAATCATATAATGTTTACTTTGCAAGCATTAGTTAAGCTCTAGCAAAATTAAACATTAACCATCCCTTTTCAGAGACCATCTTTTGGGGGGAAATCATTATTATTTAATGTACATGACTGGCTCTTTGGCATGATTCAATACACACGGATAGACCTTTTCATCTGGTGGCTGTCGAGGTGTGTTAAGAAAGTGCCAGACGATGCCCTGAGGAGCTCTTAACATTTGAACACAAACATGAAGCGCAGGCATATATTTTATACATTAGCCACGGTAATGCTGACTTACTGGTTCACTAAAACTCCTGACATTAAACATATAAAATGAAAGCAGTAGAAGGAATAAAATGAACAAATATGCTCAAGAGTCTCCTTTTTTTCTTGAACTCCTTTTGTGCCCCTTCGCCATAGATGTGCACCTTTTTTATTATGTCACTCTCCTTTTCGTGGCCCCAATCTTCCTTTAATCGCTTTTTTTTTAACCTGTAAGAATTCATCTTGCTCTCTTCAACCATC
The DNA here is from genome assembly GCA_038021265.1 of Cyprinella venusta. NCBI lineage: Eukaryota > Metazoa > Chordata > Actinopteri > Cypriniformes > Leuciscidae > Cyprinella > Cyprinella venusta. The sequence continues at coordinate 8,372,239 of CM075878.1, forward strand.
CTTATTTGGCTTCCCATCCTCTCAGCCTGGCCTAGTTTGAAGGACTCAGTCAGTACTATAAGGATTTCCCTGCGAGTGCTCGCCCCATGGGAACGCCATCAATCTGCACCCACTGCCCTCTCTTCATCTTCCCATGCCTTCCAAAAAATAGTTCAGGCTAATATAACACACACTGTGGCAACTGCTCGCAGGCTTGTTGTTCCACCCCAAAACACAACCTTCAATTTCAACACCGGCCGCCCTAATGCACTCAGCAGCGGTTCAGACTGGAATTACTTTTGCATGAATATCCGCTAAAGGTGATATGGGTTTTCCACAGCACTGCAACATCTGAAACTTACTTAAACTCTCTGGCTGCCAAGATTTCATCATTGAGTGAGGGATTACTGTTCAGTTTGATCTCAATGGCACAAGAAATATCAATCGTGTTTTAATGGAGAAAAAAAACGGTAAAACTTGGACATTCTACTAACTATAAGTAACTTTGCAACTACATGTCAACTGAATCTACTAAACTGAAACACCTAAACCTAACTTAACAGTCTAATAGTCTTCTACTAATACTGACAGTCTACTAGTAGCCTACTACTATTGAGAGTAAGTTGACATATAGTAGTTGCAAAGTTACTTAGTAGAATGTCAAACGCCTGGTTCAGATTACACGATTTATCCCGATTTTGGCACGATCTGTTTGACGTAGGGTGTCATGGGGATTCGTAAACGACAACGGGCGTTAGGCATTGGGTATCATCTCGTATAGTGTGTCATAGTGGGCGACAACCTACGTCGTGTCTGCAATGCTTCATGTCATTACGACAAAAAGACTAGCATGTTTATTTGTTTTTAATGGTCGTCCATGACTGTTCCGTCACATGTATGAGTTTGACCAATAGAAGCACAAGCTTTTCCGTACACAACTTTCAAAAATGGCGAAACGAAAGAGGGGCGATGGTGCTAATGTTAAAACTAAAAGTAAAAATATATAAGAAAACCATATTTTACCTCAAGTTCTCTTTGGAGGATTGACAGCCCATATTTCCTCTTCGAGCAATCCAGGAGCGTGTCCATTGTCGTTTTTTTTTCTTTTCTTTCTTTTTTCACTTTTTTTCTGAACACAGGACATCCAATACAACACTCCCCGCTTCATCCATTGTTAGTTTCCGGAAGTCACTCGCTACTAGTTTCGCTAACAGACAAAAAAAATGTCGTGTAATCTGAACCAGGCATTAAGTGGACCATCGAAATAAAGTGAAGCTGAAAACCTGCGCTGAAACAGAGAGAAAAAAGAAACAGTTTTTTACACTAGAGAATGTATTTACTTAAACATTTTCTAACTAAACTGTCTGTGTGTGATTGATTAGCTCTGAAAAACGATTCAGTCTATGAATGGTTTTCTGTCTGTGAGCCTTTATCATGATAAGACCTAAATAAATAAATAACGGTAGGGGACACATCACTTCCAGACTGATAACGATGTCTTTAGCAGGAAAGGTAAATAATTTGGATAAACGTCTGATTTCATTGCAGGACAAAGCCTCTTCCAATGCTGCTCTGTCCGATATTGATTTGGTTCTTTTGGTCATTCCATCAAGCCCAATACGGTTCACATCTAAAGGACTCCAACCCTTTTCTCAATGTCCCACCCTTATCCCTCTGGAGACAGGGGAGCTCCATCCATCACTGCCCTGAAAGAGTGCACCTCCACCAGCTATCGGTCTGACCCATCAGCCCTGACTAGGAGTCTGTCTGATAAACACAATGATATGCTGTCACCCTTCTGATTTGGTGTCCCAAAACTGATCCTGCTCTAAACACACACATGCTATTTTCTTACTGTCCCTTACACATGTTACATAAACTGAGGGAAAATAAGAAATGAACACACATCTGTTAACCATATTTGTATCTATTAGAGTAATTTATTTCACTGTGTGTGGGTCAAACTATCATTGTGTAAGAGGAAAATAAAGAGACAAGTAGAGAGGAAGGGACACATTTAGAGGACAAAGTGGATAAATGGAAGACAAACCGACTTTTCAGACCTGCTGCAGGACAGAACGGATCTCCAGTTACTGTGTAATACATCACCCTTCTCTAATGTGGTAATTCTGTTTCATATTAAATAAATCATTGTTTGTATGTTTCCTTGAGACTTAACACTATGTTATGTCTGTATTGTTGAGTAACTAAATTTGACTAAATTTTAAGGACATACAATGGCATTCTCAATTATATACCAAATAACGGAAGATTAAAGATGAAAAAAGCCTGTGTAAGGCACATAAAGTTGCAGTCCACATTCCCCCCCCCCCCCCCCCCCCCCCCCAATCATGCCAGAGAAGCTCTAAAATTCCAGCCGCACATCAATAAAAACATACTTTCTCTATTTCCCTGTTTTTTCCTCTTCTCCGTCCACATTCATTCCTACCTGTTTCGTGAATCTTACCTTTGTGGGTTTAAAGTTTGTCCAGATTAAATTTTAATTTCTCCTTCGCCAGTCAGTGAAATCAATTCCTGGGTAAACTAAAATGAGAAAAAAAGAGGATAGAAACCATGCAAGACATCAAAAACAAGAGCATATGGGATTATCCCTACAACAACCACCACCATTGCATCATCCAGACAGTTGTAATTGTGAACATAGCGGGTTGAGGGAAGGACACAAAGGGCATTGAGGTGTAAATAAATGAATACCACCATGATTATCCCAAAAATGACCCCCTTTCCATCCCCATCCTACTAAACAGCATTGTGGTCCCCAGCTGCAAAGTACTGGGCAGATCACACAGCGTTTATCAGCCATTCCCACATGTAATGGTCTTTTATTGGGTCTAAATTGGTATACATGGCATGTGGGGCCAAAGAACATGAGATGTTAGTATTCATTCCCATGTTGCTCTTTCTTCTACTTTGCTAAGGGATTAGTATCAGTACCAGCTTATCTGTGGTTATGAGTCACTAAATGACATCATCCCCGGATTCTCCTTATTGGCTGAAATGAGAATAGCTGGCAAAGTGTCAGCCCTGTAATTGGAAACTTAAAGAGCAGGTCACATTCTGCACCACAGAGTGTTTTGGAAGATAGACTGATGAATTTGTGCATTTTTCGATGTATGAAATAGAATGTATTCTCACGAATGTAACCAGCAGATTTATCCCCACATAGCAAAGCCATAACACAGCGAGGGAGAAGAACTACAGTATGTTAAATGAAACAGTCCAACTACTTATTTTACACCTTTGAAAAGGGAAAAGTCACTACTTTAAAGTCACTACTGCGTACGGCTACAGTAGAAACGTGACGTCACAATATGTCGATATGTATGTAGATATCTATCTATTATGTAGATATAAATGTCTCATTCTAAGGTAATAAAAACATTACACATTATAAGTAAGTTCTTTTGTACACCACTGAAATCATAGTTATGGATGTCACATTGCATTTCTGGTAATAGATACCCAACATTTTTACACATTGCACCTTTAATGTCATAATTTCAAATTTATTTAATTGTTTAGATTTTTGTCATAATTATGCAATAAAAAATCAAAATGTCTTATTGACAATTTTTGGCTTTTCATCTAAAAATTGTGACTGTCATAATGTAATTTTTATCATAATTAAGATTTACTATTTTTTTTCTTGTGTGGTGGAAATGGGCTTCAATAGAATAATTTCAATCAAGAGTGTCCATGCAACACACAAAAATGGTGTTTCATTCCTGAATTAATCAGTTTATTAACAAATTGGTTGAATGAATGATTCAAATAATCACTCATAAAGCAGTCATTTGTCACTGTTTGGAAGTAGTTTTCAATAAACGCCATTTGAGTGTTGATGGGGTGCCAAAAACTTGGATAAAACCTAAATGTTTACAACGGTAACATCGGTTGTTAATGTGAAAATGTGTTTTCTCTTTGCCTCTGCTTCCTTAATTTTCAGTTCCTTGCACGGATATTGCAAGAATTCATCCTGTAGGCTATTCTTAATTGGAAGTCTGTACACCTCCTTTCATTGCCTGCTGGTTTGACAGAATTAGCTGAAAGTTAAAGTGCACAAAACTGTAAGTTTGTAGACTTCTGGAATTATAAAAAGCTGAGAATAAAACAAGCCTTCTATTTTAATGAAGTCATTATGCAGGCTCTTACAAAGCCGATTGTCTAGTCGTTTTTGAAAATATAACCTGTCAAAGAAGAGAGTTCTTCACAAAGGCTAATCTGCCCCTGTCGTAGCTCACTTTGCACCCATCAAAAGGTGTGCATGTGTTTCAATGCTGAAATGAGAACCAAATGAAGACAGAACAAAATATGTTGGTTTATATTAAACTAAATGCATTTAAATGAGGCTCGAGTAATTTGAGTAAAGCCTGCATTAACTGAAAACTAGCATTAAATGACAATGACAAATGCTAAAGTTTGAAATGCAACCATCATTAATACATAGCATCGCTCAGCAATGAGTGATTGCCTTTTGGTGGATTTGAATGCTCACCTCTGACCTCATTGCAAGAGCCATTACAATACAATGATGAACCTGTCGTCTTATTGCATTCTATCCTCTCTTTCTCCTAGCGACTCATTTGGTTTCATCCTCCTCTATGTGTTATCGATTCCATTGATCACTGCAGATGATGGCAGAGTATTGTTTGCTGTGAGATAATTGTCCCATCTTTGGTCCTTTGATGAGACTTTGAGTTCTCTCCATACAATTACAGTCTCACCTGACCTGCTAGGGGGACTACTAAAACAGAAAAACTGTTGTGGCATTTTTTTTTTTTTGCATGGTTTTTCATCGCACACATGCTATATCTACAAAATGTGTAGTAACCACAACAAAAACAGTTTAGCTTGTAATGCTCAGAAGCCTTTCAGTGCAAACACACCATTTCTATGTAAATTAGGGAAACTGGGCTTTGCTCACCAAAATCAGCACAATTTGGATGTAACTAGCATTACACAAAGCACGTATGATTTGCAAATTTCGTTCCAATCGGACGATAAGCAAAGGAGAAAAAAGGGTTCAAAAGGGTTCTTGACTCATAACTGTCACCGTCCCAGTAACGGGACGCCTATCTTTACTTCACTATATTTCTATTAAATCCTAATCTAATTATGACAAATTATATATTGTTGGAAAGGTCTAAGAGTTCTAAATAAATATTCTACCCCTGTTTTGTGTTACAAATTATGTAGGAAGAGTAATTAATGGATTTATGACTAGAGTGCGGTAACGGTACTTATTTTATCAGGCTCCTCCCCTTTTGGGCATCATTATATTTCATAATTTATGATCAAAGCCTTTTCTAATCTTGACAAAATATATATTGTCAGAAAGGTCTGAGTCTCAAGGTTCCAAATTGATATTTGGACAGAAATGTATTAATTTGTTAAGGCAGAATGTATACAACTAAATTCAATGGAATTCAACGTTACCCGGTGGCTATTTTTGGTACTACGCCTAAACAAAATCTCATGGGAACTTCAATTTTTGTGATATCAACTTCAAATTTGGAACATTACTTGGTTAGATTTATGGCTTTGATTGTATAGTAATTTTAGAGTAAAAAATATTTTGTAAAATATATATTTTATATAAAATAAAAATAAAAAAATACACTGTGTAATATATGGGGGGGAGGGGGGGGTGACAGTTAAGGGGTTAAAAAAAATAATAAGTCAGTGGGTGCCGTCAACTTTCTGGGTACCAACATTCTCTAAAATATCTTCTTTTGTGTTCAATCAAATGTCAGTGTTGTTTTCTCTTTGCACCATCTTTCCAATTAACCAACATATTTTCGACTAGTAAATTATATTCTACTCCAGCTATAACTGACAAAAAATAATGAATATGACATGACAAAATATTGACTTATTTGCAAAGATATTTCTGTCAAAACAGAAAACAAACAAAAAATGTGTAAAAAAAAGAACACATTTTTCAATGCAGCAGCAGCCTGTAATCAGTTATGATAATTCACTTACACAGTCTGTTACACAGCCACTGGGCGTGGGAGTAGGTGTTACAGGCCCTTTGTTTTGTGATCCCAGAGTTCTGCTCTATGTGAGGACGGCTTTGCCTTCCCCTAAGCCGGGCCTGATGAGCCGGAAGGCAGTTGTCATGAAAATGAGTGTGGCTCATCATTAACTTGTGTCGCCTTCACTGAAACGCATTTGCTTTCGCGATTCAGCATGAAGATGGTTCACCTCTTCAAATTAATCTTTACTTCTACTTTCAACATTAAGTATCCACCACCCCCTGCCCACATTAAAATGACACACGATCAGATCGGATGCATTAAGGGCACTGATTGGCTTATTGATGTATCAATGGGATAAGGTCAAAACCTAAGAAGAAGAATCCAAAAAGAGAACTTGTCCTTCTCCTTGGAGTTCACATTCTTGTTATTGAAGGGCTGAAACTTGAGAAATCTGAAGGACAAATCTTTCAAAAAGGACAGGAAGTACACCACTAAATATAATAAAAGTTGTCGGTATGATTTTATAACTCTTCTGAGGCCATGAGAGCTTCGTGTGAGTTACAATTTGAACTTCAGGTTGGAACTTGAGTAATCCTAACTAGTCTTTCTTCACTTAATTGGAAGAAAGAAAGTCTGGAATGACACGAGGATGAATAAATGATGGCAGAATGTGAGCGAACTATCCCTTTAAGCCATTCACATTCACACTCATTTGTTTTTGCCACCATAATGAGCCATAATTACTTTGACTATTAAGGGGGGAAGAAAAATGTTTGGAAATTTTCAAGGCATTTGGTGGAAGACATTCTTCACCTCTTTTCGCAGACAGTTAAATCTGACATTGGATTTAACTTTGTCAAACGTGTCACCAAAAAAATTAATCGGGAGGCGATCATATCAAACAGAGACGACGTGTCGACAATGACACGCAAAGAGAGGAAGCAGTTTCTGAAACAAATTGCTAGATTGGCAAAGGATTGTTCCATGTCACAGCACACTTGGATTCAATCCTACTATAAATTATTCACATTTTAAAGCCTCTTTAAACTAACATTGGAATCTATTATTAAGAGGGAAAGGAAAAGCTAGTCTTCACCCACGTCACATGAGACGGCACGTGTCTTCATGCATATATATGAAGAAATGCAAATACCTTTAGAATAAGGTTTCTCAAAGGTTTCCATTACAAAACCTGTTGAAAAGAGCTTAAATGGATTGTTCACCCAAAAATGTACTATCGAAGTCAATGGCTACCCTACCATCAAAAAAAAAAAAAAGAGATTAACACAGGTCTGGTCATCTGGAACAACATGAGGGTGAGTAGATGATAATGACAACATTTTTATTTTTTTCTGTACAGACTTCTATCTAGAAAACGCAGATGGTTTAATTTTAATGGCATCCTGGATTGTGTCTGAGGATTATATGTTTGTTTGGAGCATATGACTGCAGATTGTTCTAAAAGAGGCACTTCCTTGCTAGAAACTTCCAATTTCCACTGAAACTGGTGGAAAACTGTTTCAGAGTTCTTTTATTTTCACATTATACTTTTATTTCCCAAGGGACAGTTTTGAGTTGAGCTTCGGCTCACAGAGAGACTGTAATGACAGAGAAGCAGAAAAATGTGTTTGTTTTAGAGGCACTTGTTTACTCCTTGTAAGTACTGTGCAGTCCTACTGTGTTTATTGAAAGTGTATATAAAACCACTGGGCCAGCAGTGCTGAATTAGTTACACAGAAACTTTGCGTCTGATGTCTTGGCCTGAGATCTGTGAAGCTGGGTCGGGGTGAGACAGTCTGTGTTGAGATCACTGATGGCTTGATGTGAAGGCAGTGCCATACCTGTCATGCCATCTGTGCCACCCAGCCCGCCGCATGCATGATGCCACCTGCCACTGGAAAGCCCTGGATGAACTTGTCCTCTAAGGAATATCTATTAGGTGAGGTCAGAAAAGACTGAAAGGAGATACTAATTGGGATAATTGACAATAACAATTACAAACTACGATCATCCGATCAATTCCCGGTGGACAAAATCAAGTCCCGCCCTAAATTTTATTTATTGTTCGAGAAGCCATTTAACTCTGATTTACGTCAAACTAGACCAGAAATGACGATCACAACTGCTCCTTCATGATGAGTTCAAAATAGTCATTTCCATTCCTCAATTTTGATTGGTGGAACAGCGTTCCAAAAGGATTTTGATAGTTCAAAAATTAAAACTAAACCATTTCAATGTCATCCCAAACCTGTATATTGTTTTTTTTTCTTTTCTTTTTTCTTTTTTTTTCTTTTGTTGAATATAAAAGTAGATATTTTGAGAAATAATTACTTGGGACATGCAGGGGTGTATTTGAAGGGGTGTGCATAAGACTGACATGACATTGTCATAAACATGACATAACACCTGTCATGAACATGAAGGAGTCTTTATGAATGTTTATGACTGTTGTCATTAAGTGTCATACGGTATACCGTACGGTATAATTTATAAATTATGACACCATTAATGCAAAGTTGACATTGTTTAAAATGTCTTTGTTTTGACAACTTGACATTAACAAAGACAAAAATGTCTTTGTTATGACAGCTTTAGAAATATAGAAATTATTCATTGATCATTAACAAAGTATGAAAACACAATTTAAACGCATTATAGATATGCTTATAAATCAAGGAAAAAAAACATTTATAGCTGAATTAATAAACTACTTATTAATGTCAATTAATGCTTTATAAATGATGAATTAACCATTTACTCATGCTTAACAAATGATTAATAGCGTGCAGTTATTACCCATGATGTATACTTAATATGAACTTTTTGCACATCCCTTGAAATTGTACTGTTGATCTGAATATCATAACTTCTTAAATTGTGCTCAGAGAACATAACTTGAATCTCATTTGCAAATAGTCCGCCCCCCCCCCCCCCCCCCCCCCCCCCACCCGTGATTTAAAGCATAAATCTAAATTGATTTCGGCTTTAAACAAGAAAAAGCTATTTGCCTGGGGCCTAAGAAAAAGAAACCGAATTCAACATCTGAAAGTTAGTCTTAATATCCCATGCAGTTTAGACTTTTGAATATCCTTGTTTATATGTTTAGATATTTCTGTATTTTTAAGTGGATCGCTTGAGTCAAAAGATACGCTCTCTCTTTCACAGACGTCCTGTTTTATTTTACGGCGGTGACATCGTTATTATAGGTTTGCTGTGAAGTGTTCAGTGGTGCCCGTACCAATGTCAGCATTTTTTCCCTAACTGAGCCGGTTACTGCCCCCTTGGGGACCCCTGATGAGTTTCTTAAGTGAGATGCTCCGCATTGTCACAACGTTTTCACAAAGCTACATTAGTCGAGCCTGAGAGCTCCTTTCATCACGCTTGTGTCTAAATGAGCCTTGTCAGGTTTGATAATGTGTGCTGCTTTCGTTGCCTGCTTAGGCTGTTCATCTTTCTCTCACTCTTTCTTTCTCGCTCTCTGCAATTTTGCATGTTCTCTTTGGCTCTGGCTTGAGTTGCTTACAGAAATTGGTAACAATTTGAGGGTATACACAAGAGCTTTGTGTGCTCTCTATTGCACAAGCTCTGAATCATGAGCCAAATGTAATGTTGTTTTATTTACTACAGCTAAATCAGGACAAAACAACAGACTAGAGTGGATATGGGTATATGTATATTAACGTTGGGTTAGCTGTTGGGTTGTTTTTAACCCAACTTTTCAAGTGAGTATGGTTAATTGACATCCCATGGTTTTTGGAAATTGCTGTGATATGCTAAACTAGGTCTAAAACTATAATCTAACAGTATTTTCAAACTATGATTGATAATTATAGTTTTTTTTTTTGGTCTCTCAATTATTATTATTTTGTTTGTGTAGAATGCAGTGAATATTTGTGCTACTTTTGAATGGTAGTTTGTTCAACATTCAAAATAAAAGCCTCTGTGAATGCATCATAAATCCAGCAATGCATTTATGTTTATGTGGCTAATAACCATTTTGCAAACACTTATAATAATAATAATATCCCATTGAATAACTGCTTAATTTATCGAAAGTCAGAACACTCTCATTTATGGTGGGTGATGGGTCACTTGTTGGACTGTGTAAATCAGGGGGAGTTTGTATACTTGTACTGCCGGCATGACATTAAGAGCTTTTGATATAGTGATGTTAATGATGATAGCTATCATAACCTCAGAGAGTCAGCATTTGTTTTTGAGGCCTAATTTACACTCTTAACCAGGAGGGAGAGTGTCGACAGGCCACATGCTCCCTTTCATCTCTTTTATATTTTAATCCAGGGGCTCATTAAAAAAAAGATTCTGAAAAAAACAACAAAAAATGACAAACCTCAAGAGTGGCAATAAACATATGCATGGTTTTGTTAAAAGTAAAGAAATAAGAGAGAGAGAGAGAGAGAGAGAGAGAGAGAGAGAGAGAGAGAGAGAGAGAGAGAGAGAGAGAGAGAGAGAGAGAGAGAGAGAGAGAGAGAGAGAGAGAGAGAGAAAAGAGGGTTGGACAGCACCTGTGCAAATTCTCTTTGGCAATTGCAACCAAAGTCTACAACTGTGAATAGACCTTGAAAAATTCTTTATTGTCAGGTAAACAAAGGATGTGTTTTGACAAAGGGGTCAATGTTTTGGTGGTCAGGATGACCCAGTTAACCCCTGCTGGTAGATGACGAAACTACACCATCTGGACCAAAATCCTTCTCCATTACCATTTATTCTGACGAAATAATTGTTTTTGAGGATGCAAAGTATAAATTATAAATAAATCAAATATAGACAATGCTTTGCCAGAAAACAATGTTGGAAGTCTCTTAAACGTATGAAATGGATGGGCATTTGGATATTTTTCCTTGTCTGCTGTCACTCTGAAATTGTGATGTCACATCCTTGTGGTATTCAATGACCATTAACCTAACAACGTCAAGTATATGTTTTATCTTCTTTTTACTTTCATGATGACAAAAATTAAAAAGTTCTGGCAATTTGCTCACCCAATTTGCCCATTTCCCTCCAATAACACAATTTTCCACCGCGATTTCCTCTGCAATCCATGTCCCCCCCACTGTTATACTATAAGGGGCGCTATTACACATCTTTTGAAATAGTACAGAATCTCCAGATCTAGAAACAAGTGAAAAAGAAGCAGAAACAACTGATATTCTGCTTCCCAGTTACACGCATCCAGTGACTGTAAACTGGCCCGTCAATTACAGTCTTTCATGAGGAGAATTCTCTTCATGTGATTGAATAATTACATATTTAAAAGTGAATGGCCTACCGGATCTTTCTAAAAGTCCACATTGTTTTTGCAGATGAAATACAACTTGGATAACATAAAAAAATATAATAAAAAAAGGTTAAATGATGATCAGCACTCAAACCCCTTTATCTAAACCTCTCAATTTAACAGTTGCATGCGCCATTTTTGTAGTTTTAACACTTTTGATTTTCTCCGATTTTGTTGCAACACGCAAGTACTGGGAAAAAAAAAATGCATGAAGCTAGAGTAAATTTTTGTTTGTTTTGTTCTTACTTTGAGGTATTGTTCAGATATTCATTCAACAAAATATTCTGGGGACCATTAAAGTTTTGCAAATATCAAAAATGCTGGAACTTGCTGGGAGCTTAAAAAATACTGGTGGGCAAAGAGTTAACAATCTCCAAATATTCATCAAATTATTTCAATGGATTACAATTGGAATCTTGTTTCTCATATTTTCTCCCATTTTCTTCACTTCTAATACATATTAGACGATCACTTCTGATCCATACAAACCTCCTTTACATAGTGGTTTGTAAAGACAGGATACGCCAGAAACCATTTTGAATGATCATATTTATTATTTGATGAATTTCCTTTCATTTTGACCATTCAACTGGTACAGGGGAAAAAAAATCATAATTATCTATTAAAAAACAAACCCAAGTCATAACAAGTGCTTCAATTCTATGTGAAAGCCTTTGATGGTCAGGATGCTGCAGTTATGAAATGAGTCTGAATATGGACAATACATCTGTCATCTCATCAGTATAACAAAGCCATTAGGAGATCGTAAGCTCTGTGGATCATAAGCAACCGGGTTCATGGCCACAAGTTCCAACATTTCCGTTTCTCTCCGACTGCTCCTTATCTTTGATGGTGTTTGGGCCTTTTTGGGGTAAGACATTAATCCCTCTGGTGTCTTGGTCTGATCTCTCCCTATACACCTATCTCTCAGGACTCCAGCCAGGCTTTTCCCAGACACAAGATTAAAGAGATTACACTTCTACGGGATACAAACACCCTCCCATTCTTCCAGTCGCACTCTTTACCTTCCAAAATACCTAACTGCATGTCTTTCCTAACCCAGACTGTGAGAAGCCATCCGTATTCCCGTGGGAAGGATGCTCTTGTTTTTGTCTTCTGAGTCACAGGCAAAGTCATTTGTGTAGATGTGAAAGAAGACATGTTTTCTTAATGTTTTCAAGGGATTCTAGCATCACCAGCCGTGTTACATATTATTGGGGTGATAATGAAACGCGAGATGCTAGATTTCCGGCATTCAGGGAATACTACGCTCACCGTTCAACCCCAAAGCAGCGGTAGGTTTGACACTTGAGTTTAATAAAAGAGCTAAAATCGGAAAGTACGGTAGCAGAGATGGGGTGTAATGGTCAGTGGTGAGTCTCTCAGGGGGATTTGATGAAACACTTAACACAGGCTGAAAACTGAACAAACTGTTAAGACAAACCGAAAATCAAGAGAAGAGGCGGGGTGATTCCTTCGAGTATAATGCTGGCATTGACCATATGGGGAATGATCTTTGTGTTTGTCAACTATTTGTTATGGAACTAAGTTGATGGGAGCTAACCTTGCCATCCACGGAAAGGACGGAGAGAGGAGAAAACAGCTCTTACCAGAAATGATGCTGGTTTATTTATAGAGTGCAGGGCCTCGGTTTACAATGACTTTATATTTCACAAACAGGACACAGTTCTTCTATAGTGCGAGGGACCTTTAGAAAGTTTTACCGCAGTTTTTTCTGTATTTGGTTATTAAAAACATAGGGATTGAATGAAAATTCTGTCATCATTTACTGTCATTTCACCTCAAACCTTTAGGACTTTCTTTCCTTAAGAAAACACCAAAGGAGAATTAGTTCTGGACTTTTCTTCCCATGCAATTCGTGCTTAAAGTTAAAAAAAGGAGGATTATCGTACGCTATCTCTCGACCAATTCGTACGAATTTGACGAATGATTTAAAAGTGGCGAATTCGTACTAATTCGTACGACCTCACTCGTACGAATTCACACGATTTGTCTAAACCTACATGATGGGTAGGTTTAGGGGCGGGTTAAGGGGTAGGTCATTCGTACAAATTCATACGAATTGGCCAATTCGTAAAATATGTACGATTTAGCAAAATCGTACTAATTCGTACGAGTGAGGTTACGAATTAGCTACTTTTTAATCATTCGTCGAATACATACGATTTGGTCGTGAGATCGGGTTGGGATTATCAGCGAGCTACTTTTATGCATGTAATTTTTTTCGTAGCAATAAACATTAAAATAAAATAGGTATAAAATATAATAAAATATACAGATATAAGATGATACACAAAATAATAGATAGAACATAAAACAAATTACTCACACACCCAGAGCGGTATCGTCTACTAGCACGAAAAGCTGAAGCAACGATCGGAAATCAGGAAATATCCTTTCGGAAATTGGGCCTGAAATGCAAACAAACAAACAAACAAATTTTATTATTATTAATACATTTTTGCAATCGTATTACCAAACTGGGAGTTTATTTAATCCATTAAACATTAAATAAACAACAAAATTAAATAGGCAAAATGTAAATTTCATAAAATAATAATAAAAAAACCCTAAATAAATAAAAAAATATTTTTTATGTGTATGTGTGTGCTTTTTGTTATTTCAAAACAGCCCAGTTGGCATTTACTTTAATTATTAGGCTTTATGGAAAATTTTGTCCTGGATATTTTGTGTTCCACTAAAGAAAGTCATGCAGACTATTCTTGGCTATAAAAGACACACACCACAGACCACACACACACACACACACACACACACACACACACACACACAGAAGCCTGGCAGCACCACAGGGCTAGTTCTACTACAAAAGATCACAGGAACATTCTATTATGGCTTCATTTAGCCTTGTACAGCATGACAAGTTTTTGATTGCTAGGTAAGATGGAGAGGGTAATTGCTGGAGACGAAATGAGAGAGCTCTACACTGACTGCTATCTAAACGTGCACAGACAGAGGCAGGATGATTTTGTCACAAGGCCCTTTCATTACACAGTGTTTATGTTTGTTTGAATACACTTTTTAATCAGGTTCTTTTGTGATTAAATTCTCTCTCAATGTGTAACGTAAGCTAAGCAAAATGAGCGCAATCAACACAAAATCAGATTCAAAAGTAAGACATAGGTTGCATTTATTCAGAAACCCAAAGCTTGACAACTGACTTTTAAGAAGAACAGAACAAAACAAAACAGCAAGGCAGTAATACAGAGTTTTTATACTGGACAAACATTCTGGAACTTCACCTCACAGGCTGTAATATTATTTTTGTATTTATTTGTAATTTTCATACAACATTTTTAGATGGACATCCACAATCGCCCAAGAAAACATCTCGGTTACGTATGTCACCCTCGTTCACTGAAGTAGGGAACGGAGATGTAGTCAACGTGTCAACTGATCAAACTGATCAACGTGTCAAAGCGCGATAGCGACCGTTGGTGACTGGTGGGGCGTGTCCAGCGACGCGGCAAAGTTGAGAAATGTTTAACTTTATGCAAATGAAGGGCAATTTTTGCGAGCGACAACCAATAGAAGTGAAGTCAGTGGACACGTCACTCTTCAGTGCTGAGTCTGACCGAGGCAAGTTGAACGAGAAGCTCATTTTAGCAGTCAGAAACTGTCCTATAATTCATGATATATCTCCATGTACATACAGTGGTGTTCATCGTACTGACTCCGTGACTGAATGGTTTCAGGGAACCCAGATAGACTGGTATTTGCCCGTTTGCTGCAGTTAAATTGCCGCGATGGCAGATCACTCACTGTTTCTCATTCATCTTTAATATTATGAATTTTATGTACCTGATTCCAGTTATATTTAGACTTTTCCTCACAAAATATTTGTTTGTAGCGGCAATAAAACATATTTGTTGTCTAGTAACTTCCGAGAATGTCACTCATTTATAGGCAAACATTACTAGGCAACCAGTAGTGGGGAACGCCCTCCAGCGCAGCCACAGGAGACCTGCAGCGACAAAGTCGCTTGTAGTGTGAACGCAGCTTTAGTGTCCGAGTGATTCCGCGTGTATATACACGCCGTCAAATGTCCGAGCGAAACGAAGCAAAATGTAGATCTACATCTGGGGAGCGATATTTTTTTTTTCCTAGGATGGTAGGGGAAGACTCATAAATGGTATTAACCCCAGTGACGAGTTAACACAGTCTCATCCCAAAAAGTCATATAACTGACGTCTTGGGACGTCTTTTGACCATACGTCAATATCCGCCTTTTTAGGGCCCCCTTAAACGTCGGTAGATGGCGATCCCGGGCCGTCATACAACTGACGCTTTACCTTTAACGTCAGTTAGGTTTAGGGTTAGGTTTAGGTCTGGGGTAGAGTTAGGATCCCATAACCTCATCTACCGATGTTTAAGGGGGCCCTAAAAAGGCGAATATTGACGTATGGTCAAAAGATGTCCCAAAACGTCAGTTATATGACGTCTTGGGATGGACGGGTAGGTTTAGGGACTGGGTTGAGGTAGGTCATATATTTATATACACAGTAATAACGTTAAGTCAACGGCATTCATAAACACCCTGAAAAGCGATTATGCGTGTTGATAGCATGCAAAAATGGAAATACGAATTGGTGTGTCATACA
The DNA here is from genome assembly GCA_038021265.1 of Cyprinella venusta. Lineage (NCBI taxonomy): Eukaryota > Metazoa > Chordata > Actinopteri > Cypriniformes > Leuciscidae > Cyprinella > Cyprinella venusta. Next base: position 8,388,162 of record CM075878.1, read on the forward strand.
CACGCAATTTCATGAGATCAGTCTGGAAATCACAATCAAATCACGGCAATCACAATGACCTGCGACAGTCCGTGAATGATTAACATGCGACCTGGAAGTATAAAAGGGCACCTTGCAAACATGACAATATGTTTTTCATCTTCAGGGACTGATTTGTCTGCAAAACACTTAATGATTATGGATAAGATATAATGAAACGCATGGCGAAAGCTGAATGTTTTTTTTAAGTGTGTCGACCTGTGCCCAAGGTTTTTGACACCGGGTGACACACATGAACCGTATGCGGCAGGCCTGACGATCGGTTTCTCCTCGGCCATAGGCCACCAGCTCAGGTGAGCCTTCCGTTCCCTCCTGATCTTCAAACAGAGATCGAGAGGGCATGGAAGAACCCGAACAAAACGGCTGGTCGGTCCACTACCAGGTCCCAGAGTGCTAATCGGGGGGCTCCAACGGGTGCGGTGCGAAAGATGAGTGAGGGATCCATGGGGATTTAATGAGCGGATTATCCCTCACTGTAAACCTCGGGTCACCCAACCCACGCAGCACTTTAGCCTTCTTCTGGGAAGTTGGCCAAGAAGAAACACTAGAGTGGGGCATGGGAGTGTGGACTCCCATCCCACTTCGCAAACAAAGGTGAGTCTTGATCTTAAATGGATACTCCACCGTTTTTTTGTTTTTTTTTTCATATTAAACTATGCTATTCACTTAACACATATTCACTTAACTCATTTTAACAATACTCGAAGATGACAGGCTACCTAAGCGTGCGTCCCAATCAGTTGACTTGTTGACTACATCGAACATGAGAGACTGAAAGGAAACTGATAACCCTTGCATAATTTTGTTACTCGTGTGCTTAATAAGACTTAAATTAAACCTCACAATTTTGCTCCAAGTAAAATACTAACGTAATGAAATTAAGATATGCTTCTGTTTTTTTTTAAACACAATCAAAGAGCATTTCCAAATTTGCACATTAAAAAAAGTCATGCCATAATATTTTGGCTTCACAGACCTTTAATCAGAAGTAATTGCTTCAAGATTTCATTGTGTTATAAAGACAGGTAGCAGTTTGCTTTTGGAATTGTGCCACATTGGGAATAGGTCAGTGTGATAGTTTTCACTGAAGTGCGAGTGAGATTTGAATTCATGACCTTTAGGAAATTGCTCATTAGTCTGTGATGTGCAGAATGTATTTAATAAACAGCACGTGCAGTCACTGCAGTGGCCAATCAGACATTTCACATCCCAAAAAACTTAAATGACAGTCTGATTAACAAAGGTTGCAAAATGTCGGATTTTCCCAGGTTGAACCAATCCAATCTCACGGCAATTCGTACTAATTTTATGAGGTGGCTAATTGGTGCAAATTCATATCGTATGAATTATTACGATTTTTTGCCAAATCGTACATATTTTACTAGTTGCCCAATTCATATGAATTCGTATGAATGACCTACCCCTGAACCCAGCCACTAAACCAGTCATGTGGGTTTAGACAAATCGTATGAATTCGTACGAATTAGCCACCTTTTCATCACTCGTACGAATTCTTATGAATTGGTCGTGAGATAGAATTGGTTTAACTGTCCATGTGTCGGGATATACAGACTGAACAAGGTGGTAAGTTAATTCAAACAAACTTTTTTTGAAACACACCCTGGAGGCAGAGATGAACATGTGGGTAAATTCAATATTACAAATTGTGTAACATGACGCAAATATTAATGAATGTCTTTTCTTACAGGGTAGTGTGGATCGGGATGCAGGCAATGGACCTGAGCACAGGTAAGTATCCAGCCCGTTCTCATCCCAAGACGTCATATAACTAAAGCTTTTGACCATACGTCAACATCCGACGTTTTAGGGTACCCTTTAACGTCGGTTAGTTGACGCTATCTAATCCTAACCCTACCCCAGACCTAAACCTACCCGCATCATCTAACTGACACTAAAGGTAAAGCGTCAGTCGGATGACGCCCTATCGTGGAATGTTGGATGTTGACGTATGGTCAAAAGCGTCAGTTACATGACGTCTTGGGATGAGAATATGTTGAAGTATCACTTAAACACACTCTCGGAAACACACGAGGGATATAATTTGGAAAGTTGTTGGAGAGGAAATCACAGGAACTGGCATTCTAGTGGAGATCGCTGATGTGTCTGTGTCGTCTTTTGTGAAAACTACAGATTACACTTCTGTATTTTTTTTTCTATCCCCATCCACAGACAGTTGGATCGACAAAGGGTTATTAACAGAACAATTAGAGTAGGTTCATCACTAAAAATAGTTTCGGACTATGTCTAATCTTTAAACACCATCATGGTAAAAATGGAACCCTATGGCAACAGCTCTTTATCGACAGGGTTTTTCTTTGAGAGGTTGGAAGATGGCAGTTTATTTCCCCCTCCATTTATATTCTAAAAAAAACACACATATTCTTATGTATGTATGCCGATCATATACAGCAAATTAGACACAGTTTGTTAATCCAGACATCCAGAAACATCTGAGTGATTTTCACCTCCAATAATTCTGTACTGTTATTCTTCTGACAAATTGCCTACATGCTGGTGTAAATGCCAGTGCCTTGAGTCAAACACAAATGAATGCTTCCAATGAGAACTGCTATAAGAAAGAATTTACTGCAAAATAATCTCCTCCAACACTAAAAAGCATCTCATACTTGTTATATTTTTGCTCAAAACTAAAAATATCACAAGGACTTGATGGTGCTATTGAAGCTTTTTCTACCACAGAAAAAAAAAAATAAAAAGGTAATTGTGAGTTTTTATCTCACAATTCTGAATTTTTTTCTGAGAACTTTATAACACTCGACTGGCAGATATAAAGTCAGAATTACATGACATAAAGTCACTATTGCCTGTAAAGTCAGAATTGTGAGATTTAAACATTTTTTTTGTCTTTTTCTCCTTTGAATTGAACTTTATAAATCGCAATTTTGAGTTTATATCTTACAATTCTGAGGAAAAACATCAGAATTTTGAAATAAACTCACAATTGGGTGTTCGAAAGTCAGAATTGGGAGATATAAACTCACAATTGCGAGAACAAGTGAGTTTATTTCTTGCAATTCTGACTTTTTAACACACAAATGCATCTTTATATCACACAATTCTAAGAAATAACAACGCATTCTCATCCTAGGACGTCATCTAACTGACACTATTGACCGACGCACATGGCACCCTTTAGCGTGAGTTAGATGACGCTGGTAGGTTTAGGTCTGGGGTAGGGTTAGGAATAGACCACTAGGAGGCGCATCTCATATTGATGCTAAAGGGTGCCATGTGCGTTGGATGTTGACGCACGGTCAAAAGCATCAGTTAGATGACGCCTTGGGATGAGACTGGGTTGGAAATAAAACAAGAATGGTGAGATATAAACTTGCAATTGTGACACAGAATGTCGAAATGTTTTATTCTGTGGAGGAAACAAGATTCCATATGGTGCTGCTCTTTGTTAGGATTTTCAGAAATGCATTCCTCCACCCGCTGGTGTTTGTCTGTGTCCTGAAGCGTGTAAGCAGGTAGTAGCTTTATCCTTTATCACTGGGTTATTAATCGGTTGAAGTCTTGCATGAACAGCTTATCTCCTTCCAATGAATGAGGTTTCTGCGCAAATTTTATAATTAGGTGCTAATTTTTCCTTGTTATAGTACTGCTCTGCTTCAGTGAGATTCAAACTCACAGCCCTCAAGAATTTAGTTATGTACTCTAGCCAATAGCTTGGGTTGCA